>JALRMK010000041.1:0-356516 GCA_026119845.1 Pezicula carpinea | reverse complement strand
AGCTTTTTAATGATAACTTTATAAATAGAGTTATAGTTAAGTATAACTTACTAGTTTATAACTTTAATATCTTTTAAGTATATATATTTTTAACTCTAAAATAGTATTATACACTAGTATACTATAAAAGTTATTAAGATTTTTATCCCCCCTATTTAAACAGGCTAAATAGACTATAGAACCGAGTCTATAAGGGTAATTACTAAAGGCTTCTATAGCTTTAGTATACTTTAGTAATATATTTCCTTATAGAGCTCTTCTAGGCGTAGAAGAGTACTTAGGACTTAATTTGTCTAGACTATTGTCGTCGTCTATAACGGACCGCTATATAGGTTCTTTTAGCTTCTTAGTAACGGCTATAAGGTCGGGAGAAACCTACGAAGGACCTTATAATTTGTCCTTACTACTCTCTTTAGTTCTTTTATCTATAGAGGCTAGGTTTAAGCTCTCTAGAGTATTAAAGAAAGTACTAGAGTCTATATTATCAAGGAAAACAGAGTAATCTTCTTAATTAATAATATTGTCCTTATAAATTAAGTCTTATTTAATTACTATATCCCTAGAGCTTATTACTCTATTTAAAGTAGGAATATAAATTAAATAGTCATTAGAAGACTTAAAGCCTACTAAGATACCTTTATTAGCTTTTTTAGCTAATTTACCTCTTTTAGACCTAGGAGGAGCCTTTTTATACTATAGAGTATAGGTTAGAGAACTAAGTATTCTTATATAATTTATATTAGACTTAGTATCTATAATAGCTTTATAAGGAGACATGTTAATAATAGGGTTATAAGTATAGCTTTTAATATATACTATAGCCTATACTATATAGGGCTATAGCTTAAGAGGAATTAATTTTTATTTATAGAAAGCTATAATCCTTTCTATAGTATAAAGATTAAGTCTTTTACTAATACCGTTCTATATAGAGATATAAAGACTAGTATATTCTAATATAATTTCTTTAGACTTAAAAAAGTAGTTTATTTTCTATAATTTAAACTCTATAGTATTATCTAACCTAAATCCTCTTATACTTATATTATACTATGTCTCTATAAGTGTATAGAAGTCTATAATCTTATCTATAGCTTCTAATTTAAATTATAAGATATATACCTATATAGCCCTAGTCTTTCTACAGGTAAAAGTCTATAAATATCTTTTACCTTTTAGTCTCTTTATTTTAAAAGGTTCTAAAATATCTAAATTAAAAAAAGTAAGTTTATTCTTAGGTACTTTAAAAGGTACTCTACTAACTATTTCTTTAAACTTTCTATAGTAGTAAGGTTTATAGTTATTTAACTTCTTATCTTTATATAGTTTATAGTCTTAACTAAGTAGTTCTTATTTATATACCCTAAACGTCTATATAAAATATCTAGGCTATTTCTATAGTATTAACCTTATAGACTATAGGCTATAGTTTATTAAAGTTAACTAAAACCTTAAGGAAATAAGTATTAAAATACTATAGGACATCTATTATATTCTTAGACTTAATATATCTTAGACTAGCTTTATCTCCTTTAAAGAATATAGGCTAACCCTTATTAGTTAATTCTTTAGGACTAATTAAAGTAGATTTCAAGTTAGAAATATAGTTTATATCTGTTATAACTACTTCTCTATTTCTTACTTTAATAGAGATTTTTCCTACAGCCTTGATTAGTATAACAACACTATTAACTATAGTAATAGACTTATTATTAGTCTCTACTAAGTTTATAAGCTAATCCTTATTAGGAGTATAGTATTCTATAGCTCTAGAGTCTAAGATAATCTTTATATCTAGAAAAGATATTTCACTAGTAGTAGTTAACTCTAGTAAATTAGATATATTATTTTCTAAGTAAGATATATTAATATTACTACTAGCTATTATTAAAACTTTACTAGAAGGTTATTTATCCTCCTTACTAGTATTATCTTTATCTTTAATAGTTTTATTCTTAGTCTTTTTACTCTTCTTAGACTATTTCTTAGACTTCTTAGCCTTAGTAGACTGTTTATTAGCCTTTAACTCTAGAAACTTAATAAAGTATATAGCTTTTATATATCCTTTCTTCCTATAATATATATAGAAAGAACCTTTATTTTTAAATACCTTATTTACCTCTAAGTCTATATTAGACTTTATTCTAGCTTTCTCTACTATTAATTTAGAGATAAGTTTTAAAATATTAAGCGTCTTTAAGTCTTTCTCTAGCTCTTTGAATTTTCTAGAGATGAAGGTATCGAAGAGACTAGTAAATCTCTTAAATATAATCTAGACTGTAAATATATCTTAGATTTTAAAGTCTAACTCTTGTAGGTATAAGGTAGACGACTAAATAATACTTATATATATAAACAGGCTACAAGCTAGCTGAAATTATAAAGACGGAGGTAAGCCGAAGGCACACTATAGTTATAGCGTGCCACAGTGGTTATAGAGTGCGTCGAGTAGAAAATAGAGAATTTAGAGATAATAGTAGTGTAGGGTGCTTAAAGACTTAAATTAAAGTTAACTATCTATAAAGGAAAATCGACTGCCTATATAGAAAGTAGGCTAGTCGCAAGCTATACTAAATTAGGCCACGAACATCGCGTTTATAAAGTAAAACAATCTTACACAGCTAAGTAAAACTATAGTAAAGTAAAATAAGTATTATAAGAGCGTAAGATAAAACAAGTAATACAATACCTATGCTTCCTAATTAGGCTATTCGCACGAGTTACCTTTATAGTAAACTCGTGTATCCTTTCCTACTTAATTCCCTCGCATAGGATACTAAAAACAGTAACCTTTACTATCTCGCAAGTCTAACCTAACTAAGTAACCAAACTTAGTAACCCCTGCTAACAGACCAGCTATTAGCTCGATTCGGCAAGTTTCTCCTATAATATATTCCATTCCTAATGAGGAACTATATATTACCTAAGCGAGTGTCACTTGACCAGCGCAGCCTAAGCTATAAGGCAGAAAGGTGACTTTTTACTTAGAACATAACAGTAGGTCACTAAGGACCACTATACTTATAGGGCATTATAGTACATAGTTATATTATACGACATTAACTATGTTTAAATATACCTATTTTAGACTAGTTATAACTAAAACTTAAATAAGCTTAGATATCTAGTAGTCTCTATTAAATTACACTAGTATACCTCCTAAGAGTTATCTATATATAATATTAGAATATTCAATATTCTAATAATAAGTTACCTTAATAGTAAACTTATATATTCTTCTCTACTCAATTCTTTTATATATTCTACTAAAAACAGTAACCTTTACTATCTTATAACTGTAACTTAACTAAGTAACTAAACTTAGTACTCTCTACTAATAGACTAGCTATTAGTTTAATTTAACTAGTTTCTTCTATAATATATTCTATCTCTAATAAGGAACTATATATTATCTAGGCGAGTGTCACGTGACTATTATAGTCTAGGCTATAGATAGAAAGGTGACTTTTTCTTAGAATATAATAGCAGGTCACTAAGAACTACTATAGTTATAGAGTATTATAGTATATAGTTATATAATATAATATAAACTAGGTTAGATATTATTACTAGTCTAACTAGGCTTAGACTAGTGTTAAACCTAGGTTAGACCTAGTTTAACCTAGTTATCTAGTAGTAGTATAGTACTCTATGTTTACTATAGTATACTATTACTATAGTATACCTTTAACTTTTACCTCTAATATAATTTTAGTCTATTACTTATAGTCTTCTATATAATCTTTCTAGTACTATAACTATAGTACTCACACGATATTTAGAAGCTACTAGGTCTGTGTAAGGTACCTTGATTGTTATATTTAATCACTTAGGAAGTTAGACATACTCCTTACGTGTGTTAAGAAGTTGTCGCGCCTGTTTTAACATCTCTACGAGATCTACATCCCAAATCCACTTCATGTTACCCGCCAGGCCCTTTTCTAGCTCCTCCGCAGTCACTCTGCCGTCCCCTCTCTTTTGTAGATCAAGTAACATGCCCTGGCTTCGAGATCTCGTTACCTATTAAATAGTCAAAGACCCTAAATGCCAGTAATAGGTAGGGTTCACATCTATGCACTTACAAGCTCTTGTGACCTAGGCCTCCGCACCATATCGAACACCTTAAAAGCATACGAGATGTCAGAGACTGATTTGACAAAATCCGAG
Organism: Pezicula carpinea; assembly: GCA_026119845.1. NCBI lineage: Eukaryota > Fungi > Ascomycota > Leotiomycetes > Helotiales > Dermateaceae > Pezicula > Pezicula carpinea. The sequence goes on along the minus strand of JALRMK010000041.1, from coordinate 352,349 downwards.
TGAAGCAGGCCAGAGAGGAGGTGGGCATCCTCAATCGCGAAACCTGCCCCAGCGCCCGAGTGTGGAGTCGTTGCATGAGCTGCGTCGCCCATAATGCAAAAGTTGCCTTTCGTGTAGGTTGGTGCCGGCAGATGATCGAACAATGCCCACTTCTCTGGCTCGTCTATCAGCTACAAAGTGTTGTCGTGTTAGCCGCCGAACAGATGCGGTGAAATGTGCTGATCAGGAGAATACCTCTAGTATTCTAGTTGCCTTCTGTCCCCATCCCTTGAAGTCCCGTAGAACATCCTCCCGCGAACTTGGAATTACCCATTGCCGTTGCGTCCATGGCATACCGTCCGCATCCTTGAAAGCCACAATGTTCAAAGCTTTACCGTTATTGATGGGAAACATCAATATATGCCCTCCATGGCCAACATAAATCTGTCGGTTCTCCACTTCTGGCCCTCCAGCTTCGACGGCCCGTTCCATGTCAACAACTTTCCTGTAGGCGTACTTCCCACTATATACGGCTTTCGCGCTCTTGTCCTCCTCGCCCAAAAGAATGCGCCTGCAAGCAGACCGAATGCCATCACAACCTATCACAGCATCGGCGTATGCATCTGTGCCATCGGAAAACTTGATATGCAACTTCCCACCGTGGTTTTCACTCTTCGTGACATCTACCACCTTCTTCTCGAATATTACCTTCACAGTTGCAGGTATCAACGGGACCAACCCGTCCAAAAACTGTGCCCTAGATGCACCACAATGAGTGAAGCCCTTCTCACTGGCTACCTCCGCAATCAGATCTCCTGCGTTCGGCCCATCACCAAAACGCACATCGAACCATACGTGATCTTTCTCCGGCCACAGGTTTGCAGTTTTGACTTTGTTGTAGGCATCCGAGATTTGTGGAGAGATGTAGGTCATAGCCTTTATGGCATTAGGCCCAAATCCAATGCCAGCACCAATCTCGGAGAAAGCCCCGCGGCTTTCGAAAATGGTGAGTTGCAAAGCGGGATTGTGGGTTGAAAGAGCGATTGCGAGTGTTATACCCCCAATGCCAGCGCCAATTATGGCGATTGAGACTGGGACAGGCGCAGCCATGGGGGAAAGCATCGGGCACATAAGAGATCATACAGGAAGTAGCGACAAGAGGCAAGGGAGGACTCTGTTGCTATTTGTAGCAAGCAATGGAGAAGAGGCCTCGAAATCGAGAGTAGCTTGTCATTGGATACGGCTTATATCTTCAAGACTGGCACGAGAAGTTACCTTATATTCAAAGCCGGTCGATAGGTAGATGCGAGTTGAGTAGTGATCTACGGCGGGGTTATTTTTCACCAGGTTCATGTTGAATCTATTGATCGGACAAACCCCTTGGGAGCGGGAATAAGCAGCACATCTGCTCGCTAGTCTGTCGGACAAGTCCTGGACTACATGCCATGCTCCTTGGTGCTGCAAAAAGTACTCGGATGAGTAAGCACTAGTATTATATAGCTGTCCCTTTAAAATCATACAACAGCGTTTGCCTTTCTAGGATATCATGATAGCATGCAGTACTTTCTTTCCTCCTGAAGTCTTGATATTGATACGGTGTGGCAACACTTTATATAATCAAGAGCACTTGCCTATACCGGACGCTCGCTAATAACTACAATCTAACCTGTTCGACGTGGCAAGACAAGTATATACCGTCTAGAAATGGGAGACTACGAAATGCTGCATAACAAAAGCGAGGAGACCGACCAAGAATATCTATCAGCTGCCGACATCAACGACAATGGAGAGTTCCGTGTTGACCCAGCCATGGAGAGAAGAATCACAATGAAATGTGATCTCAAGCTCCTGCCGCCACTCATTGTCCTTTTCATTATGACGTTCATCGACCGTACAAATATTGCCAATGCCAAAATCGAAGGGATGACGACTGAGTTGAAAAGGAAGAATGCTGATTATAATATGGCTTTGTGGATATTGAATATTCCATACGTTTGCCTTGCTGCCCCGAGCAACATGCTCATGAAAAGCTGGTTTGTAAAGCCATCTGTTTACCACTCTGACCAGATATTCTGTTGGGGTGTGCATCCAAGCGAGAAATCATCCCAATGAGAAATACTAACATATATCGAGCTCTTTGTACCATTGGGCCAGGTCTCAGCAAGACATTCGATGGCATGCTCGTCTGCCTTTTTTTTTATGGGTTGCTTTGTGGCTGGATATGTGGCTGGTAGGCCCTTTGCCAGAGTCGCCAACACAAACTGATCGTATAAACCAAAGTTGTGCACACCTTATTGGACGCTACTATAAACGTCGTGACTTTTCGATCCGATATGCGTTGTTTTTCAGTGCCGCTGTATTAGCAGGAGCCTTCGGTGGTGTATATACTACCGCTTGTACAGCCTACACATCACAGCTGACATGATTTAAAGTTCCTCGCAGTTGCAATCGTATAGATGGATGGAATTAATTGGTGGCTACTCTGGTTGGCGATGGCTCTTTATTATTGAAGGTCTTATGACTGTTGCTACAGTCGGGCTTGGTCTTCTCTGTATACCGAATCACCCTAAATATTCAATCTTTCTTGAGCCGGCAGAGAAGACATACATGCTTGAAATGCTAAAGGTATTTGGTACAACAAGGACGTTGATACAAATCAGCATTGACCGCGATTAGATTGATGCCGGTCCTTCACACCGAGATCACTACAAGGCTGCCTGATCGTCATGAAGGAATGCCTCCTTGGTCCCAAAGTCTGGCTTGGGTATATCTCTGCAACCGCCCTCCCTCCCCTGTGATATCAAGTTCCTAAGCTGATGCACCTCAAGCATGCTTGCGTACTTCGGTGCCGACAATGCGGCATCTTCTATTGTCTCCTTTCAGCCGACAATCATCGAAGCGCTAGGCTACTACAACGCTCAGGCACAGATCCATACAATTCCTGCCTGTATCGTTGCTCTCTGTTGCCTCAACATTGCCGTATTTTTGTCTGGAAAATTTGATCACCGGTACGGCTTTCTCGGCAAGTCAACATCTCGGAATAGATTTCCTTCCTAGGGATTGATGCTCCTTACTACTAAATCGCGTTTGAGTTATCCTCGGATTTTTCCAGAACAAGTAAACTGACTCCAAGTTCCTGAACTTTAGCATTTGGAGCCGTTCTTAGTGTCATTGGCTGGTCTGTCGAACTTGGCGCCTGCTACTTTGGGATGTTTGCTATTACTTGCTCCGCCTATGTTCAGATGCCGCTCTTGGTTGCATGGATTTGGGACAGGCTTTTATATTTTATAATCGGTCTTGGGGATTGTGGGAACTTGGTATTGATTAACGTCTTCATTACGACACAGTCCCCAGAGCTTGGAACCGGATTTAGCACGGGTCTTGCTTTAACACTTGTACGTCAAGTTTCCGAGCAAACCACCAACGTGCCCTTCAGGAATTTTCAACTCCTTACTCCCAAATCATGTCTGAAGTTACCTCCAGTAATATTTGAGGGAGGAAACTAACTCCTAGTCTCTGATTTAGGCGAGCATCGCTGCCTCTACTGCCATGGAGGTTCTTTTGTTTGCCGATATAGGAACTGTAGGGTTCTTCGTGCCCTGTGACTACTACTCTCCTTGAATTAGTTGCTTTAGCCAACAAGTATCAAAGACTTACCTAAATAAGTATCTTTTCCGCATGAGCATGGAAACATTATGTTACTAAGGCTCAATATCCTCGATTCCAGGACCTACACTTACATCTCAAATATGGCTACTTCCGATGAACACACATCGGGGTTTTGAATCGAATGCTGCGTGGTCATGGTCTCCTTGCGAAGGCGTTTTTTATAAGTGGTGATACATCTGATATGAATCTGGTTCTATAAACAGCCATGTTAGAAACCGACGGCTTTTCTAATATTGATCATCGTCGATTCCGCACTCTCACGAGCCTTCTCACCCCCCTTTGCCGCTACGTGATCCAGATACCGGCCACCATCTTCTGCCATCACCTCGGAATATCTTGAACGAATTCCAGACAGACCAGCGGAAATAGCATCTGTGACTTTCATCTTAAAATCCCTCAGATTAAGCGTTTCGAGTTTCTTTCCAAGTTCCGCCGCACTTCTTCCCTCTGTGTCAAGATAAGAAAGTAAATGGAGTAGATTGGATACTCCTGGCCTTGTATCTGGTTCGTATGATACGGAATTGTTTGAATCTGTCAGGGCCGACATTATCTTTCGCTTGATCTCCTCTGGGTTATCAGTGAGCATGATTCTCGACCTTGGATCTTGATGTGACTTGGACATCTTGGAGTGAGGATCTTGAAGAGACATGACTCGTTTGGCTGGGGCTTCGAAAGGTTAGACAATGTAAATGAGCGTGCGAGGCACGTAAAAACTTACACATGATGGTTTGGGGGTTGATAAGATGAGGCCCATAGGCATGATTGAAATTTGTAACACATTCGCGAGCAAATTCTAGGTGCTGGCTTTGATCCTCTCCGACAGGCACGTGTGTGGCTCTGGGCTTGAATCAGCAGACAAGTTGTGATGAAACCATGGGGGATAAAACACATACCTATGAACTAGGATATCGGCAGCTTGTAGAACGGGATAGGAGAAAAGCCCAAGCTTCAGCTTTGATTTGCTACCACCGTCCAGAGGAGAGGCATCGTCTTTCAACAAAAGCTTACTCTATGGGCGATTGAGTAAGATATATATAGTGGAGGATGTATGATGTGTGAGGGCTAACCTTCCATTGTGTCATGCGAGAAAGATATCCCATGGACGCCGTACAGCTCAGAATCCACATTAGCTCAGTATGAGCCTGTACCTATAAAATGGTCAGGAAGTTGTAAGACGAGGAGAGCTTCGCGAAGCCTTCTTACTGATGACTGATAGAAAATGATAGAACGATCTGGGTTCAAGCCAATGGCTAGGAGGGTTGCTAAAGACTCTCTTTTCCATTTTCTGAGTCTTTGCGGATCTTGGGGGACGGTGATGGCATGTAAATCCACAATAGAATATAGCAGTTTTGTCGATGGAGATGCGTTATCCTGCAGCTTCACCCATTGCTTCAGAGCACCGAGGTAGTTCCCAAGATGTGGGATGCCCGTAGGTTGAATACCAGAAAAGATCACCTGATCGTGGGCTGGACTGGCCGAAGTTGCTGGCGTAGAGCTATGGCGGTGTCCTGTGGAGCGACGAGAAGCTTCTGTAATTGAGATATTTGTACAAAGATGACAGACTCGACGAGCCAACCTTTGTCCGACTGTTCTGCGGGCGAGAGGCATTGTCGACGAGATGTGGCGAACGTGGAGGGAGCTTCTGAAGATGTTGAAGTAGCAAAAACGCGACACCACACGATGGCACGTGATTCATAATTACCAAAAGACACGCACTCAAAAGTTAAGGCATCTTGGGAGAATTTGTTTCAAGGCGCTGGGGCCTGATGCTGCAATGCACAGTTAGTCTCGCTCCAAGGAAGCCGGACATTAAATTCTTATGAAAAGTCTTGATGCCACAACTTCTTCTCATTCATGGCACGACGGGCCTGAGCCCATGTTCAGTCAATCATACAGTCTAGTAGTCTACAGCCTAGTGATACATCACCTACCAATTCCTAGACTCCACCCTGACTCTTCTCCATGTCCTTTCACTTCTAGTATACACCTGAGCTGATGTGATGATGTCATCTCAGGGAGTAGTGTTCATCATTGGCGCGATGCCACCAGATGCCGCTCGGAAATTCTCACTGTTCATAATCTCCACCACCTTCTCGGCCGTCTTGGAATCCTTCTTCAACCCAAAATTGGCCCACTGTGGTCCTATAAGATCCTTCATGCCATCTAGACTGACATCCATGGATTTGCCCACACCTAATTACTGTCAGGAAGGTAGCCAGCAAAGCGAACTGGGGCCTTGGCCTTACCGATCTCGTTATACTCCCACATGTTTGCCTTCATACCGATTCCATAGTACGCATGCTTCTTCAAAAAGGCTAGCCATATTCCTACCGTCTCTGGGTGACCGTCTTTGATCTGTATGAGCCGCCGGAGGGTTTTTCTCTCAAAGTTCTCTTGCGACTTCTTGTAGATGAAATTGTCTCTTGGAACGGTCCACCGCTCCGTGATTCGTGGCAAGGGAACTGGTCCGTAGGCTGGTAGGTTGAGATAGTATGCAGCACGCAAGGCAAAGTCTGCAAAGAACTCGAGATTTCGAACATTGTATGACCGCATCTGTAGATCGCAAGAGGGCACTCCGTATTGAGCTTGTCGCCTCAGGGGCTTCAGGTATATGGCTTGAACACTTCTTGGCAACCTCACATCTTCCACTTGGCTAGGCGCTGCAGACCGCAAATCTTCTGACCTGCGATCGAATTAGAGGAGTTGGATGATTTGGAAAGAAGTATATGCTGCATACTTTGAGGCTGCTTTCGCGGGCCCCGTCAAAGGCGTGCTGGAACTGGTCAGACTTAAGTACGGAAGAGGAGAGATTGGACACGTACGACGTGTTTGATGCGTTTCTGCAGTCGTATCTTAAACATGGGCCGGCTGCAGAGGGCTGTTGAAGTCTCGAGGCTTGAGTGAATGTTGGGTTTGACTGTAATGATTAGCCGCCGGCCAGAAAGATCTACTGCATATGACAGTTTAACTAACTGTTGCCCGAACAAATCCTCGCCATGGTAGTCGTATGCAAGGCGAAGTTGCCATGGTTGTAGAGGTTGTTGAGAACTCCCGTTGCAAGAATGTGAAGTCTAGATAAATCCAAGTCGTTTGTTAGGGGGGCGGCCGTTAGCTGCTAAATGCGCACCGCACCACGATTATCGCCACAAGTTCACAGCCACTGTACACGCCCCGAAATACCTCATTCTTCAGAGCTACAGTACTCAATGCTGAAAGCATTTAAAAGTTATAAGCATTTGTAATCATTGAATTTGCTGTTTTAATGATGATTTCGTATCTGATGCGTACGTTTTCAGAAGCTAATGGCCAATAAGAATATTAGAACGCCTAGCAATTGGCAATAGGGTCAAACATAATTTCAAGGTTTCTTATTCTCTACATAGGTAGGTAGCTACGATTATGAGGTGTAAGGAAGTAAACATGTCGATAAGTTTTTACCTCTTTGTAGATACTGGGCTTCGTTCCAATCGATATTTTGCCAGGCTGGGGCAGTTTACAGATGCTGTTCTCACGCTCAAGAGAGCCCTGAAGCGTGAGTTAGGCACACATCGTTCCAATCGAGGAAGTGGTAATTCCGCTGCCATAGTGTCATGGTATAGCTGGTTGAGTGGCCCGAGACTTTAGTATTCCTTTTATTGGGCTGCGGCCGGCGGGACTTCTGTGAAGTTACAGCATGCCACCGCAGAAACCCTTTCTTCTGGATCAAGTTGGCCGGTGAACAAGTAAGGGGGTTGAGCTGATGGGTCAAACCAATTGGTGGTGCCAGAAGCTGGATATTATGGTGTTCAAGGGCTATTTCAGCCATTCGACCCACATCCACGCCGGAGCTCTTTCATCTTTTTGTAGTGTGCCTTCTTGCCACTGGTCTTTGCCGCCTGAATCTCATTATACTTTGATCGGAAGCGCTGAGTCGAGGATTCGCCAGCTAAGACTTCCTCGACGAATGTCCGCTTCCTGTCTTTGTTGGAAAGTCTAGAGCTGAAGTATTCAGTTGGCCCCTCAATGATCGTACCAACTTGGGAGAATTCGGGAACCTTTGCCTTCGAGTTGTCCTTTTTGTCTGTATCACTAATGCATCAGTCCATGACCTAGAAAAGCTGTAGGGTGGAACCAGGAACATACAATGGCGCTTGCTGTCAAGGACGTCCCGCATTCGAAGCAATTGAAGGTCACGTTTGAGTTCGGGCGTCAACACAGTCCGAGGAAGGTTGTACCAATCTGAACCGGCGTCTGGTTTCTTTGCCTGGAACCGAATGTTAGCAACATGCAAAGGCAGGCGATATAACAACAAGTAGTAATTCTCGTCTTCTCAGCGTAACTATGATAGTAAAAAAATCATTATTGCAGGGAGGCCCCAAGACGGGGCCCGAATTCTGCGTCATGTTTGTTTGGGATAAATTTTCCTCATAGAAGATAGATAGATCAGAATGGAACATGTTGCAAAGCTTACCTTTGAAGAGCTTTTCACCCGGACCAGGTCTTCCACGCGCCGCACGCCGTTCGCAAGCTTGCGCTCCTCTGGTTTGACCATATGTGAAGGATCTATATGAGCGCCTTGAGCTGCAGACATGATATAGGATGGAAGCCTCTGAGTGACAGAGGTGGCTGGAGTTATACTGTACGAGACACAGGATTAGCATGAAAATGGAACTGCGCGTTTGTTCGGAGCACCACACACCTCTTTTGCTGAGAGAATAGAGACGTAGAGCTCTTTTCAACCCCATGGCTTTCAGAAGACGCCTTCAATCGCTCCTCGGCACCTCTGAGCAAGTCTGATATTTGTTCATCAGAGAGGTCGGCCATGGTCGAAATTGCTGTTTTCGACGGATCAGATGCTTGGGAGGAAAGGAACTTCTGAAAACTTCTCGGCCGCAAAAAGTTCACTTGTGGTGGAGAGGCAAGCAAGCTAGCCAGCCACCCGATCTAGCCATCTTGAGTTAGCAACAGTTAGCGTTCCGGCAGCCCACAGCTTGCACACCATGTGATCTTGGCCCGACCCGGGAAAACTTGAAGTGCGTTCAGTGGGTTCAGGTACGAAGAGGACAACCATTGCTGAGGAGAGGGGGTTGAGCTTGTCCATTGAGCCTGTTGGGAAGACTGCAGTCCAGTATATATACGATGGTGATACATTTATACGATGCCGATGCATGCAATTTGGATTGTGGGCTGCTCCGGTGTTGCGCTGGGCTTTTGCTTTGGGAGGACCGTACAAGAGGCTCGCTGTGTGCAAGGATTCCTTCTGTTGGGCTTCAAGAAACACATCCATCGCCATGAACCAAGGCCAAGTAAGGTCCTGCAGTACTGTCGCCCTCTTCGTATCTAGATGTTCATTGCACGGTAAGAAGGACGGCCTCATGTCATATCGGACAGACCCAGCTTGGATTCAGCCCTGCATGGCTGCACACACCGCGCTGTGTTGTGCTGCAGGTGTGAGTTGTCCTTCGTTCGACGCTTCTCCTGGATGCATTCTGTCCCTCCATTATAAAGTGGCTACATCCTCACATCGGTAGCCAGTAAATGTCAGTGTTTTCTTGTTCGCAGTGACGATCATCACCCAAGCTTTCTCAGTCTCTCAGTCACGACGAAAGTCCGTGGGTATTATTGAAACGGAAGCCGAAGAAGCTGTCAGCTGGAAACCCCGCTAAAACTGTGCGACCTGGTACGAAATACCAGCCTTCCCGCCCGCAAGTCAGAAAGCGAGCGAATCGCTGAATTCCTTCTCCGACATCAACAACATCAACAGCAACTACTACTACATCCACCATACCGAGAGGTACCGTCCAGAAGATATAGGGATTGCGGCGCAAACGGCATACAGAACTGTCCCCGGCACGGCTTTGTTGGGCGTCCTGAGGACTTGTGAATGACGAGTACAGAGCTCGACTCCCAGCCATCGAGAAAGTCAGCTTAACATCCGACACGCTCCACGACCTCCAAACCGAGACGCGCAAAGCCCTCCAACATCGCCATCTTGTTTCCCTGTACAATCGCCGTACACTCTTCCTCTGTCGAGTCAGCAGCAGTGGTAGGACAAGATCGCAATCATGGATCCACAGAACCCGCCGAGCTCGTCCCACGGCCAGCAACGCGGACAACAACCAGTTTATGATACCAACCATGGAGGACATTATGGTACGTCTAGTATGGAGCGCAAACAGCGACCGCAAATAATCCATCATACATCAATAATTCGTTGGCTGATTTATCTACGAAACAGGTGCGAGTGCTGCAGTATGCATCCCACGCGAAGAAGCGCCAAACTTAATGCTAATATGAACCCAGCTATCTGCTCAAGGCTACGCACCCGTCGCGGAATTTTACACTGGCGCATGGGCAAATGTATGTTTCTCCATCTAGATATTTGCTATCAAACAAGGCTGACGGCACTCGAGGTTAACCAAGGACTCCATGGCACATACAAGGACATCCTTACCACCTACTGGCAGCAGATAATCAACCACCTCGAGACCGATACGCATGATTACAAGCTCCATCAGCTCCCCCTTGCACGGATCAAGAAAGTCATGAAGGCCGATCCAGAGGTGAAGATGATTTCAGCCGAAGCACCGATTTTATTTGCAAAAGGTTGCGACATCTTTATTACAGAGCTTACTATGCGAGCATGGATACACGCCGAAGAGAACAAGCGTCGAACACTTCAAAGATCGGATATCGCATCTGCATTAGCAAAATCTGACATGTTTGACTTCCTAATTGATATTGTACCTCGCGAGGAGGCTGCTTCGCATGCGAAGAGAACAACTGGACCAGGCGCAGCAGCTTCCCAACCCGGCCCTGCTGTTGGTTCTGCCCAAATCCCTGCCCAGCACCCAAATATGCCGCAGCCATCTGGTCATCCAGCTCAGCAACATGCTATGCCTCCCCCAGACTACTCTCTTGGTCATGGTCTGCCAGAGGACTACCGCCAACAGCCAAATATGTATTCGGCACAGGTCCAGCCAGGCCCAGCTGCTGCATATGGTGCCCCTCAACAGCAAATGTACGGAGAGATAGAGGGCATGTATGGGTATCCGCCCATGCAAGCACAACAGGTACGTCCTTCCACCAAGGCAACGAAATCCGCTTGCCGCTTTCCCTGTCCAATACAGCTGATCTCAACTAGCAAATGTACCATGTTCCACAACGTCCCCAAGATCCTTCTGTTGGCCAAGATGCGGGTCATAACTACCCTCGGCATGATGGTGGTGAGGGCGATGCTGATGCCGAGGGCGAGAGAGATTACGAAGTTGGCTAGATTGTTACGCATAATTTTAGGAGAGTACGTAAGAAGGGTTTGAGGGCTTGCTAGGAATGGCGTTAACAGGATATCCAGTGCCATCTGGGAAGATCTGGTTCTGTAAGGCGCGTGATGTAATAAATCTCATAAATCTAGCAGTGGTATACCGGAATGAACCACTTGCTATTTTCATCCGACTTAATTTTGGCGACCAGTATTGATTGTGTTTGGAAGGATCACGCGCATGGCCTATTATTTCGAGATGGTGGTATTGTCGGATGGCTCTAGTCACTAGATCCAATGACAGACGAAGGCCGCAATGGACTGAGGCCATGGGATTGTGTAGCGATCGTCGCCCTTGTATTCCAATCCCAACGCCCCCACTCTGAGGCGGTCCAAGATCCCGTCGCAGTTTATTTCATACCAAACCGGGATGAGAAGTTGGCGAGCCTGTCTGTTGTTCTGGTAGGGCTTGTAATCGAGTGTGTGAGCCTGTGAAGAGTCAGCAAGAGAAAACTGAACGGTTCGAATAAATAGGTAGGGTTCGGACTTTTCAAGAATCTTAGGGCCGTTCATAGCATCAACTCTGCCAAACTTTTTGTTCCTTGTCGAAATGTCAAAGAACTCGTCCGGATTCTCTGTTTGCATGAGATGGACAGTTTGCTGTAGCTCATCCAAATTCTCCCGCAAGATGAGTGCGTTGTCCAAACTGTCGACAAACTCAGCCAGATAATCGACATCCTTTGCCAGTGCTGCAACACCATTGGGATTAATTTTTTTTACTTCGGGAGAGAGCGGAAGGGCCAAAATCATATTGGCGGCATGACTTAGGGCATCAAAGTAGATGAGTTCCTTGATTTCTCGGGGTAATCCAAGCAACGTTGAGTTCATGATATTTGAGAGGTATCTTGTGAGTGTCTGCATGTAATTGCTTGGCTCCGTCTCCAAAGTAGGAGCCATCCTATTGAGTAAAGTTTAGTACAAATCGAGGCAAGGATCACTTGCGATTACATACCAATCGTACTCGGCCGTCTCTACTAGGTCGTCTATCTTCGAGTTTACAAGCTCGAAAATTCGCTTCTCGGCAGTCTTCTTGTTGCCCCTGAATTCTTCGGTTGCATTCAGTATGATGGGGCCACCCGCTGACGTTGACGAGCGAGCAGCTATAAGCAGTTGTTCTAACTCTTGACAAGCTGTTTCAAAGTGCTCAAGATTGATGAGGATTTGAACAATCTGTCCAAGGTACTGGGAACTTAGCCTCTCCACCAGGGATTTGCACACCTTCTCAGAGAGGAGTTGATCCAGCGACTATAGCCAAGAATGTCAGCATTAGTCGTGAATTGGCATGGGACAAAGTACTACCTTCTTCAGGGTCTCATCGATCACGTTGGGATGCTGAAAATGGTCGTCCGAGAAAAAGTAGAACTGGTTCAGGAAATTCCTGATGTCGATACAACAGAGCGGGTACATCTGAGAGAATGGCAGCACACAGGGGAAACTATGCGGCAATTAGTATGTCACAAAACAAGACAGAGTAGTAGGCGGTACATACACAAGCTCTTCTCTCGGCTTATCTGGTGCATACCAACTGACGTTCACGACCTTATCATATTCATCGAGATTACTAATGGGCATTGGCATGTAGTCATCCGTGGAAACAATCTAATTAGCAAGTTAGTTACAGTGTGATGATTCGGAAAGGAAATGCGGACTTCCTGGAAATCGTCGCTAAACCTCCTCTTGAGCAGTTCTGCATACTTCTCGAAAAGCTTGAGTAGAAATGTGTCGAGAGAAGACACTGAATAGCCCCATCCCTGGAAGTATTGTTAGTACTGGCTCTTTACTTGTAACAGTATCCTCAGAAAAGCTTACGTCCATCGTTTGAATGAACAAGGCAATGACTCCCTTGATCTTGAGAAGGACCTCTGCATTATCAACATCATTCAGAGCCTTGGAGATCAAGGATATAGCAGTTTGACACATGGAATCCCACAACTCATCAACCTTCGGCCCGTTAGTCCTGCCTTTCGATCCACCCGAGGAAACTCACATCAACAGGAGATCGAAGGTTGTGGGCTCTCCTCATCGTTGCTCTTTCAATAATAGCAAACCCGGTTATCCCCTCAAGCAGACTACTGAGGCTTGAATCATCGTCCTCTTCAATTAGATTAACAGAGCTTGGTAGAAGAAGCTCCTTCTGCCGTCTTCGGGTTGCAGCATAGTCGGCTTTAAATTTATCAGTCTGTCCTAAAGCCTCATGTATATGCAGGCACTCAAATAGAGGAGTGAAATCGACTTGCAGTTCTTCATTATCCAAAACATCGAATTCCTCGCTCTCGTCAAAAACTAACTCGATGGCGGAGTTAAGCTTAAAGTTACGGAGGTACGAATTGGATTCCATGCGTTCCTTTTGCCTTGTGCGTCTCAACTCAGTGTGGTAGAAAGCAACTTCGCCCAGGAATTGTGAGGTCTCTCTGATTCGGTACAGCCAGGTATTCAGATCGGTCATGACAGCCTCGGAAATAGCCTTCTGTGAGGCTGGTATTGACTTCTGTATAATATCGGCAAGCTTGTGTTGGGTAGCATATTTATTCTGTATTGTTGGGATCAGGTGCTCATTCTGGAGATCGTCTAAGGCTTTCAAAGCACCATAGTACTTCTTTTTCCGAATCAAGTCATGAGCTTGATTGACGGCGTGAAGGACCTTCAATGACTCCTTTAAAGCTTCAGAGGCCTCCGCTATGTGTTGTCGGACCGCCCTTGTGTCAACCAAGGCTTCTTTCTGGCGTGCCAGTTTTTCGGTGCTTGCTTGGATGGACTGGTTGAGTTTCAGGATTTCGGAGGTAAGGGCAACGGTTCCCTCGCGGACTTGCTGGAGCTGATTGACCGAGGTGAGAAACTCATCATGCTTTGTCAAGCCAATCCGTTCGATATCAGCCTCGCGTTCTTCGGCATATTGGGACAGGCCTTGGATGAGTCCTGGCGTTCGACTGGAGATGGTGGCATCCTTGAGAGCGGGTATGAGTTGGTCAAGGTAATCGGAATCCGAGGAGGAGAGTATGATCTAATAATAAACATATCAGTGTAACGTCCAAGAGAGCCTCCACAGGAAGGAATACTTGCCTGCTGTACTGCGACTCGATAGTCGTCGTACTGAACAGCACCCCTACGAGGAGGCATAGCAAAAGTTGCAGATCGAGTCCTTGCTCGAGGTTGGTGGCTTGGGAGAAGGAAGAGATTATTATCAAAGCTGGGTTTACATGCTCAGCCCAAAGTACTCCTATATCCACAGAAGGTATTCTGTTGATTAGACGTTGATGCCGAACGCTGTTCTGAAGCTGTTTGTGCCTGGGATATGCAAGCCTCGCGCGCGCACGGAACACAAAGAGCCCAGAGCTTCGTTCACAGTACGATAGCAGGGACCTGGTCCTGGTTCCTGGTGGAGAGGCACCTTAATTTCTCGAACCGACGACAGCTCCCCTTCATATTTTCAATTATATCTTTCTTTTCTACAAGACCTTGCATGCCTCTATCCCACATCTGCAATCGGGCGAACACCCCCGGAACATCCTGTACAAGATATACTGGGGAATATGCGCCCGGCCCCCCGGGGCAAGGAAACCACGCTGCAGGACAACCAAGGGAGAGGTAGGAGGGTGGTAGACTGTGTAGTTTCCATAAGGACCTAGGCATTCAAAGCCTGTCGTAGAGCTCTTTGAAGCTCTGGGTCAGTGAGGTCGCCTCTCTGCATCTGCAAGTGCACAGGGAGCACAGGTCTTTGAAAGGCACTAGAATACACAAAGTCTGCTCACCTCCCTACCTAGGTACCTTCTTGTGATCCCGAAGCCAACAGAAGCGGCAGACCCTCTTACTGAAGCTCAATCCCAGCGACCATTGCAAATCTTTGATATAAAGTTTTGGCACCTATGCTAAACTTCACATCATGTGAGCTAGAGCAGAAAAAGCAGATGCTCATGTTCTTCAAGCCTCAAGGACGGTGTGTGCGCTTCGCGTCACAGACCAAATGTCTTGAAGAAGTCATCAGGCATAGATGGACAGACAAGTCGGGGCTAGTAGAAAAGCTCATGCTTGAGATGATAGACGCATGAGCTGACATTTTTCAATATCGTTTTACGGGTGGTTGTCAACGTCTCCCATGCAGCAAGTCGTGGCATGGAGAAGATTCTGACCACTGGACTACTTTCAGTGAGTGATGCGGTCTACCAACGGTGGTGGCGCCTGCACTTGCCATGATGTCTGCGTGTCGAGGGTGAGAGAATCGGCTCTTGAGTTGCTCAGCCTCAATTGATGATCCCAAGGCCGGATGTCTTCACATGGTTGTTGTGCGATGTACCTAGCCTCAGCTGTGTCTTCTCAGTGATCAGCTGGACTGAGTCTTTGTTTGCATGCTCAGGGCAACGTCGTGGTTCAGAGCTGTGGCTTGCATCAGTACCTAGGTACCTACCTACCTCTCCAAGACATGCCTGGTGGTTTCTTGACCAGGTCCTTTCCGTAGTTGCTGGTTGAGATTGCCCCTTGTTTACTCAACGAATACCACATCAGTACCTACCTGCCTAGGGACCTAAGTAATGCTCGGTGGTTTCCATTCTTGGCCTCCCCGGCTGGTAATTTCCGTAGTTGCTGGTTGAGGTTACCTTCTATTTACTCAACGAACAACTACAACTACGTACCTTCTATTTACTCAACGAACAACTACAACTACGTACCTTCTATTTACTCAACGAATAACTACAACTACGTACCTGCCTATAACCTAAATCGGCCGCCATTCGCCAGGCCCAATGGGATCATATGCTGCGATGTCGGCTGTGCTTTCGCCGGGCACCATCCATTGAAGGCATTGTGGCCTTCTGCCATTTCCGTTGCCGTATTCAGAAGCTGCTTGGCCGCCGGTCTTTTGGTATTTGGCAGTACCCTGTGTGCCCGTTGCTTCCTTCTCAACGCAGCACGCATCCTAGACACAGACCCAAATAGGACTGCGGGCACTCTGCGTGTTGGTCCATCACATTACCTTCTCCCTTTCTTTCTCTCTTCCTTCTTCTCCTTCTCACTTGTTACATCTCCAACATCCACCTCCCCCCCCCGCTTCATTGCATCACGCAGTGTACTCTTCTTGAATTCATTTGGTCCCAAACAACTTCAGGCGCTCATTTTGTTGATTGGAGCCCATCGAAAACACTTGCATCAATCGCAGCGTCGTCCTGTCTGCCTGTCTACCTGTCAGTCTGCTGACACGAACCGTAACTTTGGACGCAGCCTTCATTCCACTGACCGCAGACCTCAGCACTGACTGAGAGGCAACCTGAGGTCTTCACTCCTCCATCAGTGCAGGCGAAATCTCGGCATCAACTTCCAGCTTTCTCCCTGCGAGGTAAGAATCCCAATTCTTCTTGATTTCCTTATTCCGAGCGCAGACCGCAGGATTGATTGATTTGGTCAGTGTACCTCCACCAGCCGCGAGGCGTCAACCTCAGCATCAAGTCAACAGCTGTTCACTGAATTTTTGTGCAGCAGAAGCATTTGTAAGTGCCACAGTCTCTTTGCTTTTGACGCAATGGAATCGGTTGCAGATCTGAGTATTGATTGACAAGTCAGCATTGCTCCATTGACCGCGAGGGGTAGACTTCAGCATCAAGTCACCAGACGTGCACCGAATTTTCTGAGTAACAGTGGTATTTGTAAGTACTCTAGCCTCTCTTTCGGCACTCCATCTACCTAGGACTTGCCCAACGCTTACCTCACTTCAGAAACAAACTGGCACGCAATGTCTTCCTCGAAGAATTTTACATCTTCCAAATCTCCGACACTCTCCTCGGGTGACAGTGTTAGTGGTACGCCGGAGACCAATATCACCTCATTCTCTCCGGATGAACCTCGAACTGTAATTCCTGGTGTTCCTTTCATGACACCGCTGAAGGCTGGACATCAAGACCCTTTCGTCTCGACTGAAACAAAACTCAAAGTTGAGCAAAAGCTGTCTGCTACAGCCACGGCCTTCCAGCCATATACACTCCATGGAGTTATGGGCGTTCCCTTGGTTGCGAACGGCTCTGGTTCTAGTTTGAAGCCAGGTACTACGCAGTATCTCGAAAATGTTGTTGCTACATCTAAGCTGGCTGCTGCTGGTGGAAGCCCTTTGTCTGGTTCTATTCAACACGACACTTTCAGCACGGACATTGGTATCTCGCGCTGCATGGAGGTTCGTATCGCGTATGGGGGTGATGCCAAGAGCTTTATCGAGGAACTACTTAAAGTACGAAGTCTTGTGTTACGGCAAGAAGCATCGCTGATACCGCCATAGGAACTCGAGCAGAACGGTCTGCCTCTCGGTAAACCAAATTATGTTGGGGGTGTTGGCAATGTAGCGTCTCTGAGATTCACAAGTATCAGTGACGCTATGACTGCTTACTCAACTATGAAGATGAATTACTCGCTCTGTACGGTCACATACATTGAGCCGGAAGGGTTGAACCGAGTCAGTACCCAGGCAAGCAATTACGCAAAGTCATGGCTAACGTCCAGTAGCGTGTTACCCCAAATAGCAAGACAGCTATATCCCGTCATGAGGGGCAGATCATTCTGACTGCTAAATACCCGATTGGTTATTCGCCTCGCAAGGACTTCGAGGAGAGCTTGAGGGCTGCTCTTGCTGTTGAGGGCAAACTTTTTGCCTGCGCAAAGCTTCCTGCTACCGAAATCGGAACTTTGAGAATGGTTGCTGAGTTCTGTGATTGCACACATGCACCTCGGGCCATCAAGAGGCTGAACGGCACAACCATTAAGGTATGTGCTCGTTGCAAGTTGCTGGCACTGGGTGACTTCCTAATTCTCTCCATAGGATGTCATTGTAACTATCGATCACTGGAGCCCCGATCTTGTCTCGCAGCTCCCAAGCCATCGCATGGTCACTGCCAATACTCCAACGCGTAGTTCTGGCGAGCAGCCTGCAGTCGAAGATAGTCTTGGACGTTTGTCTTTGGGCCACAGTAGGATCCCAACATTTGCATCTTTTGGTACACCAGGTATCGCAAACATGCCGTACACCGGCCATCCCCCCACACAGTTGTCCATGAGTCAAACTGGGTTTGTGATGGGTGGGATGTATCCATCGCCGAGCGTTCTTGGCTTTCAAGCTGGCTATGCTGGTCTCACCACACCACCAAGACAATACATCGGCCAGAACGATTTCGCATCTGCTTTCACGCAGGTTGGATTTGGCCACCAAGGCTATGGTTACCACCCCAGCCAGTACCAAGCCCTCGCCTCTTACCAAGGCTCACCATCATCCTTCCGTGTTTTTGGTTCGCCTTCCCCAAGCGGAGGCCGCGATATGGTTCACAACGGTCGTCCAAGTGGTCGTCGTCAGAATGCGGTCAAGGTTCCTCACAACAATCGAAACCGCCCGCACTCGAATGCGCTAAGCCATCATAATCATGTCGATATTCATCGAATCCGACAAGGTATTGACGTCCGAACAACGGTAAGGGAATCGAGGTATCTTTTCCTCTGTATCACTGCTTATGTTAAATCAGGTCATGCTCCGTAACATTCCAAACAAGGTGGACCAGTCAATGCTGAAGAGCATTGTCGATGAGTCAAGTCCTGGAAAGTACGATTTTATGTACCTTCGCATCGACTTCTCCAATGACTGCAAGTATGTACATCGAACCCCATTGATACTTAACAGCAAGCTAATTATTTCAGTGTCGGCTATGCCTTCATCAACTTTACTGATGTAGGTATCTTCTCCCCTTGCCATAGTACTCAGATGCTAACATGTCACAGCCCTTGGACATCATCGATGTGAGTCATCAGTCCCGAGAGCTTAGCTGCATTGTACTGACCTTGGTAAAAGTTCGTCATTGCCAGATCCAATCAGAAGTGGTATGCTTTAGCTTCTGCATCTCGCTGGCACAAATACTAACTCGTCACTGCAGGCACCGCTTCAAGAGTGACAAGGTTGCTGAGATATCATATGCCAGTGTGTAATTCTCGTGATTGATTGGGAGAGTCAAAAACTAACCATCGAACAGCCATTCAGGGCAAGGACTGCTTGGTTCAGAAATTCCGAAACTCGTCGGTAATGTTGGAGCCACCACATTACCGTCCAAAGGTCAGTCCCCGTTGAATATGCAGCATCTTGTCTGATATTCCTTCCAGCTTTTCTTCACGGCAAATGATCCTTTTGGTCGTGCTGGGGAAGAAGAGGATTTCCCAACCTCCGACAATGCCTCAAAGCTTAAGAGAAGCTGCGAGAACGCCGAGCACGTCGGTAAGATCTCCTCTTAATGTCGGCATGAAGCCTAAAGTGACGGTTGTAGGTCTCTTCGCTCCAAGTGCTGGACAACATCTTCGTGATGAGCAGCGACGGTAAGCAACGCAAATCTGCCAAGGCAGTGTGTGAGGATTTGCAATTGACTTCGAAATTTCCAGAAGACGTTCCCAATTTGATCGTGGTACCAGCTTCGCCGAGAACGAGGAGTATGATCTGGAAGAGGACATTGACGGTGACTTGGAATATGCTCCATTTTATCCGTACCCTCCTTGTGGGTACCCTCTCATCAACCAAGGCTGTGGTTCAGAACACGGAAGCTGACACGTAGGCAGACTAGTTGGCCATCACCGCGCACAAACGTTATCTGGATTCGAAAACAACTTGTCTTGATTTTTAATAAGGGTTTGGGCGGCAATCTTGGTGGCGACAACACATTTGGAGTGACGCTTGGAGTTGCGGGGATTTGTGATGGTGGCAATATTCCAATCTTCGGGGTTGAGTTTGCGACTTGACTAACGGCCTTGGAACGCTATACATTCACATCTTGCACATCTCCTCGTCTGATTACCCGACAACGCTTGGAAGTCTTCTGGCCGCGCTATTGATACCGTCATCTGGATGGGCTTCTTTTTCCTTCTTTAGATAATCTCTTGCGTTGTTCTTTTGCGGAATCTTGCTGGCCCAAGTTGGCTTTGCATGCCTTCTTTCTTGGCATGGCTACATACAACGCCTGCATTTGCTCATATTCTAGCTAGAATTCGCCATTAAAACAGCCATTCTAAACCGACTATCATTTGCTCCGTGACACAGATAAAATTCCCTGCGAACTAATTCTCACCAAGGGGGTCACCGAGACGTAGGCCCCACATGGCTACCTATGATCACCCTAAAACTTGAAATTTCTGTTACTTTATTTGTCTCAATTGCCAAGCTGGTTTGTGTTATTCAATAAGTGGAGGACATCTTACAACTTAGAGTTGCTGAAGTACGATGATGCATGTAACATAAAACCCGTTGCTTCCTGTCTCGGGACGCTCTTTTCGATTTTCAAGTACGTCGTTCTAGAAACGTGTGAACCCTCATCTAAATTAGATTCCAATCACTTATACTCACAACCATCTAAAACAATCTTGAGTCCGTTGAAGCTGTGAATCTCTGGTAGAAATGAAATACTCTTCCTCGACTACTCCTTACAGTGGAAGTAGCCGCTACGAGGAACGAGGCACTAGAAGGCACTAAACAGAAGGGAAAGAAGGTGATGGATAAGAGGCCATCCGAGGACGGCAGTTGAGAAACAAGTTAGGTCAGCATCTCTGTCAAAGAGCTCTAAATCACTCACTATGGGTGCCCTAGGTATGTGGTTGAATTCTTCTTGTTTGTTAAAGGATTCCAGATGGCGGCGCCGCTCAAAGAAGGGGCATGCAACCTCCTAGGTTATTGTTCACACCCTTAAGCTTGAAACCCTCAAATCAACGCCATCAAGGAGATACTAGAGGGGTCTAAGTGATACATGTCATGCGTAGGTGGCAAGTTACTTCAAATTGTAGTAATTCAAGGCAAGTGGCGTATTGATCGTCAAGTATCCTTCTTGGTTGTGGATCTCAGTGTCAAGCTAGACAGTAAGGTAAGGTACACTACGCCTAGTAATATTGACTCTCATCTTGCTTTTAAGTTGTGGAAGAAGAGAGAGGCAAAGATGGAGGAAGCCAGGTCAAGTGACTTACCGATGTAGTCAAGAAGCCAATTCAAGGTGATACATCACCTTACCTCACACTCTTTAAGCTACGGAAGTTATTGTGACACTTATTCAAGATTTCAGGCGCTGGTCTCAGGCATAGAGCACAGCTAGAGAAAAAATACTCTACAAGCGTAGTGAGTTAGATACGCTGTGGCAATTGGTCGTTTATTCGTGCTAACATTATTTACAACTATCATGAGAAACAAGAAATGAAACCGCTGCTACCACCTAAACGCCGCGCTCAATAAAAAGTGCTGCAATAACCATACATGGTGCATTTAAAAATCTTCAGCTTAAAGTTCATCGGAAGGCAGGGCAGGAAGAGGCTTGCGAGCAATACTGAATCCACGCTGTATATGCTCTGGCGGAGGAGACGGCAAAGGAGACAGATTAGCGAGGCTCGTATGCTGCTCATCAGTGACCCAACCGCCGTCGTGTTGTGTGTTGGATATGTGAATTCTTTGCCTGCTCTCTTCATGATTCTCATCAAACGGGTATTGATCAATCGAATCATCCGTTGCGGATGTGGCCGTTGGTGAACAGTGGGTAAGCCTGCCTTTGGGTGTTCTAGCTGAAGACGGCGATAAAAATGCCACGTCGTGTAGACCATCCTCTTCCTCCCACACTTGGAGGTCCTGCTTTGAGACCCTGGAGATGGGTGGTCCATCGGCTTGCTGAAGCGAGTTGCGGCCCTCAACTTTCTGCTGTTCATCACTTCCAGATTGAGGGAATCGATATCGTTCTGATCTTGAGTAGTTCGAGTAAGGAGTAGGGGGGGAATCATCCCCGCTAGGTGACCTGGACCCAGCGGACTCGTCAGATCGTTGTCTTCTGTGCTCCGAGCCAGTCCAATCTCTGCTAGCCCTCAGCGACAGAACTTTATGGTATTCTGGACTATTGGGCGGAGTATCTACAGGAGTCCTTAGAAAGATGCGTGACCTGCTCTGCATGCCCGGAAAGTCCAGATGACCCCCTGACAGAGAGACGCGGGAAAATATAACAAGACCAAGACACAATAGAAGCAGACAGGCTTGGACAATGGACATTCGTTTCTGGAAAACAACTTCGTCAGCAAGAATGTTGAGCCTGGCACTAATTGCCAGGATTTCTCGCTGCGACTCCTCTCTTTGGCTCTCCAGCGATATCACGGTAGACTGCCAAATCTCATCATACTGTTGTCTAAAGCCGCGTAGTTCTGCAAGGACCGTGCTGTTCAGGTTTTCGAGGAACGTTGTTGTCTTCTGTAGTTGCTTCTTTTCAACTTTTGTGAAGGCTTCCCTTAAAATCTTCGACTGTTCTTCGATGTACTTAAGTGATAGTGTTGAATTAGCCTCTAGTAGTTGAAGCCGCCGAGAAACAGCCTTGAAAAAGCTCTCCTGAATTGTTGGCAGTGATGCAGATGCTGACGAGGTACTCGTCGTGGTCTTTTGCTTTTGTGAGGTCGTTGGATTATCGGATTTGTT
Source organism: Pezicula carpinea (assembly GCA_026119845.1). Lineage (NCBI taxonomy): Eukaryota > Fungi > Ascomycota > Leotiomycetes > Helotiales > Dermateaceae > Pezicula > Pezicula carpinea. Next base: position 329,967 of record JALRMK010000041.1, on the reverse strand, counting down.
AGCGCCTGCTACAGAGGCTGCCGACTCGGGATGATCTGGTACGGGTCTGGCTGCGGTATGTGCTTCACTGGGTACAGAAGTACGTTCCTGCTGAGAAACTATGGATTCCTTGACTGGAACTCCTGGAGAGTGCTGTGAAGCTGTAGATGTTGTACTCCAGGCAACGCCTGCCGTCGACTCGTTTACTGATGCAGTTGGAGACATGGGCACTTCGGAACTTATATCTGTTGAAGCTCGCGCTGGACCATCTCCTAGAAGGCACATTTCCCGAGAAGCAGTGAAAAAAAGGGCGGATGAATGGACATTGGGATGGGCCCAATGCGTAATCATCCGCTCGGCTGAAGCTGTCTGAACCTCCAAGTCTTCACTGCCATCATTCCCGTGAGCAGTACTGAGTGCAGGTGTCACTTGTTCTGAGGGAATCGACGCAGCAGTCATGACGAGTTCGTCTACCTGAGTACTTTTCAACTCGCCGCTTGTGGTTGCCCCATCACTAGCAGCCCCTGGGTGTTGTCCCATGCTCTCATTATTTCCATTTTCCTCTCCAGCATTGGTCTCCTCCTCTTCCTCCTCATCTGCTCGCTCTTCCTCCTTCCAATTCTCGATCATCCTTGTTCCATGAACTCGTATCAGAGAGAGTGGACAATAATATTCGTTGCCATAATGACTAAGGAACTCCAGCCTCAGATACCTGGCCCAGATTCTTGGATTTTCAATAAGAAAGGCTTGTATCTCCCTAGAATTCCTAGCTTCCAATACCCCAAGGTCGTGCCAATGTTTAACAGGATAGCGATCGCTGACACTCACACGAAAAGTACGGATCATGCTGGAGAAGAACTCGTAGTTGGCAAGAACTAAAGTATCTATCCATATGTCTTCCTATATTACTTTAGCTTGATGGATCGATGTAGGGTCAATGATATGTACATACCGATAGTTCCACAATCAAGAACTTGTTCTCAGCAGCACATTCGGATAGCATGTAGGAGTCCTTGTTCTCTATCAACACAGCTTTGGAATTCTTAGCTCCTGGGTGAGTCTTGAGAATGGTAGCTCCAGCATCAAATGAAGCGTATGAGAAGCGTTCCTTGCAAGTGACGCCCGCATCTTTACTTCTATACTGACCTCTGCGACGAACTGATTCCTCTTTAGAGTCGGCATCGTCCCTCGTTCCGGTACTCTGTGTTTCTTTTTTCTGGGCGACCTCTTCTTTACTCCTAAACGCCGCAAAGTCCAGATCAATCTCTCCCTCGTCCCCCAAGGAATCTAGATTGCTCTGAAAACTGTCTGCATCTCTCTTTTTATTCTCGGGACCACCGTTCAACCTCCTATTCCCAATATTTGCATTCTGTTGGCCTGCCTTCTCTAGTGTCTGTTTCTTCCAATCCTCGAATGACAAGAAAAAAGCATCATTGAGCTCGCCTTCCACGTCTTTACCAACCTCGGCGTCAGAAGGTGTCGCATCGCGACTCGCGGAGCTCGACGACGGAACTTCTGAGGTATCGCTAGAGTCTACGTGGTGATCTCCCCCATCTAAGGTACTCCGTGACTCGTTTTCGCTAGGTTGGGGAATATGGAGGTTCGGGGCTGTATGGGCTTCAGCGGGTTTCGTTTGACTGGAGTCTGCATTCTCCGTCACTGTGTGTGAGGACACATTGTTTGTATTGCTCCATGATGATTTAAAGCAAAGTTGGGGCAGAGTATCTGTAATGTAATTGATTGTTCTAAATTCGCATGTAGCATTGAGTATCTTTGACTGTAGAGGAATGGTAGATGTCGGTGTAGGGGCCGCCGTTATGGTCGTCGCATTGATAGCAAAGGGTAGGCTACAAAGCAGCAGGATTGCTGCTGTCGTGGTGTGGCGATTACAGGCGAGTGGCATCTCGATGTCCTCATTCTGTCAGGGCGCAGGAGGGAGAGGCTAGTGGTGTGGAGGTGGAGGTTGAGGTTGAGGTTATATGATCATATGAAGATCAAAGTGTCAATCCGAGGAAGCGACGATTTGATGTGTACTGTACGCCCGTGCATACGAAGTAGATATGTACAAAAGTACTTTCAGGTTTCCGGTTCTCAGCGTGACAAACACGAATGGCCGCAAAGGCAACTGTGGTGTGGTGTAGTGTCTTTGTCACTTTCCTTGCTTCGTTCCATTGTTTCATTGCACTAAAGATATCTCAAATCATCCAGTTTCACCACGTGACACACATCCATCTTACTGGAAGTACCGCTACGATTGATTCACGGAAGAAGCTCTTCCAGGTCGAATATCTCTTCTAGAAGGTCTGGGGGTTTCATGCCTGGAAACATATTTGGTGCTCTTGACATTTCTCTGCTTTATTTTACGTTTCGTTTCTGTTGCTAATGTACCACTTTCTCCAATATCCTTACACAACCATTGACGGATGATGGCCTTGCTACTACGATTGCTCTATACCAACCTCCTCTATCTCTATGCCGATCTAAGGGGTAAGGTTCCCCTTACTCGGTGAGGGCCTCGGCTTGTTATGATGCATATGCAAAATTGGAACCTCGACACGCAAGCCAGAAATCTCTAACTACTTGATTCGTCCCCCGCGCTCCGCGTAGACTGTGAAGGGAACTGTTAGTTTCTCTTTAATAAGATTGGTTCTCTACATAGACCTACTTGATAATTTTCTGAAGGAATAATTTCTTATCCCCCACTGAGACTTTAGGATTTCTGAATTCATCTCCCAACAAGGCAGTTTCTAGCCAGCCCTTAGATTGCACTCCGCGGACGACAAGTTTCTTCAATGGTTCGGCGAGCCTATCTAACTCACTCCGAGCAGCGTTACCACCAATGTTGTAGACAAGCGCCTGGGCGAGGAGAGGACCGAAATGCTTTAAGGCACTGTCAATAGATGCTCGAATTTCTGGCTGCTCGACTGGCGATGAAATGAGAGAGCTCTAACACTGGATTAGCAAGGCTTTGGTTTCTAATAGCGGGAGATAGTACCCAAAATTCAGCTGATGCAAACTTCGGCAAGAACTCTTTACCGGTGAGTGCCTTGAGTGTGAACATCAAGAGATACTCCAGGGAGGAAGGTGGTTGAGGATTAAGTAGGACGTTCAAGTAATCCCTTTCGACTAGTCGCTGCATAAATTCAATGCCATATTGTGCGATTTCTGGGTCATTAAGAGGTTCTACGTGTAGAGTAAGCAGAGATAGAATACACAGCGGATAGGAGAGACATTTACCTTCTAGGGTGTGTAATAGCTGCAAGACCCAGCCCAATAACTCGTGTAGAATATGGTCAATACGGTGGTTACTACCGGCACTCTGCGAACTTACAAGCGAGCAAGCAGTGCTGACGGTAATTCCGAGCCTAGGTGTCTGCAGCGTGAACTTTTGTAAAACTCTTGCCACTGTGAGTAGAGGAAACACGAATGGTCCAGACTCATGCTCGGTGAACCCGGCCCGGAAGATAAAACACGTCGCTTCCACAATATCTCCTTGATCTGGAAATGCATCGTGTGTTCTCAGTATCATGACAATGATGCGCTGCTGAATGACTGCACCCTCCTTTGTGGTCCAGAATGTAGATGTGGCACCACTACCGTCTACGTCAACAGGCACGTCACTGGGAACCTGTAGGCCTCTAGCAATACTTCCGAGGCATCTCAGTGACATTAATGCGAGCCCCTGAGCTGCCTCATAGTTGCTGGCACCACCATATGGTTGTGCAATAGACACTCCGGAGCCGACAGCAGCCTCAGAATTGAGAAGCACCAAAGATTGTTCAATGTCGGACTCCACAAAGCGTAGGAGTTGATCCAACGGGCTTAGTTTAGAGGCACTCTCCGGCATCGCTTGAATGATAGAAGCTATAGCCCCCAATGTCCGCTCCTTGACAAGGCTGTCCAGAGAAGGAACATTGGCAAACTTACTATATTCCTGCAGAAATACGCCGATTTCAGGGACGAGCAGAGTTCGGCATGACGAACAGAGCGAGAGAACGGATTTAGATGCCTTCTCTGCCAAACCGGGGAGTGACTCTATTGCTTTGAACAGAATATCAAGGGCATTGGGAAGATACTTGGTGTGACGTTCGAAGTAGTCGGAATAAGAAGCAATCAGGTCCAGGAACGTTTGCCGGGCACGCGGTGGCATGCCTTTTTCTGGATCAGCGAACATGGCGAAAATGGATGATCCAAAGACCTTGTCCAGGAGATCATCACATACTTTCTCGTCAGAAGCTATGCAGTCAGGAAAGGACTTCAGACAGTACATAGAAGCCTCGAGTTCTGCCCACACTTCACTTTGAATAGATCGAAGGACCATATCAACAAACATAGAAAAGAGGGCTGGTCCCGTCTGCGTGTAAGCCTGCTCCAGCAGATCTGATACATCTTTGCGAGCATCGTTAAATGCAGTTCGGTCCACAGAATCCCACGAACTGAACTCTTCATTTGCCGGAAATTGAATTTTGCGCCAGCAGTTCTCGACAGCTTTCATGAGATGAGCTAGTGCCACTTGTAACCAGGGCGGGTCACCACCTTCCCTGGAATAGGATTCATCGATCATGGTCTCCACAAACGTCGCCCAAAACTCCAGTGCTGGGACAAAGATCTTATCTTCATGGACAGCAAAACCTTCGGCTCCCAAAAGGCCAGCAAGAGCGGCAAGAAATTGCCCACATTTCGCATCATTGTGCGCCTTTTGAACTAAGTCTTGGACTGTAGCATCGCCGAATGCAATCATGAACATGCCAAATTGCTGAGAGTCAAAGTCGAAATCGCCCTTAATTAGACGCTCATATCTTTCTTGGGCCCAAGAGCTGTTGAAAAGGGAATGAAGAAGAGCGAATTCTTCTTCGCCAAGGAACCTGGAGTAGTTTGCTAAGACGTCGGAGAAAAGCTCAATGGAAATCTCATACAAGTCTTCTTGTAGTAGACACATGATAGCTGGTTTCGTGAGTGACTTCAGGGGCTCCAGGACAATTGCAGCATCTACATAAGCACGATGTGAGTAGAGCACCCACGCCTGAGGAGTCAGCATTCACTTTCTTAGAATTAGTGTAGAAAAAAGATGTTTCTCAAAGAAGCATAGTGCAAGGTAGGACACACCTGATAACACGTCATAGACTCCTGTCGAATAGCGACATCTACAGACATTGCTTGAGGACTGTCTCCGATGCTATTTTGAACTAGACTCACAATATCATCAACGTTTGGCAGCAGTCGTTGATGGAATTGGTGACTTTTCAAAAAGTCAGTCCCGACAAATGCAAGCACCAGTTTAATTTAGGTAAAAATGACTTACTGTTTCATGGAGTTGGAGTCCGTCTTGCCAACTTCCTCCACAAGGGCTGTAGAAAACCAAAGGGCAGCTAAGGCTCTGGGCTTTGGCAGATTCTGGATAAGCAGGCCTGTCTTAGGAGCCTTCTCAAGCTCATCGTAGGGTACATCCTGATTGACGCATAGGCAATATAGGATATGTCTCACACATCTTGTCCACGAAGCTGAGTATTGGATGAAGTAGGCAACTAGAACTGAACAGAGCTTCTTGACAACAAGTGGCCCTCCGGGCAAATCAATAGATCGATTCAACCAGCCCACGAGGGTTTGCAATAAGCTCTGTGCATCTGCTTCACTCAGATTCTGGCTGTGTTCAACGTTAGCAAAAGCTAGCTGGCGATATATATACCTTCAGATGTCAACGTACGAATCTGTATTAATTTTGACGATGAAAGTCAAGGCGCCGAAGAATCGGATCTTCTCATCTGTGCTTGCCAGCAGACTGTTGGCCATTTGCCATCCTTCTGAAGAACGTTGAAGTGTCTGCAAGGTCTCTTGAATCTTGGCAATCCTTTGCGGTGGTCCCGGCTTGTATAGCTCTAGAACGAGCTGTTCATTCATCAGCCACGACTTCCTAGGTTAGGCTCTGGGATCTGAGATTCCACAACATACCGCTTCTACCTCGCCTAGCGAAGTTGGAAATGCGATCTGATCCATTGCGGCTGCGGGAGTCGACAAGTGGTTTGTAGCGCTTGACGTTGGATTTAAGAGTGGCTTGTCTTTGTTGGCTGGAGGCACTTCAAGATATGCTAGTTGCCGTGGCAGTGGTCGCAATGCGGGTGTGGAGAGAGATGTCAAGCATGATGGGAGGTAGAGGGAGGACGAAGGACGAAGATGGACGAGGCTTCAGCCCGATGCTGCAAAAAAGGCGCTGGTGGACTGGTGGACTGCGCGTGATCTCAGCCTTGCCGGGACGAAGCTGGGCAGTACTGTAGTAGGTATAGAGCTTCTCTATCTGTACTCATGCAAACGCCGCCGCCGTGTAGACCAGTCGCTTTGGGTGCAGCGAGCAAGGGGGATTGCAAAACCTTTGCAAAGAGAAGGCGTCGACTGCTTCATAGAGTGGTTGCAGGTCAATGGCGTTGTTTGACTGTTGTACTGTACTGGATGCCATTCAACCACACTAAAAGTCAGTCGTTGCCGCTTTTACAAATTGCAAATGCCCGTTGAAATTGACCCCACGCGCGACAACCAACAGCTTGCAAGGCAAGGCAGTTTCCCTTTCCAACTGTTCATACCTTGACAGCCATCACCTAGCTGGACAGCTGCTTTGCATCTCAATAAAGGAGTATGATCCCCTTGTTTCTTAGATCACCCAGCAGCACAGAGCACAGAGGATCCCGTAGAACTAAAATACTGACTGTGCCAGGTCTTCCATCCCGCTTCCTCTGCCACTGTACAGAGGACTGCGAGCACATTCGCGACTTGATCTGGAGGACCAATGCGATACAGCCGCTTCCTGGGAAAGGCCTTCACCACAACTCGACCGTCAACCTCTTGCAGGTACCAGCCGCTCAATACCAGCAGCAGGGTGTGTTATAGTTTGACTACAGCCTCGATCTCCGCCGATATGGAGACTGTCGATACTTCGCATCGCCTAACTCTGCTGAGGCAGCTGATGAAGAAGCACGAGGTTGACGTTTATAGTATGTGAGTGGATGTGCCCACGGTGGGCAATAGTGTCTAAAAGGAGTCTAGTAATTCCATCCGAGGATAGCCATTCTTCCGAATACATTGCACCATGCGATGCGAGGAGGGAGTTTATATCAGGTTTCTCTGGATCGGCTGGATGTGCTGTAGTCACACATGACAAGGCAGCACTTGCGACTGACGGACGTTACTTCAATCAAGCTGCGAAGCAGCTCGACGGGAACTGGCTGCTGCTCAAACAAGGTCTACAAGATGTCCCCACATGGCAAGAATGGTCGGCTGAGCAATCTGAGGGAGGCAAGGTTGTTGGCTGTGATCCCACTGTTATCTCTGCACCAGATGCAAGGAAGTTGTCAGAAAAAATCAAGAAACGTGGCGGCAGAGATCTTGTGGCAGTAGAGAAAAATCTGGTTGATACCATCTGGGGCAGCACCCGTCCACCGCGGCCAAACGAACCCGTCAAGGAACTCCCACAACATTTTGCTGGCAAGGATGTGAAGTCAAAGCTGGAGGATCTGCGCAAGGAGCTTGACAAGAAGAAAAGTTCAGGGTTCATTGTCTCTATGCTGGACGAAATTGCCTGGCTGTTTAACCTGAGAGGCAACGATATCCCTTATAATCCTGTATTCTTCTCGTATGCAGCAATTACACCAACCACTGCCACCCTCTACGTCGATGCATCCAAGCTAAGCAAGGAGACTGAGCAATATCTCGTCGGTAATGGTATCTCCATCCGGCCATACGAAAAGATTTTTCACGATGCAACGGTGTTGAGCGAGTCCCTGATGTCTGATAGCAACGGAGATGGCCTACCGGAAACCAAAATAAAGAAGTTTTTGGTGTCAAACAGAACAAGCTGGGCATTGAAGCGTGCATTAGGAGGAGAGGAGAAGGCTGAAGAGATCCGAAGTCCGATCGGTGATGCAAAAGCGGTCAAGAATGAGACCGAACTTAGTGGCATGAGGGCCTGCCATGTACGGGATGGCGCAGCTTTGATTGAGTACTTTTCGTGGCTAGAGCACCAACTTACTGTTGAAAAGGCCGAGATTGATGAGGTTACCGCTGCGGACAAGCTAGAAGAAATGCGAGCGAAACAGAAGCAATTTGTGAGTCCCTTCTTGGAGTCAAAAATTCCATCATGGTGCTTTTTGCGGTGCTGCTGCCCTGAGTAGTGCGGCGCCCTTACTTCCAGATCTATCAATACTGACCCTGACAACGTCTAGGTTGGTCTGTCATTCGACACGATTTCTTCAACCGGCCCCAATGCTGCTGTGATCCATTACAAGCCAGAGCGAGGAAACTGCTCGATCATTGATCCGAACGCGGTCTATCTTTGTGATTCCGGTGCCCAATACCTTGAGTAAGTCGGAATAATATCTTTGTAGACCTTATATTTAAAACAAGCAATACTGACATTCAAAGTGGAACTACTGACACAACACGAACATTACACTTCGGTAGCCCAACCGAAATGGAGAGGAAGGCTTACACGCTGGTGCTGAAGGGGAACATTGCCCTGGACGTGGCAAAATTCCCCAAGGGGACTTCAGGGTTTGCCCTGGATACTTTAGCTAGACAGTTTCTCTGGGTGAGCTCAAGAGAAAAAAATACAAAATGAGATTCGCAGCTAACTGTGATTAGGACTACGGTTTAGACTACCGCCACGGAACTGGTCACGGCGTAGGGTCTTACCTGAACGTACACGAAGGTCCGATAGGTATTGGCACCAGAATACAGTATTCTGAGGTTAGTAATAGACGTCCTTGTAACTTATAGGAGGCTGAATATTTGCACGACCAAACTAACAAATATGATAGGTGCCACTATCCCCTGGAAATGTGATCTCCAACGAACCTGGTTACTATGAAGACGGATCGTTTGGTATTCGTATAGAGAATATTATAATGGTGAAAGAAGTTGAAACAATTCACAAGTTTGGTGATAAGCCTTACCTGGGATTTGAGCATGTCACGTAAGTTTGTTTGTCCTACGTGTACACGGTTTATTTGTCAAGTGTTATGAATACTGACACGTTGCTCAACCAGGATGGTGCCATACTGTCGCAAGCTCATTGACGAGAATCTCTTGTCTAGCAGTGAAATAAATTGGTTGAATGAGTGCGTACTTTTTCAATACTCCTAACTCATATGGCTTTGCCCCAGACTGACTGGGAGTTTTTCATCCTAGATATCACGCGCGCATTTATGCACAGACTCATGGCTACTTTGAACCTGGATCAGCGGTATTGAAATGGCTGGAAAGAGAAACACAGCCTATCTAGGTGTGTGGATGAAGGATTATGTTAGACACGGATGGAATGAGAGGAATTGCATAGCATGGAGCTTGTTGGTATGGTATTAGAATTGCATGAATGCAGCTAGTGCAAATGTTGTCCCAAAGGACAATTTAAAGGCCACATTATCCTGCACTGCTGAGCTGAGGTTGACACTTGTGACGTATCTTTGCAGTCTGTTGTAGGGGATGAGATTGACGCCATAGTTCGACGCGACCTGTTTTCTCCCAATGAGCTCTGTGCAAGTGACACGGCCAGTGGATCACCAACCTGAACGCCGATAACCATTAAACCGATCAAGAGGGCCAATGGCTTCGAGAAGGTGCTTACAACCAAGCCCGCGCATAGACCTGCTTTATGTTAAGCTCGATTGGCGGTTGGAATGGTAGATAAAAACGTACCAATTATGCTGCCCGAACTCATCTGTCGAATAGCTCTTTGGGTCAAGGCACCATCACGTACGACTGGAGTTTTGGCATTTCTCCTGTATGAATCGGTCCATAGTGATGCGCTAGAAAGGGGGACGGAATCCAAACGTATAGGGTGCTGTTGACTGAGATGGAGGGCTGTAAAGGAAAGACCCAAACCCAAGCCGAGAGTCGGGCGGAATAGAGGTCGAAGGAGGAGGGATGGCATTGTGAGAGAATAGGTTGGATGCTTGAACCGAGATTGAGATTGGGCTCGTGACGAGAATGCGGAGAGGCAGAGAGAGGCACAATTGATGGGTGGTGCAGGTAGAATGAAAGCTCAAAGGTCAAGCTCTCGATATTGTATCGAGCACTCGTGACATCATCTTCCCTTCTCGGCTCGTCCCTAATGATGCCCCACATGGAGGTACGGAAGTACTGGTAGTAGCAGGAGTAGTATCTCCCTTACGACTTTCTTCCACGCTCTTCTTCTTTGTCTCGTCCTAGGTACTACCGGTAGTAAGCTAAGGACCCTTTTTGAGTTACTGAGGTTTTTTTTCAAGCTACTAGATACCTATGTGAAGTTAATTAGAACAGCTGAATTACTCACATGGAGCACGAGCTTTTGGACTACCCGTACCTCCCTCCCTACATATCTAGTGTCTTCTCAAACACCCGGGTGAGGTATCTCCAGACCGGCAGGCAGGATCACAGAAATCAGAACGGGCCCCGGCAATTCCGACTCCCCATTAAATAGAGAGCCACTCCCCAGCTGCTGCCATCGGCAACTTGAACGAAAGAAGTCGTTGATTACACTGATGCCCTATCGATGTTTTTGCTTCTGTTTCTGCGAACAAAGCGCTCGTACGAGTAGTTCCCCGTACACTGTGCTGCGACGCCGTCCTGCGCCCTTTGGGCAACAAAGGAGTCCGCGGGTTCACGGGAAAGTCACGAGAGTGCCTTGACAGTTCGTGAATGACTCTTTCCCTTTTCTCGATGCACAAGCCCACAACCAATGGGGGGCGTTTGCTTTGTTTGGTAAGCATCTGGGTGGTCCAACTGGTGCAAGGTAGCCCAAGCCTTATTGAGTAGCATCTGTTAGTTGCCGAGCACTACTACCTTACTCTGTTTTTACTCGAAAAAAGACTCATCTATGGTTCATGTTGGCTTCTCCTGTTCTTTGCATTCCCTCGTTTCCGTCCATCTCAGTTTACCTCATTCCAGAGACACGGCCCTTTCTCATCTTCTTCTCATCTTCTTCTCATGATCAACGATCATTCAAATCGCAGAATGGCCACCGAACTCCCCACTAGTACCAACGGACAGCACAGTGACAATGGCGAATCCAAATTCGCCGTCAAGACCGGTCTGGCGCGCATGCTGAAGGGCGGTGTCATTATGGATGTAGTCAATGCTGAACAAGTACGTCTCTGGCCTCTGTCAACCCCGCCCCCTCATTCAAGATTGAATAACTCATTCCACCACAGGCAAGAATTGCAGAGGATGCGGGAGCTGTAGCAGTCATGGCGCTGGAGCGTGTACCGGCCGATATCAGAGCTCAGGGAGGTGTTGCACGGATGTCCGACCCCAAGATGATCCGCGAAATCATGGCTACTGTCACCATTCCCGTCATGGCCAAGGCACGAATTGGTCACTTTGTCGAGTGCCAGGTAAGATTATTTTAACGACTCTGAGGAACTCACGCAGCGCCGCCTGCTGACAATACGCCAAAACAGATTCTCGAAGCGATTGGCGTGGACTACATTGACGAATCCGAAGTCCTTACTCCAGCCGACCACGCCCACCACGTCGAGAAACACCCCTTCAGCGTACCCTTCGTATGTGGATGTCGGAACCTAGGAGAAGCCCTCCGCCGTATCAGTGAGGGAGCTGCCATGATCCGTACGAAGGGCGAGGCCGGCACCGGGGATGTCGTCGAAGCTGTCCGTCATATGCGAACCGTAAATGCGGAAATCACACGAGCCCAATCCATGTCAGATGCAGAACTACGAGTTTTGGCAAAGGATATCCAGGCCCCGTTCGACCTCCTGAAGGAGACTGCCAATCTCGGTCGACTCCCAGTTGTCAACTTCGCTGCAGGTGGAGTTGCGACCCCGGCAGATGCGGCACTGATGATGCAATTGGGATGTGATGGTGTTTTCGTAGGGTCGGGAATTTTCAAGTCAGGGGATGCGGCAAAGAGAGCAAAGGCTATTGTACAAGCTGTTACTCATTTCAGAGACGCTAAGGTTCTTGCTGCTGTCAGTGAGGACCTTGGCGAGGCTATGGTTGGACTCAATTGTGGAACAATGAATCCCAAGGAGAAGATGCAAGGTAGAGGATGGTAGTTTGGGCGATAGGTAGTCTCCAAAGTTGGTAAACCTCACGTTGTATGGGAATGCTGCACCCATTTTGGAAAGCCGTCCTGGCCAGTGTAATACCGTGATGAAGAGCACGAGGGAGACAGAAGAGCGAGAGGTGCCAATTTGCTTAGAGCTATATCAACAATACTACGATGAACCATGCACCGGGGCAGTCTTTGTCGACCCAGCATAAGTTGAGGAACCGGAAACCCAGTCACCTACGAGTACCTTAGGTGACGAGCAGAGAGAAGTACTCGGCAAAGGATATTTATTATATTTATACTAGCCTGCAGTACAGAGGTAGTTTCTAACTATCATCGCCCGTCCTAGTCCTGGTCCTGTCGCTGGTCTACACATTTGGCTTTCATTGTGTCCCGTTATTTGAAGTCGGTATCTAAGTTGGCGATTCCATCGATTTTACCTAGCACTAGCCTAGGTATCTACAGTAGCAGTTAGAAATTATCAGGTGTGTGAATATTGATTAGGAGGGGTCAACCCCGCCGCCGCAACCGCGACCGCATGGAAAAAAAGTCACGCAAGGCTGAGAGCAAAACTTGTTGAACGTACTTTTGTACTCCATCTGCTCCAGTGACATCTTCTTTCTTTGATACCACCATACCGGTAGTCTGCTACTGTACCACGCATATCCAAGCATGATCACCATAAGTCAGTAGCAACCCTCGCACAGCGTCCCTCCACCTCCGACCGTCAGGACCCAACTAAATTCCCACACTAGAAGTACCCTGTTCTTCAGCGAACATTGGGCCAGGCTTTGATGTTATTGGTCTTGCCCTCTCGATCTGGCTTGAGATTCAAGTCCAAATCGCGCCAGCCGAGAGGTCTGAAGCTCCATTGAACTGTGTTATTACCTACGAAGGCGAGGGCAAAGAAGACGTTCCCCTGAGTGCTGATAGCAACCTCATTACTCGAACCGCCCTTTATGTTCTCAGATGTCATGGACAGCGTGCTTTTCCAGCGGAAACAAGAGTCCACATCATCAACCCTATCCCCTTAGGTCGAGGGCTTGGTTCTTCAGGGGCAGCTGTGGTGGCTGGTGTTGTTTTGGGAAATGAAGTTGGGAAGCTTGGTTTGTCGAAGGCCAGGATCCTGGACTACTGTCTCATGATAGGTAAGCCTCCAATGTCAGTTCTCAAGCTACATTCTAAATATGACCCCAGAGCGACACCCAGACAATGTAGCTGCTGCACTCTATGGAGGATTTGTGGGCACGTATCTCAATGATTTGAGCCCAGAAGACACTGAACGGAAAGAGATTCCTTTAAGTGAGGTCCTGCCTGAGCCTGCAGGAGGTGTGGATACTGGGTCGAACCCACCGGAACCCCCAGTCGGAATTGGACATTACATGAAGTTCCCATGGGCCAAAGAGATCAAAGCCATTGCCATCATCCCACACTTCGAGGTTGCAACAGCCAAGGCGAGAAGCGTGTTGCCATCATCATATTCAAGGGCCGATGTAGTATTCAACCTACAAAGGATTGCCCTTCTCCCATCGGCCTTGGGAAGATCTCCACCCGACGCTGAACAAATCTACCTGGCTATGCAGGATAAGGTCCATCAACCATACAGGAAAGGTCTGATTCCCGGGCTGCCTGAGATCTTGCAGTCAGTCACCCCCAAGTCTCACCATGGCCTTTGCGGAATATGTCTATCTGGTGCTGGCCCAACCATCTTGGCCCTGGCAACGGAAAATTTTGATGAGATAGCAAAAGCCATACTGGCAATGTTTGCTAAGAAGGATATACGGTGTGAATGGAAGTTGCTAGAGCCCGCGGAGGAGGGTACAACGGTTACGCATAGCTGATGTAGTAATAAGGAAAAAGTGCACGGTGAGGCCGGGAGACAACTCAATAGGCAATGATAATTAACCAATCACAAATACTACTACTATTGCTCCTACACCAGGCATGTAATTGAAATCGCTGGAAAGTCCTAGACTCGAACAGAGCCGCTATAATTGTTGTACCCGTTTACCCTAACCGTTTGAGTATCGCCAAACGCCCCTGGGAAATTTCAATACAGAACAGAGCTATTGAGATCAAATAGACATCTAGCTCCAGAGCAACCACGGTCATCCGTACGACCAAGCTCTCATCCAAGTCCTCCCCATGCTCCTCTAATTCTCCTTGCTAATTGTATATCTTTCTGCATAATGGTTACTCTCTTTGCGTGGATCGCACACAGATTTGTCTAAATACCATTAGCTTCCTTTGGTGCAATGTGAAATTATGATCACTTACATCTTCAAACAGATGCACAAGGAAAGCCTCGGAAGCTTCTTGAAGAGCTTGAATTGCTTGTGATTGCCAGCGCATTCCCTCTCCACTAGGCCGAAGAGTGAGTGCAATTTCACGGACCTAAAGTCGAGTATTAGCTATGCAATTCCTATGACGCGCTGGAACTAAGACACCAACCAGTCGTGAAAACGGCAGCCTCCGCATCAACAGATCTGTAGACCGCTGGTATTTTCTAATTTCCTGCAGCGCTCTTGTGCCTGGTCTGTACCGACGCTTTCTTTTCTCTGGAACTGGGTCTCCGGCTGTAATTTCTCGAATCATTAGCATTCATCTTCTCACGGAGCGCCTTGACCCCAACTCACGCTCAATTCCACTGCTTCGTCTCTTTCCAGGCTTCCCAGTAGCCTTGGACACTGCTCCCGAAGAAAGACGACGCGGTGACCTTTTGGTAGAAGCCGGCGCAGTATTCTTTTTCTTTCCACCAAGACTCTTCCTCTTCTGAGCTTGCGACATGGCGGATATGAAAGATGGGCGTTGGTTCGAGCTTGGCAGAGTGCGTCCCTATATGCGGATCCCGATGGGGGTCTGCGGCGGTGTCGCGCTGAGGATGTGCAGAAGGATTGGTGGTAGCAGACTTGTCGCGATCGCGCCGACACTTTCAACGCGACAGGGAGATTGCTGGACGCGTGGTGGCGAGGGGTTGGAAACCCGATGTTTAGCGATGAATTATAAAATTGAAGGTCTGGTCTGGTCTGGTCGCGTAGAAGAGAAATGACAGGCTGTACGCGAACCAAAAAAAAAGGTGATTTCGAAGTTGCGAAGTTCGAAGTCCAGCTCGCGTTGTTTTGAAGCTGGAGAATGCAAATGCGATGCGCCGTTGACATGGGGCCGTGGGCTTGGCGAATGACACAGCAAGAGACAAACAAGCACCGAGCCGAAGTGGCGCCCCGATACTCCATCCGTACCTCTCTCTCTTAAGGACTACCAAGATACAGTTGAGAACACGTTATTACTTCTTCCTTGCCCACCCTACAAACTCCTCCTTTGTGCTGCCCCCCCCCAAGCATCTGCCACGGATCCTGTCTTCATTGATGATCGTTCTTCCTGCCAATATCACGCTGTATTTGTCCTGCAGCTTCAGCCACCACCGCAATCTACGTTAAACACCAATCTGCAATATGGCTGCCATGATGGGTGCAGGCGACGGCGGCATTGGAGGCCAAGCCGGATTCCCTCTGGAGACTTGGTTCTGGGAGATGCCAGTTTGTACAAGATGGTGGACGACTGCCACTGTGCTCACCAGCGCCCTTGTGCAGTGCCAGATCGTCACGCCTTTTCAACTCTTCTACAGCTTCCGAGCTGTCTTCGTCAAGTCTCAGGTAAGCCATCCACACCCCACGTCTCCATGCCTCAGTGTACACAACTCTGACTTGCTAATAGTATTGGCGACTTCTTACCACCTTCCTCTACTTTGGGCCTCTCTCTTTGGACCTCGTCTTCCACGTATTCTTCCTGCAACGATATTCAAGACTACTCGAAGAGTCCTCCGGCCGATCCCCCGCACATTTCTCATGGCTACTACTTTATGCAACAACCTGCCTCATATGTGTCTCACCTCTCGTATCCATGCCATTTCTAGGACATCCACTCTCGTCAACGCTTGTTTACATTTGGTCGAGGCGAAACCCAGACACGCGGCTAAGCTTTCTGGGGCTACTGGTATTTACAGCTCCGTATCTACCATGGGTACTGATGGGCTTCAGCTTGGTGCTACATGGGACGATTCCAAAGGATGAAATCATGGGAGTGGTAATTGGGCATGTGTGGTACTTCTTCTCAGATGTCTATCCTCCATTGCACAACGGGTCTCGGCCATTTGATCCTCCCCTGTGGTGGAGAAGGCTGTTCGAGGGACGTCCTCAAAGAGAGGAAACGGCGGACGCCATCAACAATGAAATTGCTGTCGCGGCAGCACCAGAAGTAAGATGATTTTGTAAGGATAGCAGAACTGGGATTTGGCCTTGGGGTACAACGGTCAGGCGTTTGGTTGATACACGGTGACAAACAAAGGGTATGGAGCGAGAAATTCGTCAAACTTGGCTAAATACTTCGGCGTTAATGATACCAAATGAATTTGACTCCATATATCCTTTTGCTATCGCTGTGCCCATCTTCCCAATGTTCAAGCAATTTTGTACAAGATTCCCGTCCTCTTATCTCAAGTAATGTGGTATTATTCGGGGCTGAAGGCCATTGATGAAAGCAAAGCACAAACTTTATCGACCGAGCTTTTTCTTAGCTTGGGTGGGATCTCCCATGGTGGTTTTCTTGTTCATCGGCGCCAGCGTCGACAACAATCGTAGCTGGATATCTTCATCTCAGGTGCCATTCTCCATTTGGACAGAATCTTCGCCATCTTCATCCTTGTCATCGTTGATAGGGGCGTCAGGTGCAATGGGAAAATGTAGATGTTTCCAATCCTCCAATTCTTCGATGATTGATCTCAACCGATCTCGGATGCTCTCAATGGCATAGCTGCCCAGCAATAATCGCAGTGGTGGGTAAGAGCAATGAGCTAATTGCCAGACCAGTTCTGCACACTTCACAGCACTTGTAGGCTGCTTGTCTCCTAACCATTGTACCATCCTCTTCGCATGTAGAGCTGGCGACGTAGCATGGGAATATGGCTCACTTGCCGGCCTTATGATGAAATGTCCCCATGTAGGCAAGGGGTTTGTGTCCCAATCAGGCTCATCTCTTCTCACCAGCCCGGGTTCCACGAGCGTGGCCTTGATATTGAAGGAATCGATCTCATAAAGCATGGCTTCGATGAGTCCCTCTACCGCATACTTCGTGGCACAATACGGTCCCAATCCTGGAACCCCGAGAGCACCCGACGTTGAGCTAAATATCAAGTAACGACCAGCTCCCTGCTCTCTGAAATATGGCAAGGTTAACTGGATTATATTCAAAGTACCCATGAAATTCGTCTCGAACTGGTTGCGGAGCTCGTGCTCATCTTGGTCCTCGCAAGCGCCAATGACGCCGTAGCCTGAGCAATTGGCGACCACATCTATACGACCAAAGTGAGATATCGTCTTTTCAACGACATGGCCGACGGAGTCCCGGGCTCGCACATCGCACAGGGTGCCCAGGCAGTTCTCATGCCAGCCTTGCATGGACTCAATGGTATTCTCAAAGGTCCTCCCCACAGCCGTGACCAGATCTCCATTCGATAGCGCATTCCTCACAATTGAGCGGCCCAGATGCCCCGTTGCTCCATAGACAATCCATACGAGCTGCTTAGGTGGATTTGCACTTCCGGGAGGATCACAGGACATAGGCAATTGCAAGCCTCTGAGTTTGCTGCTGCAATCGGGTGTCATGGAATCGCTGACACTTCGACTTCCATCTTTCTGGGCTCCATCTTGCGCTTCCATGGCTCCTTGCATAGATGGGAATGGTGGTCACTTGGCGGCACCAAGTAAGGTACTCACTCATTGTAGCCACAACAGCTATGGTGTTGTGCAAGAGATATCTGTCGTTGGCGCTTGCGGAGCAGGGGTTGAAGGTTTCGGGGGAGAGGGGACTCGGGAGGCATCAGAAGCACGTGCCTTCTTACCTACAAGACTTAGGCTCGCTAAGGTATGCGTCCTCCATTGAAACGTACAGTACTCGGACTTTGTCTTTCCGTGACATCTACATTTGTTCAACGTGGTTCTTTTGTTCCCTTTGTTACTTTTCCACCCTGCTCTGCTCCTTTCCCTCAATTCATCTACATTTTGCAGAAGCTTTGGTACTGCTCTCTCACATACCCCTACAATGAGTTATCTAGGTAGGTACTTGCCGTTCAATGACGCTTACACTTTGCTTGGACCATTATTCAAACTGATGCCTCGCAGATATGGTCCTCGATGGAGGCTACCTTCCCAACGCCGTGATCCGCGTTGGCATCCGTCGTCAGTTGAAGCAACGCATTGAAATCATCAAAACTACTTCTTTGGAAGATGCCTATGAAAAGAAGATGAAATATGTGCAATTGCTCCGGAGCAGACCAATTGCCATTGAGACTGCTGCTGCTAATGACCAACATTATGAAGTCGGTACTGGTGTCCTAGCCGCTTGTTTGGGTCCGAGAATGAAATACTCTTGCTGTCTGTACCCTAAGGGCGGCGAGACGCTGGCCCAGGCTGAGATTGCAATGTTGGAGACATATGTCAAGAAAGCGCAATTGAAGGACGGCATGAGTATCCTGGATCTTGGGTCAGTTTTGAACTATACCGGGTTGACTTGGTTCAAAGGTTTACTAAAGTCGGAGTAGATGTGGTTGGGGTTCCGCTTCATTATACTTTGCGGAGGTGTTCCCCAACTCCCAGATTACGGCTTTCTCCAATTCAAGAACACAGAAGCTGTATATTGACGCCAAGGCCAAAGAGAAGGGGCTGAAGAACTTGACAGTAATTACCGGGAATGTGGTGGACTATGAGTTTGAAAAAGAGAGTTTTGACCGTGTACTTTCCATCGAGGTAAGTGTCACATGATGTGTCTTTGACAGTACTGTACTCACAGTTTTAGCTTTTTGAGCACATGAAGAACTATGAGCTTTTGATGGCTAAGGTCGGAAGAGCCCTTAAGCCATCAGGAAAGCTGTTTGTGCACATCTTCGCGCACAAGACGACCCCCTATGACTTCGAGGAAGGGTGGATGAGCACTCACTTCTTCACCGGAGGAACAATGCCATCTGCAGATCTTCTATTGTTCTTTCAGAAGGACCTGAAGCTCCAGGAGCAATGGTGGGTCAATGGTATACACTATGCCAAGACTTGCGAGGTGAGCTCCCTGAGAAACCGTTTGATGCTTGGCCGCTGACTTGTGAAGGATTGGTTGTCGAAAATGGTTGCCAGCAAGGACGAGATTTGGCCACATCTCACAGAGACGTACGGTGATAAGGATACAGCCATGTGGTACTATAGATGGCAGATATTCTATCTTGCTTGTGCTGAGTTGTTTGCTTATGAGGGAGGTGATACCTGGGGTGTATCCCACTACCTCTTCGAGAAACCCGGTCTCGCATCATAGACCGTCGACTTGGAGATCGTAGATTCAGATAAATTTCAAATTGGCAAAGCCGGAGCAGCTCCATGAACCATCTATTGTTCTTCTATATGTACAAGTGAGCAATTGATGATCTCCACCGCCGGACCTCACAACGGTATTGTTCGCCAGTCGACCCGATACCCGTACTGTGTAACAGCTGCCCATATTGTTCGTGAAGTACCACCCGTTGTCAAGCTCGCTCTCAATGATCCCAAGGATGCTTCCAGCCCAGAAGTGCAGGACCTGTTGCAGTGTTAGTCGGGTGTGTGCCCTGGGGGGAATCATCAACTATACCGTCTTGCTTCGCGCGATACATTAACTATCATATGATCAGTGCCGGTTCAAAAGTCAAAAGTAGCCAGAGCAAAGACGTACAAAGAACCACATGCTTGCTCCTAATCCTGTTGCTGCAAACCGATAGAGGGGACGGACGGGGGGGATCTGAATGTGGGTTTTGCCTGCCATTGTTCTGCAACTGTTAGCTCTGGTGCAGCCATCCCGCCTTTAGAATGGCTTACTGTGCTGGCCTTGGAGTGCAATTGATCGTGGAGTGTGAAGGAAGGGTTGGAGTTGCGACACGGTCGATGAGCGTCGGGCCGGGCCTCCGGAGAAACAAAAAAGCGGTAGCCCTGTGTTAAGGCAGGCTGGGTTCAAAAGTCAATGGCTTCGGCCAAAGAATTTCAATCTGATGCAGAAAGACCAGATCTCTTACTTACCAAGCTATGGCGATTTGACACCTACTCTTGAATACAACAAGACTCATTTAGATGGCGTTTGTGATTGGTGCCGCCGTTGTTGTCCGCTGATTACTTGATAGCCTGAGGCGGCAAGCCTTGCGCTAGTCAATTGAAGCTCAATAGGTAGGTAAAGGTAGCGAACTACCTATTGTTCAAAAGTCGACAATACCAACTGGTCAACTCAAACGGCATATTGTACTGCGAGTATTTCTGCACAATACAATGCGCTGGACCTTTTGTGCCACGCAGCTCTTGCAACGCTGATCTTGGTGCTTCTCAATCACATCACCATCGAAAGCGACAGTGAGAGTGACAATCATCGACATCGCAGTCCTGATCTTCATAAGCTCTGCTTCCACCATCCACAAGCCGCTCAGCAAGTTCTGACGAAGCAAATATGGCGACACCGCTGCATGGAACGAGTCCTCGCGCGAACGGCGCATCACCTCAGAATCGACGCCCACCAACGGCATTTCAGGGCTGCTCTAGAATCACCGACTATGAGGTACTCGGAAAGCTTGGGGAGGGTACTTTTGGGGAGGTTCATCGCGCAAAGGCACGGAAAACTGGTGCAGTCGTTGCCCTGAAGAAGATTTTGATGCACAATGAGAAGGATGGCTTTCCAATCACAGCCTTGCGCGAGATCAAGCTTTTGAAGCTCCTGTCGCATCCTAATATTCTGAAGCTCGAGGAGATGGCGGTAGAGCATCATCAGAAGAGTAGTGAGTGATAAGAATATACTCTTTGTAGCCAGTGACTGACACTATCGCAGCTGACAAGAGAAAACGCGCCATCATGTATATGGTCACACCTTACATGGACCACGATCTATCTGGTCTTCTCGAGAACCCCAGCGTTACATTCACCGAGCCACAAATCAAGTGTTATATGCTCCAGCTGTTGGAAGGACTCCGTTACTTACACGACAATCACATACTGCATCGCGATATGAAAGCGGCAAATCTTTTGATCAATAACAAAGGCGTTCTACAAATTGCAGACTTTGGTTTGGCACGTCATTATGATGAACCAGTTCCGAAAGCAGGTCAGGGCGGAGGAGAAGCTCGTAGGGACTACACAACTCTTGTAGTTACTCGTTGGTACCGACCTCCGGAGTTACTCATGCAGCTGAGGAAGTACACGACTGCCATTGATGTGTGGGGTGTTGGGTTAGTTTTAAATCACTGTACACCTTGAAACCATGCTAACAGAACATTAGCTGTGTTTTTGGAGAGATGCTGATTGGCAAACCCATCCTTTCAGGAGACACTGATCAGAATCAACTGAGGATAATTTTCGAATTGGTTGGCACACCAACTGAGGAAACTATGCCTGGGTGGCGCTCCTTGCCAGGGGCTGAAGGCATCCATTTCAAACCCTCGGTGTCTACCTTGTCCCAGCGATTTAGGGAGTACGGCTCTGGTGCTATATCTTTGCTCAAAGAGTTGCTCAAGCTCGATTGGAGAAAGCGCATCAACGCCATTGATGCACTGAAACATCCGTATTTTAGGAATGAGCCCTTGCCAGCTATCGCTGGTGATCTACCAACATTTGAGGAGTCGCATGAGTTGGATCGACGCAAGTTTCGCGGCCAAAAGGCTGCTCCTCCGCCTGCTCCGAAAGGTGGGACGGTGGGCGTCGGTCTAAGTTTTGGCTGGGGAGGTGAACCTAATGGAAGCCATGGGTTTCCAGAGAGAGACAGCTATGGACCACCTCGGCCACACCAGAATGGAAGCCGCTACCCTAATGATGCCAATGGAGGATACCGCAATGGTCCAGAGCAACGAAGACCTGCCTGGCGGAGAGATGATAGACCAGATACTAGACTGCCACCGAGACCACCTCCACCTGATCATGTCGGTGTCTGGACTGATGGCGCCAGGTCTGATCGCCCTGATGGATACAGAGAGAGGGAAAGGGACAGAGAAAGAGATCGCGATCGTCTACCAAGAAGTAGAGGAGGCGCGGGTGCAATTGGTGGGATTGGTCGGAGCGATATAGATACATATATTCCAAGCTACGGGCCTGACAGTGGGAGGAGAGAGGACAGGCCACCCAGAGATGATCGGAGGAGGAGAGATGACAGAGATGATCGCCGGCATGACAGGGACAGGGACAGAGACAGAATTGACTATGATGGGCGAAGAAGAGGCAGTGATGATCGGAGTCGGAACAGCAAAACGCGCAGCCGGAGCCGAAGCCCCATTAGAGAGCGTGACAGGGATCGTATTAGGGACAGGTCATCTGTTGAAAGAGATCGGGATGTGTACCGTAGGTAAGAGCGTAATGATGCTGCTTCTTCGGCGATGGGGAACTTGCTGGCACAATGGAAGGATGGTCCTAATGGCATGGCTGGGGTATACTGGGCGGCGTTTTCAGGACAAGTTTCAATCGCAGATACAGGACTGAGGTGCTGTCTGGCATCTTTGGAGTTAGCAACAATCAGTCTTGACTCATACCAAA
The DNA here is from genome assembly GCA_026119845.1 of Pezicula carpinea. Lineage (NCBI taxonomy): Eukaryota > Fungi > Ascomycota > Leotiomycetes > Helotiales > Dermateaceae > Pezicula > Pezicula carpinea. The sequence continues at coordinate 307,386 of JALRMK010000041.1, read as the reverse complement.
TTCATACTGGTGCATAATTTATTTCTCCACAGCATCCAATGTTGTTCTGTCTGAAATCTCACAATTACCATTGGTATTGCACGCCATAGAATGAAATTTGTGGACTACAATACATTCGGCATCATCGCTCGCTCACTTAGTCGCTAAGATCAACAAGTCACTGAGAAGATAGTACATGAGTAACTGACTGAAAATCATTTGGCAAGAGATAGTAGTTCTTTCCGTCAATGAATTACTACGGTACCTCAATGCTAAAAGACCTTCAGGACTTCTGGGGCTTTTCTTTTTATTTCTCATGCCGAATCACCCAGCAGAGAGAGATTCTCCAAGGCGGAGTAACATGGAGCCGAACCGGCGCAAATAAATATTTATTGGAGCTTGCTTCCAAGCTCCCTTGCCCCCCATATTCTAGTATTCCAACGTTGCATTTTTCGTGTTCCGTGCACAGAAGAAAGAAAAGAATGCATCCCCAATCAGTAGCATTCTTCATCCCAAGATGTAGCCAATCCTTTATCCGGAGGACTTACTCGTCATCCTCCAAAAACCTCCCATTGGCCTTCGACCTCCATGAACCATCAACCGGCACATCAGATGCCAAAAGAGGCTCCATTATCTTCATGCATGGTCTCTTTGGATCGAAGAAAAACAACAGGAGCATTAGTAAGTGAGCAGAAACCGGCCCCCCGAAATTGATTGTAGAGTTTGCTGATGAGTTTCTACAGAGCTCTCGCAAGGGATTTGAACAGAACCATCTATGCGATTGTGGGTTTTATAACCATTTTAGGTTGCATTAGTCTGCCGTACACGTTCTGATGGAACTTGCAGGACCTCCGAAATCATGGCGATTCTCCACACGAAACCAGACACGATTACATGTCCATGGCACAGGACGTAGCTGGCTTCATCAAACAGCACCATCTGACGGACACGACATTGATCGGCCACTCGATGGGTGCGAAGACAGCTATGACCCTAGCTCTCCGATCACCAGAAATGGTACGCGATTTTATATCAGTAGACAATGCGCCCATCGATGCGTCCATTGGAAGCAAATTCGGTCAATATGTGCAGGCCATGAAGAGAATTGAGGACGCGGGCGTTACAAAGCAGTCGGATGCAGACAAGATCTTCCAAGAAGTCGAGGATTCGTTGCCAATACGGCAATTTTTGCTTACCAATTTATATCGACCGGCCGGGGAGAAGATGCAGAAGTTTAGAGTTCCTGTGAAGATATTGGGTGCTTCGCTAGATAATCTTGGTGATTTCCCATACAAGGATCCAGATGCGGTACGCTTTCAGAAACCAGCGCTCTTTGTGCGCGGTACAAAGAGTAAATACATCCCCGATGAGGCACTTCCCATTATAGGGAAGTTCTTTCCAAGATTTGAGCTTGCAGATATAGATGCTGGTCATTGGGTTATCTCTGAGCAACCAGAAGCCTTCAGAAGCGGTACGTCACTCTTCCCCCCCAATAAGGGTATTTCTAAAAGTGCATCGCTGACATTGTGTTTCGTAGCCGTCGTAGAGTTCCTAAAACCAAAGGAATAGAAGAAAATATACAGTCTAATTGTTTATGAAGGGTATCACTGCCCATGTCCAATTTCCAAACGCCTCTCGTGTCTTGACCTCTGTCAAAAAGCAATTCGCTGGCCATGCCCTAACAAGCACATCCTGAGTCCGCCATGCCAGTCGCTCCCACAGACACAGTCCCAGCCCTTCTTGACGAAGAAGCTAACAAATCCGGACTCTGTGAGATCTGATCCACGATCTCAATAAACGGCTTCCTAACATTTTCCTTTGTCTTCGAGCTAACCTCACAAAACTGACTTCCATGCCTCTTAGCAAGAGCCTCCCCTTCCTCATATTTGACCGTGCGATGTGCCGCCCTGTCCAACTTGCTTCCAACCAAATACATGATAGCCCCAGGCATAGCATTTGACTCTGCCTCGTCAAACCATCTTTCCATGGCAAGGAAGCTTTCTCTGCTTGAGATGTCATAGACTAATATCACACCGTGCGCGCCGCGGTAGTAGCTATTTGATAGAGTGCGGAAGCGTTCTTGTCCTGCTGTGTCGAGGAGGTTCAAGCGATATGCTTTGCCGTGTACAGATAGTTTCTTGAGCTGTGCGACTGTCAGTTTGATGCAAAACTGGGAGAGGTACTGAGCAGCTCGGATACCTTGAAGTCTACACCTATGGTCGCAGTAGAGGACTCGGAGTCGAACTGGTCATCGCAATATCGTATCAGCACTAGAGATTCATTCATTAGCCAGGGAGGCAGCAGCTTTTCGGTACCGCGCATACAAGCAGATTTCCCAGCTCCGGAGGGACCGATCATTAAAATCTTCAGCGTTGGGAGGGACTCGTCGGATGCCATGGTAAAGGAAGGTCTGGAGTGTGTTTAGTTGTGTTTTCGTTGAGGTTTGGAGAGTGGTTGCTTTGAGGGAGCGGTATTAAATAAAGTCAATCACCGTCACCGACGTCAGTCGCCAGTCTTGGCTTGGCTTCGCTAAAATCAAGACATGCAGTGGTAATTTGAATGCCCCTCGCCAGTCGTCACATGGAACAAAGAACGTTGTATGAACTTTTTTGAAATATTTTGGAAATTGACTGGAAAGCCCTATGCCAGACCACAAGTTTCATGCAAGTCACGCCATAGTCCCAAAGTCATAAGCAAGAGACCTGAATACTTGCAAATGTTTACCAATCCACAAACCCCAAAGAGACATAATCACCATTTACACCTCATCCAACACTTTCTCCTTGAATTCCCGCTCAACCTTCTGACCCTGCTCATCTGTGTTTGACTCGCCGTGGAGGTTAAGGAGTGCGCCAAGGTCGAACTTCGGCGCCTTCAAGAGCTTGACTTTTCGGATGTGGACCTAGTAGCATATTAACATCAACCCTCTTCCTACGCATACAGTCACCGTAGACGTACGTTTTGTAATGGGTAGATGCCCTGGGTAGCCTTCTCAATCTCACGACCGATAACCTCGGGGATGAGCTTGGCTGTGAGTTGTGTAAGGGTGCAGCTGGAGGCCTCGCGTTGGATGATCTCGGTCATCTTCTTGCGGATGGCTCTGATCTGAGAGGATGCAGCGTATGTGGTCTTCTTAATCTGGTTTGGTCGGCGCTTGGTGAATGCGATAGCGAAGAGGCGGAGAAGGTAGTCATCGGTGGTCTTGACGGTGATGTTGGCCTCGATCAAAGATTGCCACTTGCGGACAAGGGAGCGGAGCTTGTCAGAGGTGAAATCGAGACCGTGGAAGTTGGTCAAGCAGTTCTTTCCCTGGACCTCATCGACACGTAGCTTGACCTTTCGGAAAGCGTGGTCCTCATCTTTTTGCAAATCGGCCAAAGAAACCTCGAAAATTCTTCCCTTCAAAGCGTCGTTGGCGTTCTTGAGACCGGTGGTTCTGTTGACGAGGGTCTTTCCGACACTGTTGAATCTGTTAGACTGCTGCTCAAGATTATATTGCTGGTGCTGGGGTTGCGTACTCTCTGATCTGGAAGGAGGAAGGTGCCTGGAGATTTCGTTAATTGGTTGTCCAAGATTGTTTCCTCGTTCTGAAATCGCATACCTTGACTTGGTACCAATCCTTGCGCATGAAAGGATCTTGCGTCTTCTTCTTGAGACCCTTCTTGCCCTTTGAAAGGCGCTTGTTCCTGTTGTCCTGTCAGACCTTGCACTCGGTACATATTTTGTCGTGGACCCAAGCGCTCGCGGACCGGGTCCTAATAGCAATTGCACAGCAGAGAATATGAGGGAGAGTAGACTCACTTTCCGACAGCCATGATTGCGATGAATTCTTTTTCTTCGCGGGCTGGAGGTTGAACGTTTGGGGTTGGTTTGTATTTGGCTGTAATAAAATTCGACAGTGTGCGATATCTCTTCGCTTACGCGAGCTTAGTTCTCCCAGATGTGCTAGGCCCGGAAGGGGAAATAGTGGGGCCAATTCGAGCATCTCTGCCTTCATACAGAAGTACTCTGTATTTTCGTGCGAAAGCTGCAAACAACTCCAACTACTTTTCCGTGGACTCCAAAATATACATGCGCCAGACGTTGCATTATGCCCAGTCGCCAATGACCGGGCCCCAATACTCAAATATCAAACGATACTAATTGTACATCAACCACTTCTCTCCAGCTTACCAACGGACAACTGAGAACACTGACTGAAAGACGAGGCAAAGGTTCCAGATGCCGGCATGGCTGCCTTGTAAGAGCTGCTGGCAACTCACTGCACCCTCAATCTAAGATACTTAATCCAAAGTGATGATTGAAACGCAACAAATCTTCGGTAGCCCTCTTGTACATTTGGCCGACTTGCTTTTGGCACTCGAAGAAGGTACGCAACGATAGCAGCTCTTCCTGGAGACGGTGTCCAATTACACATCCACAATTATGATCCGAGTCAGGGAGAAGAAGTCGTTTAGAGAGCAACTGTTTGATCACTTACAATATGAACCGAAGGACGATATGAAATCACTGTGGACGACGAGGAATTGAAATACATGTCGACTGGTATGTTTATGTACGAGTTCTACGTTCTAGATTTTCCATACCAAATGGTATACATCCGCCCTCGTATTGCTTTCTTTGTTCCGTCAACATACGGCCGGCGGTCCTTCATGCTTACTCCCCATGAGTCCACTTCCCTTCGTTGACGCTGGAGTTTTTTCGCACTCGAAAAATGCCGGGTCCGGGAAGCCGACTTTTCATGTCGATTCCCTTCTTGTCGTATAGTAAGTAGTCATTAGCCTACTGAGCTGGTCCTTTTTCTTTGCCCTCATGGTTTATGGTTGATGGTTGTGGTGGTGGTTCGACCGGTTCGTGGCCGCTCTTATTTCTCCCGACGAGAGATCTCTTGCTGTGCATCACGCCACACATACCCTCATCCTTTCTCGCCACGGTGAATCTGCTCCTCTCTCCTCAGCTGCTCCTCCTGGAATTCCTGGAAGTCCTCAAAACTGGGGAAACTGAAGTAGCTCCCGGCTGTGATTCTCTGTTAGCGTTGAATGACCCAACGACGACTCTACTAACACTGATGGCTTGCCATAACAAGTGGTTCTTTCCCCGTATTCATGGACTGGGTACGGTGCGACGGGCTCGAGCACGAACTGTTTGGCGACCCTTGTTGAGATGTGGAGTAGGAGGCTACGCGACTGAGTATAGATGCTGCTCTCGTAGACTGCTGGTTGGAAAGGTCCTTTCGGAGTGCGTTGGAAGTAGCGAGCGACGGAGCCGTAGCAGCAGCTCTCATCAGTTTGGGACGACGGGATGTCGAATCCTTGGAATATGGAGATGATCCTCTAGATCTGGATTGGGAATATTTGCCTGATGAAGACATTGCCACCCGTGGATTTCGAGATGGTGGAGATTGATTGCAAGGTTTGGTCAGGAGAAAGGTAGGGAAGTTCTGAGGCAGTCGGTTGATTTCGAGAATGATAGGGCCGAGTCGACTCGCAGAATAACAAATGACTAGCTGATGATAACGCGCAACAGCTGTTGTCAGGTCAAGAGGAAATTGCGATTACTCTGGAAGAAGAACAAGAATAGAGCTGTTGATCAGGGTCGCGCTTCAAAGAAACGATGAACCTTGGAGTCCGAGTCGATTTATGCTTTTTGCTTTGGGATACAAGCAACCACTGAGTGGCACTGATCAATATAAGAAGGAGCTCGGGGAGTGCAAGGACCCGAGCGTCAGACGGTGCTGAGAAGGTCTCTGGTAGTTTGTTACCCCATCTTGAGCAGCAGGCGAGCGAACAGGCTTGCCACATGTCGGCCTTTGAGTGCATTTGCACGATTTGTGCAGCACCACAGCTCGCTCGTGTCTTTGCTAAACAGATGTGGTGGGCTGTAAGTGGCTGGTACACGACACTTCTGCACGGCCTGCATCAAACGTGTTGGGGCTGGCTTACTCCTCCTCCAAATCCCCGACCCCTCACACCTATCAGTCCCATTCGTCTGTGCAAATCGAAGCCCCAACATCCAGACGGCGGCCTGCAATGCCATGCTACGTTAAGACGACTGGGTCTCGTACCAACACAGTTACAGCGCATTAGTTGCTGAGCCCACCAGGCCCATGGAGGTCCACAAGAACGCAAGAGGGCAAGGAAACAGGATAAATCCGTTTTCCATTTATTGTTTGATTCTGCTATGCTACGTGCGACACAAACCATGCCACCATTTCCACCAGAAGCATCTATTGAATGGGAGCGGTAAGGCGGATGAAGCCGGATCGGGCACGGCTGCACGGCTGCAAGGTACAACCACACCGGTCTTCTACCCACGTCAGTCGGTCCTCGTCTAGACTCATGATCAATGATCGATGCTGCTACAGGTTAATACTGAACAGCGCAAATGTCCGACTGGCCTTTTGAAGAGGGGGGAGGGGGCACAAACTCTTCCCAAGAACGTCCCTTCACGGCAGAGAGCTCCTCTTCCGTCATTCTGTGACCTGTGGTAAAGTATCCTGGGATCGGGTCAGCCCTATCAAAGAACAGAGAGTACATGTAGAAAATCCCATACCAGCGGTGATTTTCGCGTCTATCTCAACTCGAGAGTCTGCCGGAATCCAAGACTCTGGAAGCTCGACCCGCTCATGGATGGGGATTCTGTAATCGGTCAACAAGCTATCCACTGAATTTAGGAGCGGTGACTGACCCTTGACCGACGATCGCATCGTGTTTCATACTATGGCAATGTAAGCATCTCCACGGCAATACAAGTGTTCAAGATGATCACTTACTTGCTCATACTCAACATACGATCAATCTTCTTGATTCCCAGCCAGTGAAGAATATCGGGCATCAATGCCTGGAAACGCATGTCCTTGACACCAGCAATGTTTTCAGTTCGCTTAAAGTACTCGGAGGCACGGTCGGCCCCGCGCTTTCTAGCGTTGTATACAAGATACTAAAGTATTGGATCAGTATATGAAGAAAGAGTGGGGGATGTACGGCGAGATATGGCATTCGCGTAGGATTGGAGGGTCTGGAGGGGTAGGGTATGGGTATAAGTGAAAGAGCGATATTAGCTGGTCCAGACCCGTGTGGCTTCTACGAGAATTTATAATATCTGGTATTCCCGGAACTTTTGGGATGTATGTTACCTTTGTGACCTCTCCAAGAGCACGACCTTCTTTGCGAAAGTAGATGACAACCCCACTTCCGCCTTTCTGGGCCTCCTTCACAGCTTCCTCGATACCATAAATGAGGTATGGACGACACGTACAGATATCGGAGCCGAACACGTCACTTCCGTTACACTATTCCAGTCAGTGGTTGGCAGTCTGCCAGCACCGAAGAAATGGCTTACCTCATCGTGAACTCGCAGAGCCAGACGAACCTTCTCATCCGACATCTTTGCGGGGTCGCCAAAGCAGTAGACAGTCAGCCCACCGATTGGTGGCAGGAACACTTTGATATCTCCTCGCGTGATCAGCTCGGGATAGGAACCGCCGGTATGCTCGAACAACGCTCTTCGCAGCGAACCCTCATCTACGAGAAGATCAGTAGAAGTCACGACAAACCAGTGAAGATAAACTGACCAATGCCAAATCGCTCGGCGACTCCAGGGAGGTACCAGACCTAGACTTCCTGTTAGGGCAGGGCCGGGAATTGTCTCGCAGACTTACTGGTTCAACTGCAAACTTGGTTACAGCAAGCTCACCAGAATCATTCAAGCAGATCTTTCCATCAGGCACAAGTCGACCTTCACGAACACTCTGCTCTAACTCAGGTAGCTTCATATGCGCTCGCGTGATTGCAATTGTTGGTCTGATGTCAACATTCTCCTTCTCGATCGTATCTTTGAAAAGCCATGGAGCTAGATGACCTAGAGGATCCATGGAGACGATCTTCTTCTTATCAGCCCATTGAGGGAATGGTCCAATGTTGGCCGCTGGCTCGGTGTTTGTGAAATCAGGTCTGGGAGGAGTTAGCTTATCAGCCGCTTACAGACTTGCCAAATCCCAGCGCAAAGCGAGAAAGTCAGAATATGCACAAGCCAGCCAACTCAACTTCAGCTTCGCAGTCACCAACTTGAAAGGTTGGGCGCCAAGCGAGGAGGGCTCTCTGTCAACAGCAGACCGTGTAGGAGGATGTCTCTCAAAGGGACAAAAACAGGGTTGTCTCATACCTGTGATCTGCCTTGATTTCGTTGCTCTGGGGATGAATGTCAGTAATATTCGCGTGCAGGGGGAATGGTACATACAGCAACGGCTAGTGCATAGTAGATGCTGTAAGAGCCTCCATGCGCTTTGGTCCAGTTTAGCAAGTAATCATTTGGTCAAGGCACAGATGCGCATACCTCCAATAGCTAGATACCGGTCAGTAATCAATGCAAGGAAGAGGGCGGCGAGAAGAGCGTACCATTGCGTCTACGGATGGTCGTTTGGTTTCTAGAAACAACAACTGGACCTCGCAATTGAAAATCCTTGTGACCCCAGTCCATAGGCAACGGGTTAATTCCAGATTGAGCTGGGTAGGTCCTGAGAGGTTGAATGAGCTCTCCCAATCACCAAGTTTGTTTCGATGAATGGAAGGAGACCCACGTGAGAATGATACGTGATGTTACACTTGGCTTCCGAGCTTCAGACGCAGGAACTGGCATCACGTCAACACCGGGGGGAATGTCGGTTGAAGGTAGTGTAGGTGAAATTGGTACAGCGTGGTCGTGAGTCTCTCCATCATGGTGGCTTGACGTATGTTCTTCGGATGGCTGCGAGATTGATGAGGTTACACGCTTTCACTTGGTGATGCAAGGGTAGCTTACGGGTGTGACGGTGGTAGTTGTCTCAGCAGCATCTTTGACCTCCTTGATGCCCGCCAGAATGTTGACTCGACCAGAGATGGCGTCGACGTGGGAAGCTAGTTGTCCTTGGCTGACTTGGAGCGTCTTCAAAGCCTCGAGGACCTCCCTCATGATCAGGGCTTGGTCAGGCGGTGTAGAGGCCATCGTGAGAGCTTCGGATGGAAGAGAACAAAGATGTCGCGATGCTGTCGTTGTGGTTGTTGGTGTGGAGTGAAGTGGTGGTGTTGTGGGATGGAGAAAGAGGTGGGACGGGTTGAAGAAGGACAAGGAATGGGGGGGGGGGATGTTTGGAGGTGAAAGTCAAACAGTGAGATTGCCGAATTTGGCAAGGCAGGTGGGAGGTGGGAGGTGGTAGGTGGTAGGTGGTAGGTGGTAGGTGGTAGGTGGTAGGTAGGTAGGTACCTTCGGCAGGTACGCAAGGTAAGAGTGGGGAGGGAGGCAGGACGGACCAACAAAGAAGTCACACTGTGATGAAGGTGAGGGAGTGAAGGTGAAGGTGAAGGTGAAGGTGAAGGTGAAGGTGAAGGTGAAGGTGAAGGTGAAGGTGAAGGTGAAGGTGAAGGTGAAGGTGAAGGTGAAGGTGAAAGCGAAAGCGAAAGCGCGCGTCAACAGTGGTTGTGTTGTGCTTCTCTTTCTGGGACCTGCATGCGTGAGTGCACTGGCTTGGCTCTTGTGCAGCTTCAGCTTCTTCTGCTTCGTCTTCTTCTGCTTCGTCTTCTTCTGCTTCGTCTTCTTCTTCTTCTACTTCTTCTTGGTCTTGTTCTTGTTCTTGTTCTGGGAGTTGCTGTTGTACTCGCCCGTCGTCGGCAGGGACCGATCACCAGTAATAATACCCGTGGCCGTGCCCCCCGGTCCGACTTATCAAAGGTGGCCTATCTTATCGCCTGCCCCGCCAAAACAATAGTACGAAAGCACTTCGCCCTCAGCTGCCAGCACCTCCGTACACCGGAATCCATCCCCGGCTCCCGTGAACTCTTGGCAACTTGGCTTGGCGTTGGACTGTACTTAGCAGGGAGGCCGAGGTAGGTGGTGCCTTAGCACCTGAGGCCATGCCGTCGTACAGGGAAATCCGCGCACGCAGTCCTCCCTCCATTCTGATTTGCGCAAAGACGCCCTAAGCGCAGCCTCGAGCGTGAGACGTGCTCTGTTAAGCGCCCGGAGCCGCCTTTAACTCTGACGGCGGCGCGATCACTCTTCTGAAAGCGCGATTCCGTTGATAGCGATACCTAGCCTCGCAAATTTCAAAATCAGCTCAACTCGCTCAACCCCTCTGCATCTGTCTACCTACCTACCTACCTACCTACCTACCATATATCGAATCCTCCTGAATCATGGTAACAACGCGCAATGGCTCCATTCCCACGCCCCAAAGCTGATATGCGCAACTGTAGGGAAAACGCAAAGCTGCCAAGAAGCCCCAGGGACCGAGAAAAGTACAGCCGGGCTCCCTAGGACGATGACCGACTGTGGAGTGCTAACTTTGCGCCGCAGAGCGAACCACTTGCCACCGTATTCCCATGTCTCTTCTGCAATCATGAGAAGTCCGTCACCGTGAAGCTAGACAAGAAGGCGGGTGTTGGTCAGCTCTTCTGTAAAGTTTGCGACCAAAAATTCCAATGCAGCGTCAATTGTCAGTATCCCTAGCTCTAAGGCGCATTTCCTAGCTAAACAACTGTTGTGCAGATCTTTCCGCCGCCGTGGACGTGTATTCAGATTGGGTAGACGCCTGCGATTCGGTAGCTAAGGAGAATACTGGAGATGGGGGTGACTATGGTCCTTCGCGACAGATGGGCAGGGCTGGTGATAGGGAGAGGGAACGGGAATCCGACAACGACATTATTGATGACGAGAATGACGATGGAATTGCTGCGGATGAGGATGATTACTAGTACACAGGGTGGCGCAGGGACTTTGGGCTTCTGGTATTCTAGGCGTTGAGGGGTGGGGGCCGGGGTTTGACAAGTGCATACTTATATTTTCAGAAATCCTCTGTGGAATTCTTAAATGGAAGGCAAAATCAATGTGCTATAATCGCGAGCAAATGCCCAGTGGTAGAGAGGTCCCCTCACAGCCCTGAAAGTGGAGAGAAAGACCTCTTCTTGCCTTCACTATGAAAGACTTCAAGAGTGTAAACGCCTCTCTACATAGTGTAAAACCTGTCCCCGAAATCACCAAGACCCGGGACAATATAACTGCGGGAGAGAAATGACTTAGTTGAGACCAGAGTAATCAAGTGTTCCAGACTTACTTTTTCTCATCGAGACCTTGGTCAATGAAAGCTGTAACAACCCTTAGTTTCGGGAACTTCTTGACGAAAGGTTCAATGCCTTCTGGGCTGGCAATGAGATTCAAGAAGATGATCCGATTCTCAGGCACTCCTCTTGACTTCAAAACTTCCACTGCCATGCTTGCAGAACCGCCTGACTCAGTTAGCTTATGTATAGTGTTGGATAGGAAGTTCTGGTGTCTGTCTTACCTGTGGCAAACATGGGATCCAGCAAGAGAACCCAACGTTGGGCGATGTCTTCTGGCAACTTGTCATAAAACAGCTTTGGCAATGATGTTTCTTCGTCCCGCTGGATCAAGATCTTGCCAATTCTCACTGAACGGCAGCAGTCCCGCAGACCCTGCTCCATAGCTTCACCAGCTCTCATGATAGAGACACCACAGATCTTGCCTTGGAATTGGACACCGGCATACGATTTTCCAACGGGAGTGGTGATTGCATGCTCCACTACCGGCAGATGGTTTAGACCTTCTTCGACGAGCAAGCGGATGATACGGTTAGAGTAGAAGATGAAGTCTGCACGCTGGGTGTTCTTGTCTCTGATCATGCTGTAGGGACATCAGCATGTGAAGAGCAGACGTTAGAGCAGACCCGACGCACGTCAAGAGAGCAATTAGCTGGGGCGTCTGGGGTAGAGTATGGACATTTTCGAAAGGCACTTTGACCGATACGGTGGCTATGGGCTTCTTGCTCTCGGGACGATAGTCTGGTCCAACGTTCTTGGTTGGCGACGAAGCAGTCTTTGTGAGGGCAGCCATATTTGCGGCTGGTGTAAAAGACGCCTGTGAATTGGTATGGAGGCAGGTCCTGTCGTAGATCCGATATGGCAGAGATGGAAAGAGCTGAACTGGATGTGAAGATTGTTCAATAGGTGGGGTGTCGCTGAATCAAACCTTGCACCTGGACTTTCTTCCACAAAGCTCTTGACTCGGTGGATTTGCAGCTAGGGGGGTCAGGTAGGTGGGTAGGTAGGTAGGTAGGTGGTCGAATAAGTAGGATGGTATATCTCGCAGCAGCAGTCGTCGTCGTCGTCGTGACACGACGGCAGCAGTGCTGTGCTTTTGAAGGTATGGGCGTGAGAGGCAGCAAGGCAGAAAGACACAATGGCCCACCTGCAGGCCAATTGGTCTTAGTGGCTGTACGGAGGGTGTCGCGAACCTGCGGCTCCAGAGATCAGACAGCTGGTGCAGCGAGATGGAGCGGGCACGGAAGGTCAGGGACGTACACAATCATAACCAGCGCTGGTGACTTACCAGTGCCATGCCATGCCATGCCATGCTACCTACATACCAAGTACAGGACATCATCATCATGACTAAGACGGCGACGAGCTTTTGATAGGCCCATGCCACACGGTGCACGGTGGCACACGTCCCTGTTGACACCATCAATCCTCATCCTCCTACCGGTACGACGGACTGCGAATAGTCTCAATTTCGTGACGGTTGCCGAGAACAGACGCCATAGGTCCTGTAGGCAAGTCCCTTTTCTTCCCTCTTGTCATACGTCGGAGGTGCGAAAGTGTGAAGGTATCGTCCGTACTGTGCCCAACCTCGCCTTTGCATGTCCAGGGTCCCCTTCCCAGGTCGCATTTTCTCACCCACCATCTCTCTCTCTCACTGGTGCTCCCTCCTTTGCAAGCCACTCCTCAGCCGCATGCAACAAGGCCGGTTGTGTGTGAATAGCTGTGAAACACCATTATTTATGAAATCGCGAGCAACGAACGTAAACAAAGAAATATCTTCCTGAAATAGACCCAAAGCCACCAAAATTGTCGCCTTGGTGAGCACACCCGGATTCTGCTTTCAGTGCTCGCATTACGCTTGTTGTGAGCTTTTCACCACCCTTTGAAGCTTCTCCTCTACGCTTGCTAATTCACTAGCCACTCCGGATGTCAGTCGCGTCTTCACTCACTCCTTCATCTGCTACGACCTTCCCAACACCTCATAAAGACCCCGCCGTTCGCCTCGCGAGCTTGTCCTGATGTTTCGAGGAAACTGAGCAACACCACGCCCTCTTTGCACGGTAACAATGGCCGCCTTTGAAGACGCCCCAACCGTTCCTCGAAAGCGAATGACAACCTACGGGAAAGCAAATCGCAGACGCATACCGGAGTACAACTTCTCGTCAGTCACCCAGAAGGCCCAAATATCTGGCACGGTCCTTTCGCAGCATGATGGCCTGGCAGATTCTATAGACACTTCCACTGTTAATGGGAAAGTGAGGCCTCCGCAAAGAAGTCCAGAGCGGAAGATTATCAGTTCGGGGAGCGCAGATGTCTACGATATGCCCTCCAGCGGTGAAGATGCAGTTTCTGCAAGGCCAAAACTGAGACCTACCACCAAGAAAACAATATCGAAGGTCGCTCAGAAGGCAAGTCAAGCAGGAGCAAAGGGGAACTTGAGGGGGGCTAGGAAAGTGAAGAATGTACCATTGAGCCCCGCATCCCGAATCTCTTCTCCCGGCTCGCCTGCTATCTCCTCGAATATATACGATCTTCCTTCTAGCGGGGACGATACGCCTCTCCCAGCACCAAAACCAATTAAGAGGACCATTCAGAGAGTCAATCAAAAGTCTACTCAGGCCAGCAACAGCAAAGTTGGGAATGCCATAGCCGCACAAATGGAAAGACTTCCAGAGGATACTGAGGGGAACAAGAGAAGAAGGCTCTCCCCCATACAGCCAGTCCAGGCGGCGCAACCAATCAAGAAAGCTGTCTCAGAAAATTCGACTTCGAAAACTTCCCAGGGCATACTTCCAAGGTCAGTGAAAACACAGGATGACTTACCCAAGGTACATCCGACTCGGATGGCGACAAGACCTAAGATCCAAGCTCGCAGGACGAAGCCAGAACCGATAAATTCCCCTAAGAAACCAGCATCAGCCGCCAACAGTATGCTCTCTTCCCACTCTCCATCTCCTGAACCTACGAACACTGCCGATATTACAAATGCTACAAATCACATTTCCCCCAGAGCCTCAAAAATGTGGAAGGGGTTCTTAGATTCAGCTGGAGAGGAAGATTTAGATGTTGTTATGGGAAACATGGATGGAGAGGATTTCAGAAGTTCCCAGAAGCATATATCAATATCACCACCCCCAGTATCGAGCAGGGTCTTGTTCAAACCCACACGCGTCTCAAAGAGGCCGCAGAAGAATGCTCGAAGAATGCCTCGTCGCAGGCTGATCGACACATTGGTAGAGCAGGCCCCGGAGGAAGAGTTCTCTTCGGAGGAGGCAGAAGAGGAAACCTCTTCCAATTCTGATGAAAGTAAAAGAGCTGCAAAGCCAGATGAACCTGCTAAAATGAGCCATGATGAGTTCGCGAAAATATTGAGTCAGACCTTGGGACAGGATCCTGCACCAACTCAAAATATAGTGCCCGCAAGTCAGAGTTCCCAGGGCGTGGGGCCCAGAATTACATATAGCCGACAACGCTCGATGCTTGCCGAATCTGATCTTATGTCACAATTGGCTCTTGATATTCCGGCACAGAGTACGGAAGGCTCACATCATGAGAAGCCTCGTCGGGGGGTCATACCACCTCTCAAGAAGCTAACAAGTTTCAATGAAGACGAGGAAATGAGTGACCTCGCACCGGCCGTCACAAGTGTCCATGAATTGAGGCAAGCAGGTGCAAACCAACGTTTCATGGAAGAAGTCGAAGACCTCTTGGACAGGATCGGCAAGCCAGTCTCCCCACCCTCCTCGATGCGCAGGTCAGGCCTGTCAGAGCTGGCAAGCAAGATGAAAGACAAGACTTTCCTTCGCCAATTTCGCGATAATGGTATCGAGCAACGACTGTTTCTCCATCTTGGCTTAGAGCAGGATATCATTTCTGGATTCTACATGATTTCTTTGCTCATGGTAGTGCTTGTTGACGCCAATATGCCACATTTTGTCGCTCATCTTCGACGGCACGGAGTTACAAGATTACTCATCCGTCTAGTCGGTACTGCACAAGGTGCAATCAAATTGGGGAAAGAGCGGAAAAATAATATGTCTAGGATGGCACAGGCTTTGCTAACAGAGCATCACGATTATCTGCTCCTATTGCCTGTTTGGGGGGGGTTAGAACCGCAGCTCCTGTCTCCACGAACAGTAGCTCTAAAATGTCTGGAGCTCATGGTTCGACAAACAAGAGAGGCAGGAAAGTCAGATGATATATTCTCCAAAGAGATGACGACACTTCTTTTCGATATCTTGAGATCTGCGTCAGATGAAAGTTCGTGGACGCTTCCCAGGGGCCAGCAAGCCATTGATTTCTGCCTTGCATTATCTATTCTGGAATTGCATTCTATCAAGGCGATGACTGCTCATGATGAATCGATCTGGATTGGCGAGTATTTGCCTATAGTTGTGGATACGGTTGAGATTTCATTGGGCCGAGCAGCAGAAAACGCCGGGGTGCTCCAATATATGCTTTTGAGGTTAATCGTTAACGTCACCAACAATGACCCAAAGGCCTCAGATGTTTTCGCAAGGCAGGGAGTCATGAATGCTCTTGGACAAGCTATAATCACGAAGTTTACGATCATCTCTCGGTTCATGACAGAGGAAGACTTGACTGAAGCTGTCGCTCAACTCGTAGTCAGTCTGGGCGTTATGATCAACCTTTCTGAAAGCCCAGCTGCTCGAAGATGTTTCGACAGTCTGCGTGGAAATCAAGATGACCCGCTGGCAAAAATGGTCGAGCTATTCATGGGCAACCAAGAGAATATGGCTGAAGTAGGTTGAAACCTGGGTACCTTTTCATTTTATTCTCTAACAGAAGCTTTAGGCAAATACGCAAGAAGAGAGTCAGCGAAATGTTCCATTTGGCTATTTATCTATTCTTCTCGGCTATATGTCTTTGGAACCTGCCATTTCGGAACGAATTCAACAACGGCTCCCGGGCAGAACGTTACGACCGTTGCTCACCTCGATTGAGCAATTTATTAGCTATCACAAAGCTGTGGACGACATGCTGGAGGCCGAGGAAGACGGCTACAGCCGCCAGACCGGCTTGACCGAGCGACTGGAGAGCCTGGTACAGAAACTGGCAGCTATGAAGGGAAACGGGGGCAAATGAATCCAAAGGAGCGTTTTTATCGTGCGCGCGTCTTGTGAATAAGGAATATGGAGTCGGGATCCCTACAAAGGACATTTTCATTTGTTTGAGCTGGGCGGTTACTGGGGGTATTCTGGGGTGGTGGGATTTGAAGATTGAGATACCCAACTGCACTTCGAGTGGATTTATTAGTAGTTGCGAGCACAAATTACCTCGTTCCAGTACAAAGGCTTTTCTCCAAGATTGGTAAGTCGTTCCACAAAGAGAAGTGCATGGGTAAGTACCCCGGAGGTTACGAGTTGTCCCGGCTCTGAGCCTGGGTGGCAAGCCACGCATGTAGCCTTGTTTTCGCCGTTACATTACTCAAACGAAGGATTCCTAGTCCAACTACTCTCAAGGGACATGTAACAAACAAGTATGTGACAAGGAGAAGCAACAGTTATTATTGACCACCGGACTCCCTTTGCCACCACTTTATATCCTTCTTCGGCGGCTTCGTTGGCACCCTCACGTTATACATCAACGTCCACCTTAGCAATTTTTGCCAAACGAGCCTAAACTCCTAAAGGGCCTCTACGACGGGCACGCCCTCAGCCTCGCCCCACCATAACTTTTCGACGACGACATATCCAAACAAAAGAATACACACCACCACCGTCTTCATAATTCAATCTCAATCTCATTGTCGGTATCACTGTCCATCTCAATCATGCCTGCACCACCAAAGCAGCGAAAGATTGCCATTGTCGGCAGCAGATCAGTTGGTAAGAAGCCCCTTGGATAGAATCCTGCTACATCTCGACGCATCCAGCGATGAGCTCATGAGTCCCGCAGGAAAATCCTCTCTCACAGTCCAATTCGTGGATGGTCATTTTGTAGAGAGCTACTATCCTACAATTGAGAATACTTTCAGCAAGGTCATCAAATTCAAAGGCCAGGAATTTGCTACCGAGATCATTGACACAGCGGGTCAAGTACGAGAAGCCCCTAAAGTCTTGAACATGAGGACCTCAATGAGCTGACTCTCACACAGGATGAGTACAGCATCCTAAATTCGAAGCACTTCATTGGTATTCATGGCTACATGCTCGTCTACTCTGTAGCATCCATGCAATCCTTCGAAATGGTTCAGGTCATCCGTGACAAAATCCTAAACCACCTCGTATGTTTCCCAAATCCCTTTTGAGCCCAAACTTGCTAATAATCAAGGGCACGGAATGGGTGCCAGTAGTTATTGTTGGTAACAAGAGTGACTTGCGGCCCGAGCAGCGTCAAGTTTCGGTTGAGAATGGCAAGCAACTGGCAGACAAGTTTCAATGCGCCTATACGGAAGCCAGTGCCAGATTCAACGAGAATGTCACCAAGGCTTTCGAGCTGATGATCGGCCAGATTGAGAAGAGCCAGAACCCAAATGAGCCAACAGGGGGAAACAAGTGTGAGATCATGTGATGGAATTGGGTTTGGTTGCACGTACGAAAGAGACGCCTTGCTTTACTTCTAGTTTCATGCGGGCGTTGGAAGAGGATTTTCTTGTTTCATGTCGGCGTAGGAAAACGGTTAACGGGTTTTACAGTACCTGTTTGTTATGAAGTCAGCACTGCATTCGTCCCACCGAAAAGTTCCTCCGATTGCACAGCTATGTTGCTCATGACCATGAGAGTGCTGTAATTACTGGATGCTTCCCCGGCCAGCGTATTCACGAGGCCATCTCTACAGCTGCCAGTTTGGTCTTCTCGCCCATGTATGGTACGTTAACGAAAGCCTGCGATACACAGGTGATTCATATGGCGTTAGCGAGTAGTGTAAGGGGGGAGCTGGTGATTATGGCTACACAAGAGATACAAATTCCATGGTCAGGTCAAACTAGAGGACACCACATCGAAGCTTACATATCTTCAATGACTATGAGAGAGCTAGTAATGGATGGAATACAAGGCTCATGCTTCTAATTTAGAGAATAGGGGGAGGCTCTTGATGGATACTCGTGACTGCCGTGTAGGACCCTAGAAAATAATTGCATGTTGAATTTGAGAAAAAGAAGTCTGCTTTTGATGATCAACTCAGGAAAAATTGTTTGCTCCGTATAGGTCTACGACCCCGATGTGAGTCGTTCTGTACTTATAGACTGGACTAGCGCGGTTGAATTTCACGGGGTTAATTTCAGCCTTGGTGGGGTTGGAGATTCTCTGTGTGACTCGGAACTTCAAATCAACACAACACAGTACAGACAACGCGCTCTCGATTGAGCACCCCGACTACCAACATGCTCGACGTCTTTGATTTCATCGCCGACAAAGGCGGAAACCCAGAGAAGATCAAGGAGTCTCAGCGCAAGAGACATGCTCCCGAGGAGGTAGTTGACGAAGTGATCGCGCTCTACGAGGATCATCGCAAGAGTGAGTTTTGAAGTTGCAATACCTCTGGGGATATTTTCCAGACTAACGAATATAATAGCCAATTATGCATCCACTCAACTCATGACGAAGATCAACGAGACTCAGAAGCAGATCGGTGCGAAGAAGAAGGTTTGTTAGGTACAGCTTGCCCTTGGGGACTCAAGAGCTGACGGGCTTGTCACAGGCAAAAGAGAATGCGGATGACCTGTTAAAGCAGAAGGGCGACCTTGAGAAGGAAAAGAAGGCTTTGCAAGAATCGGCGGCTGAGAAGGAGAAGACACTAAAAGCAAAACTTGGAACGATTGGAAACCTTGTTCATGAATCCGTACCAGTCAGCGACAATGAAGACAACAACCAGCTGATCCGAAAATGGGAACCCGAAGGTGTCGCAGTTGAGAAGCGCGATTGCCTCTCCCACCATGAGGTTCTGACCCGGCTGGATGGATATGACCCAGAGCGAGGCGTGAAGGTTGTTGGACATCGGGGATACTTCTTGAGGAAGTGGGGAGTTTTCTTGAATCAGGCCATGATCAACTATGGATTGGAGTTCCTCAACGAGCGTGGATACACACCACTGCAGACGCCACAATTCATGTTGAAGGATTACATGGCCAAGACAGCACAACTAGAGCAATTCGACGAAGAGTTGTACAAGGTTGTCGATGGCGATGCACAAAATGACAAGTATCTCATTGCCACCTCTGAACAGCCTATCTCAGCCTTCCACGCCGACGAGTGGTTGCAGCCAAAGGAGTTGCCAATCAAGTACGCAGGCTTCTCTACATGCTACAGAAGAGAAGCAGGCTCTCACGGTCGTGATGCTTGGGGAATTTTTAGAGTCCACCAATTCGAGAAGGTAATGATATAGTTCTCTAAACTCAAATACAACAACTGACAACTGAATAGGTAGAGCAATTTGTCCTCACTGACCCTGAGAAGTCCTGGGAAGCTTTTGACGAGATGATTGGCTATTCTGAAGAATTCTACAAGTCTCTTGGCGTACCTTACCGGGTTGTCGCTATTGTTTCCGGAGCACTCAACAATGCAGCAGCTAAGAAATACGATCTGGAGGCATGGTTCCCCTTTCAAGGCGAATACAAGGAACTCGTCTCTTGCTCCAACTGCACAGACTACCAATCACGAGCTCTCGAAATCCGATATGGCGTCAAGCTACAGACTGAGATTCGTAAGAAGTATGTCCATGCATTGAACTCAACATTGTGCGCGACCGAGAGAGCTTTATGTTGTCTCTTGGAAAATTTCCAGACTGAAGATGTGAGTAGTCATAAAGTCGCCGATTATATCTAGTGCTAATCTTTACGAAGGGATTCAAAGTTCCCGAACCTCTGCGAAAGTACTTGCCAGGATCACCAGAATTGATTCCGTTCACAAAGGACCTCCCCAAGGATACCACTTCCCAAAAGGCCAAGGGAAAGGTAGATAAAGCTCCCAAGCCAAAGGTCGCACCCGTCGGAGCTGGAGCTACGGAGGTTGGTGATAAGTTGAAGGACCTCAAGGTTGAGGAGAAATAGTGAAACGATGAAATATGGAACGGTCGCCCAGTGGCTTTAATCGAGCGATTTTCTGCACCGTTCTGGGATGAATCATGTTCACGATTGATGACGGGCATGGAGCCACAATAAGTAGAGCCTGATCAAACAGAAGAGTTAGATGGTGTGAATTTAGATCGCTTCATCATCATGTGTCTGCCTGCTGAAGTACTTTCGTACAAAACTCTCACTTTGCACAATAGCTAGAAACTAAGTCGAGTGCAATGACTTGCTGCATGTTTCTCTCCTTCCATCCAAGCTGATGTTGTTCATGGACTTCTACTACAATTGCGTAGTGAATGAAATTCACCTGTGCAACGTTCTTTCCTCTTTTAACAAGTCAATGCTGTGGTGAATAAAAGAACCAGGGAAGGGCATTCACGGCATGATTTGACTGGTACAAGCGAGAAATGCTCTAGATAAAAACAAGCGAATTCTTCCGCCTAGACCTACTTCAACGCAACAACACACAACCCACCTGTACCAGCCACGACCTTGCATTCTACATTCCTGAATGACCTCGTTGCCAGTCGCTCTTGTTTATATGAAATTGCGCCCTATTAGAGGGAAAGAAGCCGGCGAATGAGGGGGGCTTTGCAAAAAGTCATACCATCACGTGCACCATGACACCCCCTGTTGATATGGAGGGGGGACCCCCAGTGATAGAATGTCCATTTTGTGGCTTCAAGATCGATAGCGAGTATCAAATCATGGTATGTGTATCTTCAAATCTTTGAGTCGTTGATTCTCTGGGCGCAAACCAAAGCACGATGTCGAGCCATAACTCCCAAGTCTCAATACTGCTTGCTTACTTCCAATCTCTCTGGCAAGTCATTCATTCGCGGTACAGCTACTGACACCTTTCAAAGTTACACATGGAGACATTACATGCTGAAGGGGACTCTCCTTTCGTTATTAAAGACGATGCCAGTGTTGCCGCCGTTATGTCGGTTGTTTCCGAACCAGAGAAAGAGGACGTAGGAGACGTGCAGTATGCAAACTGCCCGGTGGAGGGATGTGGAGAAATACTGCTCCTAGAAGACTTTGACAGCCATATCAGACTACACGATATTGAGGACCCTGAGGCTGAAGTAGCAGCACCCGGGGTAGATTCAGCCAAGAGAATCAAGTTGGACTCTGAAGGCGCATCCTCATTTGCGACAAAGCTATCAAACGCACTAGGGGACCTAGACAGTGACGACGAACGTGTCGGCAAGTCATCTTCATTGTCAAATGGAGTTTCAGATCAACAGGAAAAGGCCAAAGCAGCCTGGAAGAATTTGATGAAGATGCCAGAAGGTAATTTGAGGCCTAAACAACCATCATCTGCATCTGGAAACAAAGGTCCCAAGAAGCGGTTAGGAGTAAGTTTTTTTTCTCCCGGTCACTGGCCATCATTTTCGAATATGCTAATTTTGCAAAGAAATCGGAACTTGGTCCTCATGCACATGAGAAGCAGATGCCATCCTGGCTAGTCAAGCTATTGGAAGCACAAGATGGTGCCTTCAAAACCGTCAAAAGGGTTGATGTAGATGGAACGACGAGAAAGGTCCAGGTGTCCGAAAATCACACTGCGGGTGTTATCCCCGTCATCGAGCAACTCCTCGAACAAGATCTTTTCACAGAATATGCGTACTTGTGTCATCCAAGCGTCAAGCATATCTCAAAGCTCAAGAGAGAGGGTAAGTTGGGCTCCTGCTACTGAAACTGAATGCATACTTACTACAGAGTCTAGGCGGCTTCTGCGGGTATCGGAATATACAAATGTTAAGCTCTTGGATTTTGGCTGAAAAGTCTCAAGGTTTCGAGCACTTCAAGGGGAAGGTACCGACCATCTTCGAGATTCAAGAGTACATTGAAAGTGGGTGGGATCTTGGTATCAACGCTGCAGGTCGCATTGAGACTGGTGGTGTTCGAGGAACAAGAAAGTACATTGGCACCCCAGAGGTATGAATTACTGCTCTACGCTCAGATTTTTTCAATAGCTCACAACTTCTTTCCCAACTCTGACAGTGATATAGGCTCAAACTATGTTTAGCAGTTTAGGAATTGCGTATGTCTTCTTACAAGTACATTAATACCATCAAACTGACGACTGTGAAGGTGTGAGACACAAGCCTTCAGGTCAGCCAAGGACGGAACGGATGCATACAATTTGTTGTTTGTCGCCATAGAGAAATACTTCGTCCATGGTGCCTACGCTTTTGACAGCAAAATTCGTCGGACGGATCTACCTCCGATCTATTTCCAGCAACCAGGTCAGTCGAAAATTAAAATCTCAGGAGAATAAGCACTTATGATTCTTAGGCCATTCCATGACGATCATCGGCTTCGAAAAGAAAAAGGATGGTTCAAAGAATATCCTTGTATTTGATCCTATGTTCCATGATGCCTCAGCTGTCACAAAATACATCGATCGCAACTTTACAGGAAAGGACCCAGCCGACCTTCTCCGCGCCTACAGACGCGGTGTCAAGTACTTACGAAAGTATAAGGAGTTCGAGACTTTAAGGTAAGCCCTAACTTCTGGTCTTTGCTCATCTGTACTAATATGTGCCTGGCTTTAAGATTGACACCCCCTAGGAGTCATGAGTTTATTTAAGGATGATATGAGCGATTCCATAGAAGTTTTTGGACGTTGATTTTGATTTTTACATGGGCAGGCGGCTTGCGCCTAGCTATTGCATATTTGCAGCGGGAAGAGATCGTTGTGAAAGGCGTTCGGAAGTCCATTTCATAGAGGCGGTGGACTTGTAAACGATTGAACATAAGAGTGCGAGATTGCCGCTGTACTAGCATAAAGCAAGAAGCACAAGTCATTGATAGAGAGAGGATGAATTTTCTGATAAGAACTGCTGCCATTACGTGTCGTACTTTCCTCGGCTTGATACTCATACCACTCCTATCGTTGAGATGCTCGACCTCGAAATAGTTTGTACTCTTCAAGTTGAGTAAATTGAAATCATCGTCTTTTCAATTCCGCATCAAAATTAAATCAATACCTGACGATTTGGACCCCCCCCCATCACCTCGTCGCCTTGGCAGCTGGTTCCGGCTCATTAGTTTTGCTCTCGGATCCCAAGGCTCCAAGTCCAGCGTCACACTTGACGATGGTAATTCCGACAGCTTGCAACCCCTCAATCAGCAGAGCCCATTTTGATTCAAACACGAGGCCTTTCGTCTTCAAAAAGGGTATAAATCTTCGGCTACACATAGCCGGCATTCGAACGCTAAGTAATCGACACCCAGCAACACCGGCTACATAGGCATACATCTCTTCATCCGTATATGTACAGCAGAGTATAGAAGCAGACGCCATAGCTGATATTTTATCGTGGATGCTTATGCACTCCCTGATAGATGTTGCATTACACTTAGTCGCATTGGTGCAGGGGACTAGCTCGCTTGTATCTGAAAATACTCTATAACCAGCCACACAGCCAGCCCTGAAGGCTGACTACTCATGTAGTGGGAGCGTCTTCACGGGCCTCTTTTTGTCTGGCCGACTTTGCTGACCTTGTATCGTTCACGGGCTCTAGTTATTTGGTGGAAATGGCGAGAGTGCACTAATAGGCTTATCCCCATAAAGTCCCACCTGCTCTCTTCCTGTCGATTGCCGTTTCCCCATACCTTACATTCTACTTCGTAGCCCGAAGTCTTGGTCTTACTACCTTCTTCAGCTTCTCAAGTCGCTATAACATCCGGAAGCTGACAGCATACTCGATCTTACAATCTTGCAACTTAAGGTCATATATAAACCAACACCAATTAAGGAACTCTCCTTTAATACCTTCACTACCTCCTCTACAATCATGTCTTCCAGTCCGCTCCTGCCGAACAAGAAACCAGCGTACGTCAAGACCAGCCTTGGGGGAGCAGGAAATTTTCGCCAAGTCACAGCTCCCATGCTGATTCCAACCCGAGCAAAGAGTTCCTCAAACAACCGTCGAGCCTCCTTCACAATTGGCATCGGTGGAGCAGGCAACTCAAGGAGCTGGAAAGATAGAGCAAGGCCCACGGCCGGCCAAGAACTTTCTCTTCGACTGGCACGAGAGGACAATGCTACAACTGTACGACATATAGGAATTGGGGGTTCGGGAAACATAGCAATCCCAACTTCTACGATATCTGAAGTTGCATTCTCCACTGCATCATCGTATTCTTCGAGTTCCTGGAGAATGTATTCGGCAAATGCGCTAAAGGAAAAGCTTGCTGCGAGGTTTCAAAGACTGTCTTCTCTTGGTATTCTGCATAGATCGAGCCCAAGAGTGCGTGGTAACTCGAGTTTTTTGGAGGGAAAATGAAGGGTGTCCGGTCTGTTTTGGTCGCCAAATTGGTTACATTTGAAGGAATACCCAGTCCACAGTAGTTCCTTAGAACCACATAATTTCGCAATCAGCATTTACCATTTAGTATCACCTTGGCTTCCGCCTATGCCTCACCCTAATCATGCCTAAAAACCAATGTTCCCAGGCTTTGCTTACGATAGACCAAAGAGAGAAAAGGCACGCACTAAAAGCGTGAACACTTTACTTGATCACTAATACGACCTCGATTGGTCAAGCAGAAAATGGGCGGGTCTAGGGAAATAAACGCCTCTGTCGTTGAAATCAATCCTAAAATCGTTTCAGTCCCAGAGGCCAGTTGGGGATTCGGCGCTTTTACTCATCCGCCAAGCTGAGCTGCCTTCAACTTTCCAGCTTTTCAATCGTCAAAGAGTTTTCCAAAACTCAAGCTGAGCATGCGACGAATGGTTGCTTGAATTCTTATTTGCTATGAATTCTGTGCGGATTTGCTGCACATACCATGAATTATTTGTGCTTGCAGTGTAATCTCAAGCCTGTTGGTATCGTGGAATCCGTAATTGGATTTCTGCGCATCGCAGACGGTGGTTTCCAAGAAGCGCGGAAGTATGTAAAAGGGGCAGCCTGGCCAGGTCGAGGTAGCCGCCCCGGATTGGATATTGACCTGCAGCTGTTGACGAACATACCAAGTTCATGTCCCACGAAGCATCGTTTTCTTCAATTTGTTCAATCCCAATCATCGTCATTGTCGCTGTCTTCTTTGATTGCAGCCCTTGCCGCAAAGCGCACACCAGCGTCTTCCTTGGCTTTTGCCCGTTGTAGCACACCCGAAGCCAGAAGCCGGGCTTCTAGGTCCTTCGTCGTGAATGTGTCTTGCGTATAACCCAGGCCCTCGAAACCAACAATCCTATCGACACTCATGCCATTCACAAAAGCGAGCACACACGGCAAGACTTGTATCTTGAGCTTGGTAACCAAGAAGGGAGCATTTTCAACGCTCATCTTGAGGAAGCGGGTATCGAAGTGTTTCGAAGCCAAGCTCTACTCCATCCGATTCAGTCCAGGTGCAAGGAAACATAAGAAAGAGGTCCTAATCTCACCTCCAGATGCCCGTCCATGATCCCACATCGTGCAAAATCGTTTTTGGCAAAGTGGACCACAGCGTATTTGATCTCGGTGGTCAGGTCCATCAATGCCTTCTCCTCTTTGATTTCGGTATAGTTTCCAAAGCCTTGGCTCTTCTGCGCCTTTGCACGCGTAAATTCGGAATGCAGTTGTTGTATTCGCTGCTCGCGGAACGCGTCTAGTGCTGGGGAGTCCTCAAGAGACGCGATGAGGGCATCTTCGTCATCAGAATGGGAACCCTGATCCAATACCGATGCGACATGCGCATCCAGATGGGCCATTGCGAGAGCGAAAATGCGACAGTAGAGATGTGATGAGTGCGGGAGCTGTCGTTGCACGACAAGAATACTGTAGAGCGGTCCTGTAGGCGAAGAATTATGTAAGATAGACTTTGACACTACGGCAAGATCAGTAGTACAGTACAGTCAGTACACGCACCTAGACTTGTTTACTGTACGAGGTACTTGTTCCGTAGTAAAAGTGCGATCACAGGCCAGATCCTGCCCTGCCTTGTCTCTAACGAGCTTGGATCTCTCTGTTGACTAAGGTACCTACTGACTTGCTTGATTTACCAATTGACCAAGACCAGACAAGACCACTTACCGTAAGCACCGATCGATCATATTGCAGTATTATCGTGTTACATCGTATTCTGAAAGATCACGTCCACTCCTCCAGATTGATTGCGGTAATCTTGTGCTATCCCTGTAAAAGGCTATAAATAAGGTACGCACCCCTGCTGAGGCCACGCCAAATTATTCCATCTCTCTTCTCGAGAAGAGTGTTGACATCTCCCACAACTCCAAAGTATCCCCACAGCTGTCCTCGCCCTGATCCATCTGTCGCCATCTCAGCCCCCCAGCAGATGCTGTGGTATTGACGCATTTGTGCTTATTGCGACCCTTTCACAGATAGGACATCGACGCCAGCGAAATACCCCTTGGCCGACTTGCGCGCGTCTTCATAATCCCCCTGTACAAGATCCTCTCCGCTTGAGCAACCATGGACGACAAGAAGAACGAAGACTACAACATCAGGATGCCCGATACCGAGATGAAGTCGTTCAATGACCGCTCATCGCCCTCGGCGAGCGAGCCTTTCTTGGGCAGGTCGAACTCTGGCAGGGTGCCTCTACACAAGCCCTCTGCAATCACGAATAATCCAGCTCTTTCAATTCTGGCATATTGCCTGGCATCTATTTCTATGACTGTTATAAACAAGTACTGTGTTTCGGGGCCAAATTGGAATTTAAGTCTTTTCTTCCTCGCTGTCCAAGTAAGACCCCAATGTTCCTCAGCCTGTGCCAATAGATTAATCATGGGATAGTCTATCGTCTGCATTATTGCCATTATAGCATGCAAATCTTTGGGAATGATCACAAATCTGGCGCCCTTCGACACCGTGAAGGCCAAACAATGTGAGTACAAATTCGTCCAAAAATAGGGATTTTGTACTGACAGTAGCCAGGGTTCCCTATCTCGCTCCTTTTGGTCGGAATGATTTACACCAGCACCAAAGCCCTTCAATTTCTCTCAGTTCCAGTCTACACCATCTTCAAGAATCTGACAATCATTGTCATCGCATACGGGGAGGTGCTTTGGTTCGGTGGTAGCGTTACTCCATCTGCGCTCTTCTCCTTCGGTCTCATGGTACTCAGCTCTGTGATTGCCGCCTGGGCCGACATTCAACATGCTCTCTATGGAGGTGCTGAATCGCAGAGTTTCGAGGCCGCAGCTGCCCTCTCTACCCTCAACGCTGGCTATGCATGGATGGGCATGAACGTCTTCTGTACTGCAGCATACGTTCTTTCCATGCGCAAGGTCATCAAGAAGATGAACTTCAAGGATTGGGACAGTAAGTACAATCTCTTTACATTTCCGCTTTTTAGGCTAACTTTTACACAGCCATGTTTTACAACAATCTTCTGACCATCCCTGTCCTCATGATTGGCTCGTTGGTGTTCGAAGACTGGTCCTCTTCCAACCTTGTTAAGAACTTTCCCATCGAGTCCAGAAACGCTCTCATCTCTGGAATGGTTTATTCGGGACTTGCCACCATCTTCATCTCATATTGCTCGGCTTGGTGTATCCGTGTCACCTCTTCCACAACCTACTCCATGGTCGGAGCCCTCAACAAGCTACCTATCGCTGTCAGTGGCCTCATATTCTTTGCAGCACCAGTTACATTCGGAAGTGTTTCGGCCATCATCCTTGGTTTCGTCAGTGGTATTGTTTACGCTTGGGCCAAGGTTAGACAAACGCAGATGGCCAAGATGTCTCTACCAACAACTCAGCCAATTACCAGCGCCAGCTCGCAAAGCAGTCGTGATGCTGCAAACTCATAAGTGACGGAGAGCCCCAAGAGCTACTTGTGATTCTGTTCTTTAAACATCGGCTGGTCTCATTGTACTTCCGTTGTCATCTTCGACGAGTTTAGAATACACCCTCGACTATGTCCAATTATATCATACGCCGGGCTTAAAGACACTTGAGTTCTTCGTGCTTTGTTGTATTTTATTGTTCCCTTCGTTGCACGAATAGAAGGTATAGGGAAACATCCTTGGCGTATGTGTTTGCCGGCAGGCTATAAAGAGGGTTTATGTGAACGTGGGCCATTCTTGAGTCTGGCGCGGTGTAGGAACCAGCAGCACTACAAATAATACAATATCTAAAAAATTATACCTATACCTCAGGCAGCCTCGTCAAAAGACAGCAGTCAAAGAGCTTAGCATCTAGACGGCGAACTGTCTCTCCTGTTGTACTGTCGTACAGCCTATCGGGCAAGTATAAAGGTTGAAAGCTGTATACTTGTTCAGAAGACTACAAATTAATTTCTGAAAGACCACCAGATATCTTCTAGTGACAGAAGATTTCCAACGAACACGCAAGTGAGTGAGTTGTCCGAACGAAATGAGTTGTGACTGGCTCTATAATGATGGCATATCAGGGATTTCACGCTTCGAAACCAAGACTGGGTTCTTAGATACTCACCATAGCAGGCGGATTTTGCTTTCAAGTGGGCAGCCTTCAAAAAGTACAAAGATTTGTTGGTTTTAGTACCTAGGGACCCGGGGAAGGACGGCTAAACATTTAGCCGGACGAGTGACGTCCATCGCGAGTCTGCCAGCGAGTCTACATTTTGCGTGAGACCTGAAATCGTCGAAAACGAAATGTTTGATAGTAGCGACGACAATTGGTAACTAGGTAGCCAACGCATATCTATCATTCGAAGTACAACAACCTGAAGTACAAAGTCTAAAGAAAATATACCCTAAGGCACATGAACATGGCAACTATAGAAGCGCCTGTAAAACCAGAATCCTCGTGAGAAACCTCACTCTAGACTCAGAACTAAGCTTATTAACCTTTTCCAGTCTCTCCTTCACGCAAGGTCTCCTTCTGGGCCAGCTCTCGATAGTAATACTCATCGGCGCATTTATCAAATTCTTCATATTTGGAGACCCTCCGTCAGCCGATGTCACAGCAGCATTAAGAGCCACCGAACGACGGTCGAGAACTCTCGCGCACAAACGATCCCTATTGACATTGCGAACCTCGACTCCTCGTCACCCTCCACAGCCTCTGAACAAGAAGCGCTCAAGCGTGCTACGAAACCCCCCTCCCTTGACTACAGCCACAATCCTCAGCAAGACATACTATAATGTGGACAGTCATCAGCCAGAAAGTTTGGATTGGTTCAACGTACTCATAGCACAAACGATTGCACAGTTCAGAAGTGATGCTCAGCATGACGATGCCATTCTGACATCTCTCACGAAAGCTTTGAATGGTACTTCCAGACCAGATTTCTTGGACGAGATCAAGGTTACAGAGCTCAGCCTTGGAGAAGATTTCCCTATTTTCAGCAACTGCCGGGTCATACCCGTCGACGAAGATGGCTTTGCTTTTGGAGCTGGACGTGGAGGGGAGGGAGGTGGTGGAGGAAGAGAACAGGGCAGATTGCAGGCACGTATGGATGTGGATCTGAGCGACTTCATCACATTGGCACTGGAAACGAAACTCCTTCTTAACTATCCCAAACCACTGGTAGCTGTTCTTCCTGTTGCTTTGGCAGTTTCAGTTGTGCGCTTCAGTGGTACGCTGTCAATTTCCTTTATACCCAGCAGCCCCCTCAATCCAGGTCCAACGACGCTAGCCTTTGGTTTCCTAGACGATTATAGACTGGATCTGTCAATACGAAGCTTAGTGGGTAGCCGGTCGCGTTTGCAGGATGTTCCAAAGATTGCACAGCTCGTTGAAGCTCGTCTGCATACATGGTTCGATGAAAGATGTGTTGAGCCGAGATACCAGCAGATTGAAGTGCCCAGTTTGTGGCCTAGAAAGAGGAACACGAGAGGCGGAGAAGAAGGAAACCCAGAACCCGCGAGCATCAGCAGGGCAATGGGCAAGGAGATCGAGAGAGACCTTCGGGAAGAGGCTAGAAGGGAGGTAGAAGCTGAATCTAGAGCTCGAGCGGAAGCAGAAAGGATCGAGCAAGAAGGACTGAGGTGGAGAAGGAGAGCAAGGGGAGAGGATTCTCGTGATGACTACGCCATGCCAGGTAGTATGCCGGGACTCAACATGAACCAGTTTGAATGAATGATTTGCGAGGAACTGTCTCATGAACAGAGGCTAAAGAGAATCTATTCTCTACTGAGAGTGTTAGAGGTCAGCTTGAAAATAGAGCGGCTGCTCACTGGAACTTCCAAGACCGAAGTAAATGGCTGCAAGGAGTTATTTAGCACCGCATCACGCATCACTCACTTCCTACGTAGCATCTTACCGCCAAAATTATATACTTAGGTACACTACCATGTGTCATCATCAGGAGCAGCTCCAATCGAATGCGATGGTCTGAATGCGTAGTCACTCTAGAAACTGGCCGTTGAATGTCATTCATTTATTAATTTGCTGACTTGGTGGGAAAGGATTCTGGATGACAGACAGCAGAAGGATTGCGTTTTAGTTCTTGGTATCTGAGGTGTCTACGCGATAATGCTGGTGAAACTCCACCGCGGGGCGCTGCTTTGATACCTCAGGTGCTTTTCATAACTTGAGGTGTGAGATCTACCTGTAAATCCTTTGGACTTATCGTTATCGATATCGGACCTCGGACTCACGCCTCGTCCGTCCAGTGGCGTTCGCGTGCAGTAACAGCCATGAGGCGCAGGCAAGGCAGTTAGCGCTAAGTCTATTGTGTACTTTCGTACGAAGTATCACCTCACTATTTCCCTTCCCGAGCATGTACATCTACACAACCATCACCACGTCTCTCTGATATCCAAATAAATGACTGCATTGTCCATGTCTTTGGCGATTGTTGCATCCTAGATACCCATATTTCAGCACGAAAGTACTTTCGTACATTTGCTTTCGACGTACTCGCTCGTCGTATTCGCTCGTACTTAATTTCCGCGATCGACCTCCCCTTTTCTTCTCCCAAGAATAATCTCCTCGCAAACGGTGTCGCCTCACTTCTTCCTAACACCATTCACGTCTGGATGCGGCAGAAACTTGACATTGTCATCCGGTGCGCAGTTAATAGCCCGTCGCTTTTCAATCCTTTAGGGCTTCTCTGTACGCCAGAAGTCAACCTCTCTTAACTGGCACTGCGCGCCCTCCTGTTCATATACCACCTCCAAAATGCGACGAGGCACGATCGTCTTCGTCGTGATCAACCTCCTCATAATCGGCTTTCTATTAAATGCCTGCAGTACGCTCATATCCCTGCTCTTTGAAGATGCCGCAGCGGACGCCATACACCGCGCAGAGATTCCTCCACCAGACTCGGATCTCATCGACAAGCAAGTCCAGTTGATCCCAAAGATTATACACCAGACCTATAAGAACGCATCAATACCAAAGAAGTGGCAGACACAGCAGAAGTCGTGCAAGGATTTGCACATGGATTACGAGTATAAGGTATGGGTAGCAAAAACGAAGCGCAATTGGACTTTATGCTAACTGCAACACAGCTATGGACAGATGATCTTTCAAGAGACTTCATTGCGAAAGAATACCCCTGGTTTTTGGAAACTTTCGAATCTTATCCTTATCCGATTCAACGCGCAGATTCAATTCGATACTTCGTCCTCGCAACTTATGGCGGCATCTACATTGATCTCGACGATGGTTGCCAGCGCAAGCTAGACCCGATGCTCAGCTATCCGGCCTGGCTACGACGGACTGTGCCCACTGGAATAAGCAATGATGCAATGGGATCTGTGCCTCAACATCCCTTTTTCCTGGAGGTTATCAAGTCGCTGGAGTCGTACAATAGGAATTGGTTAATGCCCTATATTACAGTCATGTACAGCACGGGGCCTCTTTTTCTCTCGGTGATTTGGAAGCAATATATTGACCAAACTAGACCGGAGATGGAACATGTACGGGTTTTGATGCCAGACGAGTATACCAAGCACGATTGGAGCTTCTTCGATGTCACCAAAGGAAATAGTTGGCATGGCTCAGATGCGCAGACAATCTTCTGGATGGGCAAGCACTGGCAATTCTTGACTGTCTCTGGATTTGCGATCGCAGGGGTTATTGGTACCTGCCTGTGGTTCTCATGGAACTCGTGGCTTGTGAAAGGAGGCAAAACCAAAACACATCCAAATGGCAGGAGAAGATTTGCATTCTGGAGAAGGAATAGTGCGAAGGGCGGCAGGTATGAACTGCTTGATCGGATGGCATGATTCTCCACCCCCTTGTGAATAGATATGCGACAAGGCATCAGACGACCCTGGCTAGTGCAGCATACGGGGTCTAGTAGGTCTGTTGTCATTATCGCAGGCGGCTATGTGGGCTATATGGTTTTATCTATGCTCGGAGTTGGGTTAGAATCAGCTTACTGGGATAGAGTTGTATAGTACAGCATGTTAATGATTGGGCTTTGAGCCCGCAGTGTTCAATAGAGCTTGCAAAGCGAACTGCATCGTCGCCGCACGTGTAGGGAAGATAACACGGTATACGAAAGGTGCCATGCGAAAGTACGTAAGGGATACAGTGCGAGGCTTGCGAGGGTGGTTCTGGAGGTTCTCGAGATACTGTAGCTACAAGGTACGAAAGTACGAAAGGCACTAATCTAGTCTACACTTTTGCTCAGATGACCGTGGGGTCGACCGTAGGTAAAGTACGGAATACCCCCAAAATATCTGCAGCCCCACATAAACTCGGTGCATCTACCCCTCCAACGAATGAGGGGCACGCTTTGTATAACGTCATCGCGACCCTGTCCGTTTTCCCATTTCCCATCCGTCACACCTCATCTACTGATTCAACCAGAAACAACGACAACTTCCTACTACCACCACCACCACCACCACTACTACTACTACTACTACCTGCCACGCCAACTCTTCCACCATCCACATCCACAGCATATCAATAGCCAGAATGAGAGCCTACTGGTACGACAACGAAGCGGTACATCCAGCCCCTCCTTGTTCGCAATCGCAACGAGGTCTCCGCTGACACAAGATGCGCAGGGTGACCAGCGTGAGCTGCACGACTCTGGACGCGAAGTCAACCCCGATTACCTAGCCAACCTCGGCGTCCTCTACTACCACATGTCCAACATTGCTGATCTTGATAAGCTTGCTGCCGAGCGCAGTTATAAGAATCGAGATGTGATCACCGTTTCGCCTGAGAAGATGGGCGCGGTTTACGAGGACAAGGTCAAGATGTTCTTCAATGAGCATATGCATGAGGATGAGGAGATTCGCTATGTGAGGGAAGGGCAGGGATTTTTCGATGTGCGGAGTGAGGGAGATGAGTGGGTCAGGATTTTGTTAGAGAAGGACGACTTGATTGTGAGTTTTATTCTTGAGGGACCTGTCTAGGAAAAGATACGGTGCTGATAAGATACAGATTCTGCCTGCTGGTATTTACCACCGATTTACGACGGACAGCAAGAACGTAAGCCTGGTCAGAATTTGGATTGTTGTTAGGTAGCTAACGAAGTGCAGTACATCACGGCTATGAGACTCTTTAAGGAGGAGCCAAAGTGGACACCTTTAAACCGAAGCCCAGAGGTCGATGTCAACCCATACCGGAAGGAATACTTGCAGACGGCACCAGCTCTTGCTGCACAGTAGATGAAAGAAAGGTGTTTTTAGGGTGGTAATAATTGGATGACTACAACGAGCTGTACGATGAAGCTGAAGCCAGAAAGAAGCCATTCCCTTAAAAGATTACTATTCCAAAGTTTAGCGCAGTTCAGCTGTAATCAAGCTTGATTGGAAGCTCGCCTAGGCTCCTTTTCCTTGATATCTGCTGCTATGGACAATGCGGTACGGCGCAAGACGTCAATGTGAGTTCCGGGAAGGATCTTAGTAACTTGTACATGTTACATGTACAACCTTCCCTTTGATAGGTATTCTAATATGAGTATTAGACTTAAGTGCATCAATTCTCACTAATAATGCCAAATCCAAATGTTACTTTCCCCTGGTCAATTCTTGGCTTGTGTATATGAGTTCAAGAACAGATTTGCTACTGCTGTTATTTTGTTCACGCCATTCAATGCCACGCCACTGATACTGTAAATGGGGGAAAAGGAGATTTCATTCACAGCATTCAAAAAGCAAACTAAAATCAAACATCTCCCTAGTCAGGCACAGCAATTATGCTCTAAGCCTATCGACACGCCTGATTTCATCTTCCTCTTAAGAAGAAGTCAGAGGCACTCCGAGTGTATAAACCCAACATCTCTGGTAGATTTTCAAGGAGTGTAAGCGCCCGCTTATTCAAGTCTTTATGATTCGCAACTCCTACTTCTAACCCCTTTCCCCACCCTCTTACTTTGTACAGATAGGTATAATGTAATTTGTAGATACTATAAGCGACGAATAGAAATGTAACTTAAGCAACGATAGAGTAAGAAATTTAATTAGCTGACTAAGAACAACGTCTTAGAGTTAGTTCCACATAATTCGCTGTTAGCACAAGGGCGAAGAGGATTTACTATATCAGTTAATAGATGGGTCCCCACTAAAGTTTAAGATCGATAATCTAGCATCTTAGTTGCTTCCTACTTGCCTGAGATTCAACGCAGGGGTGTTATTCGAATATGTTAGGCATACAAATGAGGCTGAAAACTTTATGTAAAGGTCAACGGAGACCATAGATCCTCTGGCTAAACTTTGCCGCATCCATAGTAGTTCAAAATGACATTAACATTGGAGAAACGAACAGCGGGCACAAACGGGCCACAGAAAACCTAGGTACCTATCTTTCTACTTTTTAGGGTCTATCATATTTATACATTTATACAATTATTGTCCAGCCTCACTGAGAGGCCTGCATCTTTTCTAGCACAAGCTTGTAAGTCTTGCGCGGCTTTGGCGCGCTTGAGAGCTTTTGCTTCCAAACGCCTAGGAGCTTAGCAAGTCTAGGGAGCAAGTAGTTTTCCGCTATCCATGACGAGGTAATATAACCAAGGCCGAGGACAAGAAGGAATGTCTTGAAATCCCAAGGCATCGGCGTTATCTGCATGAAATCGGCCAACCATTGTGAGGGGTCAAAGACCATATAGGAAGAGAAGGCCAATGTGACGACAATGGTGACGACAAATGGCACTACAATTAAGTCAGTAATGTGTTATATATAAGAGATTGAAAGTATGTTTACAGTTGTGAGCCATTGCTTGACGGAATGGAGGTCCAACGCTCAAAACTATACCAGAGAGGATGTATTCGTAGCAAGAAATCAAGAATAGGGTTGTGTTCTCGGAATTTTCGATATTCGATTTTTCTCTGTCGAGATGGGGAGGTATGAACCTAATTTCGAATAAAGTAAGCATATGATTTAATCATAATCACACGATTATTTACCATGGTTGTCGTCTCACTGCCTGGAAGCCCACTGCTTGGACCAAAATACAAATTGCAATTTGACCAAGCAATGGCGTCAAGACTTTCCGTGAAACAAGATTAGCTGTAGGTCGCTTTCGACAAAGTATTGGGAATGGTCCAGTCCAACCCACTATACATCATTAGTAACTGAGAAGTTCTGAGCTTCTAAGTTTGACTTACTGAAGATCGCTATTGGGAGGATCAAAAGTAGGTCGATAAAGAGGAACTGAAAGGTGAAGTCAGTATATAGCTTGCGGCTTTCATGATATTAGATTTACCTGGAAGTCTCCTAAATTTGATGCTGAAGCATACAAAAAGCTCACAGAGGTGAACTGGATGGCTGAGTATAAACTCATATACTTAAAACAGCTAAAGCTGGTCACTAGTGCTGCTCGGCCCTCACTGAAACTTGTTAGCCGTAGGAGCCAGAAAAGAAGCAGGATTGATATACCGGATAACCTCTGGAACACACGTTATGTCGAATACGCGGCTGGTAAATGGAGCTGCCACTGAGGCCTCGGCCTCTGAAAGAGATATGCCCACATCAGCAGCCTTAAGAGCACCGCAATCATTGGCACCATCACCGCAAAAGCCACAACAGTAGTCAATGCTCTGGAGCTTTTCTACCAATTCATGCTTCTCGTCGGGTGACATTCGAGCAAATACTTGTCCACAAACAAGCATCTTAAAATAATTAGCTGGTATTGCATCAAAAGGAGGGATATGGGGCGAACTCTTTGAAGAACTTCGGGCGGGGCAAAATCAACTATCCAGCGGAATACATCTCCACTCACGGCCAAGGAGTAGTTCCTTAAGTTACTAATGTCGTATGGCAACGACGCATCGCCTTCAATGGGTGGCGGGAGGGGCTGCACGAGTTAGCTGAGAACCTTTGACAGATCCACACATGCTCACTGTAAGCGTTTTCTCATCAAGCTGATAGATAGTGTTGTCTATACTTTCCCAGACTAGCCGCCCCTTGGGGTCTCGAAAATCTCCTGGGGCTTATTGTTAGAAGAGTGAGCAATTTGAAATGATCTCACATACCTTGGGCGAAATGTGGTACAAAACAGTGAGCTGTCTTGTCAATCAGGTTGCATTCTCTGGCAACGCTGATTGCTGTCAGGATGTTGTCGCCTGTGCACATGACCTTTCTTATCCCGGCTTCTGTGAGCTCATCTAGGACCCCAGCTGTGCTGGGCTTCAGCTTGTTCTCGAAAATAATGAACCCGATGAAGTTGAGTTCAGATTCAGCCTCATCGCGCTTCATCTTCTGGATCTTCACCCAGTTTAGTTTCTGGATGTGTCTTGTGGCACAAGCAATCACTCTGAAACCTCGGTGTGTGTAGTAGGCCAGGAGCTCTTCATAATCGCTTGGGACTTCAATTTATTAGCTAATGTTAATACAATTAGGTATAGTAGGTAAATTACTCACAGCTCTCAGCTTTGCATATGTCCTTCATGCACTCTGGTGCTCCCTTGACATAAATATCTCCACCTTGGGAGCCGAAGTTCCTCACAATTACACTGGCTCTTCGCAGCTGGGATACGAATTCAAAAGACTTCATGACGCCAAGTTCTATAGGGGATATCTATCACAATACATCAGCAAGGTCTTGCCCAAGTGTCTTTGGGTGAGTGAACTTACGCTTACCGTCCGGGAGTCTTCATTATCATCTATATCATATTCCATTCCCAGCGGGGGTCTTGCAATGGACGGTGAAAGACCTCCCTGCTCTTCGTCTTCGGCATCACCAGATCTCTGCTCGCCTTCTTCAAATGACCAACCCGTAAAGTCGAACATTTTCAAGTCTAACGGATCGCCGACTAGCTCGCCGTCCACAACCCGCAAGGAGTGGCAAGTTGCCATTGTGTACAGTACAGCTTTGTGAGAATTGTATTCAACAGTTGGATCTCGTTCATATGCCGCACCGGGAAGCAACGATAACGCATCTGGGAGGATGTCACTGAACCTATTTGAAGGTCGTTGTGCCACTCGAATCCCAAGCACGTCTAGGCCATCTTCGGTGAGTGTGCCAGTTTTGTCGAAACAGATAATGTCTAGCTTGCCGCCTACATTGACTCTCTGGGGACTGATGCAAAATATGTTCTTCTTTCTCAACCGCGAGAGGGCAAAGTTAGTCCCGATTGTCAGAGTAGCGGGCAATGCCGGAGGTACAACAATCGTGATCAAGTCCAACGCTCGTATGATAATTAAGTGCCATGCTAGTCCCAAACGGACAAAATTGACAAATGAGGCCATGAACCCCAGCATCGCAATACCACCCATGACAGATATATATCGAAAAGAATCTCGATAAAATTTGAATCCAGATGGTTTTGGGAAAAGCATGGAACGAACTAGAGCTCCCTTGGTAGTGTTAAAGCCCGTTCTTACGGCCATTGCGAGCGCGACTGCTTCATCATCTTTGTCGTCTTGTGGGCGTCTTGCGCGTACAATTTTCGTTCCACAGAATAAGAAATGTCTTGCCAATTCCGGTGCAATGGATGAAGCTCCCAGGTTAAGGAGATGCAATGACTCATCACTAGCTGGAATCTTTGAGACTGGCACAGACTCGCCTAGAATTGGTCAGAGGGGTTCAGAAATGACATGAAGCTAATACTAACCAGTTAACATGCTTTCGTTGACAATACAGTCACCTGCTAGTAGGATACTGTCACAAGGAAATTGCGTCAAAGCAGGATCTGTCACTTCATAAACATCTCCGGGTACAAGCTCGCTTGAAGGCACGTATCGCCCTAGACTTTGGCATCAGCATTTAGCAGATGCGCAGAGGACTAGAAAGCTTACAAAACGAATTGCGTAAGACTCGGATGTCACATTCAAACCGGGATATTTCCCTGAGACGCTTCATAGTCTTTAAAGTCAACATTAAATGCTAGCCATTGGTGGAGTTTGGGAGTGATTCTTACTGAGCGTGTCTCTAAAAGAGTTGTAGTAATGCTCACAAGCGAAATTAGGAAGATACATGCAGCATAGTAATAGTACTCGTCTAGGGACCAGAGTATGAGACTGGCAACCTGGAAAACATAAAATGGATGGAAGGCCTATGGAGATTAGTATATTGTGTCGACAGGCTCGATACTGCAACGTTACCTCATCAACCAGAAGCTGAGGAACAGTCTTTTGTTTGATATCGATCATGTTTTTGCCAAATACAAGTTCGCGACTCTCCTTCTCTTCGCTAACAATCCCAGCACGAATTGTCTTGACATCGGTCCAGGCTGGATCCTTCCAACTATTACTTAAGATGAACCTGTCCTTTAATGGATGGAAGGTAAACCGCATGTATCTATAATCAAGTATCCGAAGTCTGTCAAGGATTGGATCATCATCGTAATCATATGCTACGGCATACTGCTTTTCTGGGACGCCAAAGACGGTCGACAATAGGCGGTCGTACTCTTTTGACTCCACGTCTTGAACTACAAACTCTCCCCACTCATTCTGCAACAGTCAGTGAAGCTCCTCACAGCCTAGCATAAAGCTTTTGCACAGTTGAAGTTGTTCAGACCTCCACACCTATTCCATAACACTGAAGGCATTTTTGAAACGAAGGGAGACAGCAAGGGATTAACAAGATATACTGACTTCAATGACAACCCAGGTACAATCTCGCAAGGGACATGGATTCCCAACAATACGGACTTGCCAGCGAGGTAACCAACGAAACATCAGATATCCTAGGCCAAATGTAAATACGCAGACAGCTGTGTATAGAGCTAGACCAATGTTGCTGTTGCGAAATCCGGCTACCACAATGGTAAGATCCTCCGTAACGATGTATATCTTTTGGCTGGTTCGGGTCCCTCGCCCGTAGTTGCTCCCCTCTGTCCTTGCACTGTCACTTCGAAGTAGCCTATCGTGTACAGAAACTCTGGATGCGCTGGTGGATACCCTTCGTATTTCAGACAGCTCTCCAGCCTCAAGATCCACCGATCCGTCCTCTTCGTAGTTGAGTTCTGATTCATCGTCCAAAATAGCCTCATCGTACTCGTCAGAAACTGGTGTGCCATTATCATCATCCTCTTGGTAATAAGTGAAGCTTGCAGTAGAATCTGCTCGGCCGCGGCGATGTGCAAAGGACGATATACTGGTTGGGACAGATTCGCTCATCACACCAGCAAATATCTGAAAGTAGTCAGTTATTGCTACGGCTGGTGATCTTCTTCACAAACCTCATCATGGGCCATCTCTTCCTCCATGAAGGACGTGGTACTGAGGTTCGAGTCGCGTCGATACATGAGGCCATTGGAGCGCGCATCTGTCCGAGAGATGCTCCTCGTTCTGCGCTGCCGGTTTGGCACATCCATTGTGACTAGATTTACTTTCCCATCAAAATATTGTGTTTGCAGAAAAAGGCAACCTACCCCAGTCTAGTGAGTCCAGACAGACCCTCAAACGATCTCCGTACTTATCGACCGTATTCGGTTCGCGATTTCAAGTTAGTTTCCGGTGTTTCTGCTTATCGCTCCTACAACTCGTAGCCCTTAGCGGAGAATGGTGTCGCCGCTCCGTTGAAAAGCGGCGCTCCTTCCCAACTGTTGTGTCGCGAGCGATTGACTCGGGTGGGTGGATTTTCTTCAACAAAAAGAGTCTCCCTTCCTCTGGCCTTCTCTTCCATCTTTTCTCCACCTTCACCCCACAACACACAAGAGATCCTGAACTGAACATTCTATTCAAGATGTCAGAACCGATCAGAAACCGCAAGACCGATGTCACCGCACCGTGAGTATCACTCAATATTCTAATCCATCCAAGCAAAAAACCACCAGCAGCGCCTGTTCTTGCGCACTCGACCTATGCAACCATGCACCCAAGATTTTCGATTCATTCGTACTGATTTACAATTATAGCACCCCCCAGAACACACCCGCAAACAATGCTCCAATTTCATCCCATGCCCAACAACCAGGTGTCTCGTCTATCAAAGAAGGTGCGTTGCATTTGCCCCTCACCGATTTTTCTTTGGCCATAGCTAACAACAGCGATTAGAGGAATTCGATCGCGCCGCCGCAGCTTCTATCTTCGCATCCAACCCAAAGCTTGTCCAGATGATGGAAGGTAAACTCAGCGGGCTGGTTGGTCGTTCGTCTGGCTATGTGGAGAATCTCCCCGCACCGGTGCGCCGTCGCGTTGCAGGCCTCAAAGGCGTACAGAAGGAGCACTCCAAGTTGGAAGCACAATTTCAAGAGGAGGTTCTGGAGTTGGAGAAAAAGTACTTT
The DNA here is from genome assembly GCA_026119845.1 of Pezicula carpinea. Taxonomy (NCBI): domain Eukaryota; kingdom Fungi; phylum Ascomycota; class Leotiomycetes; order Helotiales; family Dermateaceae; genus Pezicula; species Pezicula carpinea. Next base: position 266,757 of record JALRMK010000041.1, on the reverse strand, counting down.
GCCAAGTTCACTCCTCTTTACCAAAAGCGTGCCAAGATCATCAACGGCGCTGCTGAACCTACAGAAGATGAGATCAAGGCTGGCGAGGAAGATGATGATGAGCAAGATGAGGCTGAGAAGGAAGATGAGAAGGAGGTGGAATCACCAGAAGCTGTTTCTGGTATCCCTGAATTCTGGTTGTCTGCCATGAAGAACCAGGTCTCGCTTGCTGAGATGATCACGGACAGAGATGAGGCTGCTCTCAAGCACCTCACTGACGTCCAAATGGAGTATCTGGACAAGCCAGGCTTCCGTTTGATCTTCGAATTTGCCGAGAATGAGTTCTTCACCAACAAGTCCATCAGCAAGACCTACTTCTATCAGAATGAGAGCGGTTACGGTGGTGACTTCATCTACGATCACGCCGAGGGTGAGAAGATTGAGTGGAAGGCTGGAAAAGACCTGACTGTTCGAGTCGAGAGCAAGAAGCAGCGCAACAAGAGTGAGTTTTATTTATTTCTGATTCTCAAATTTGATCCTTGGCTAATGAAGTTATAGACACCAAGCAAACCCGTGTCGTCAAGAAGACCGTCCCAACGGAATCATTCTTCAACTTCTTCTCCCCACCTAAGCCACCCACCGATGAGGAGGATGATGATGCTGCTTCTGATATTGAGGAGCGGTTGGAGCTGGATTATCAACTCGGAGAAGACATCAAGGAGAAGCTCATCCCTCGTGCTATTGATTGGTTCACTGGCGAGGCTCTTCAATTCGAGGAGATGGATGACGATGACATGGAGGGCGCTTTCGAAGACGAAGATGACGAGGATGTTGATGAAGACAGTGAGGATCGGGATGATGACGAAGAGTCTGAGGAAGAGGTAAACGCTCCAACTACCAATATATTACCCGGACTTTACTAACTGTTCACAGGACGATGCCACGAAACCAAAGCAGGAGGCTGCTGAGTGCAAGCAGAGCTAAATGCTTTGTTGACTCAACGTGCCGTTCTTGCTCTTGTAAACTTCTGGCTCGTCACCCTCGACGCTTGTTTCTCCATCACACTACCGGCACACGGTATATCTTACACTCCTCGCCACTTAGGGATTGTTATTGCATATGGGGGATTGCACATGCATGATGAACGTATTCCTCCGTTGTCTCTAGACTAGCCTAATGATTTCTTCACTCGCCTGCTTGTGGCTGCGCTTCATTCATCTGGGGCTTTCAACTTGATACAATTGGCAAACATGACAAGGGCGTTTTGTAGATTCCCAATGAGAAAATTTCACCATTCCACATTGCCTTGGCCCTGCCGTTCGACCGGGTGACTGGTATGTTGTACAACATCGAGCAAGCAATTATGGCAAACGGTCTCTACCAACGCCGATGGACTGGTTGTACAGTACAGTAGCAGCAGGTACGGTTTGCAGTACGTAACGCTTGAAACAACACTCCAGTCAGAAGGACGTTCTGCGCAGCCTGCTGGCGGGGCTTCCGGGGTTTGAAAGACAAGGCTGCGGGTGGGCCTTGCAAATCGCGTCAGAGGGCGCTGTCGGACGCACCATGTTTTCCCTCTCGACTGGCGACTGACTGACTCACTCTCCCTCTATTTAATAAATTTTTCTCTTGATATAATTTTGTGTACCTACCTACCTATCTTTCAATCAACCAACTTAGCCAACATGACCACCCAAGCTCAAGATATTGCGCCTAACAAGCTCGCAAGAGCTGTGTCTCACAGCCTGAGCCTTTCCCCCACAACTGCCTTTCACTCCCCGCCGAACAGCTTTGGCGGGGCAAGTCTATCCCGCCAAAGAACAATCAACGAGAGAGAGAAACAATTGAAGCCTTTCGATACGCAGGACATCAAAATTTTGCTTTTGGAAAACGTCAACGCAAGTGGCCGAGACAATTTAACAAAGCAAGGCTACCAAGTCGAGTCGTTGAAAACTTCATTGCCAGAAGATCAATTGATCGAGAAGATCCGGTGAGGCAGCTTTTCTATAAGGATTCGAACCATCAGCTAATTCTACAACTAAAGTGATGTCCACGTTATTGGAATTAGGTCCAAGACGAAGCTCAATGAGAGAGTCCTGCGAGAAGCAAAGAATCTCATTGTAGTGGGCTGTTTCTGCATCGGTACCAACCAAGTCGACCTGGAATACGCCGCGAAACATGGCATTGCTGTCTTCAACTCTCCCTTCGCAAACTCCCGAAGTGTGGCAGAATTAGTGATTGGTGAAATAATTGTCCTCGCTCGACAGCTGGGAGACCGTTCATCTGAACTGCACAATGGTACTTGGAATAAGGTCAGCAGCAAGTGCTGGGAAATTCGTGGCAAGACACTTGGTATGCAACTCGGTAGTAGCCACATAACTTGATATGCTGATACCACGCTACAGGTATAATTGGTTATGGCCATATCGGATCACAACTGTCTGTCCTGGCCGAGGCAATGGGCATGTCTGTCATTTACTACGACGTTGTGAACTTGATGGCTATGGGAACTGCCAGACAGGTTCCAACATTGAAGGATCTACTCAACGAAGCCGATTTCGTGACATGCCACGTACCGGAGCTACCGGAGACTAGGAACCTGATTTCAGCAAAGGAATTTGAGCAAATGAAGGACGGAAGCTACTTGATTAATGCCAGCCGTGGCAGTGTGATTGATATCCCGGCATTGATCAACGCTTCTCGCAGTGGCAAGATTGCAGGGGCAGCTTTGGATGTTTACCCAAGTGAGCCAGCAGCAAATGGCGATTATTTCACAAATACTCTCAATTACTGGGCAGATGACCTTCGCAGCGTCAAAAATCTGATTCTCACTCCCCACATTGGCGGCAGCACAGAGGAGGCCCAACGAGCCATTGGCGTAGAAGGTGTTTTGCATCTCACTTGTTAATACGATCCGTGCTAACATGGTGTCATAGTTAGCGAAGCTCTCATAAGATACGTCAACTCTGGTGTAACACTTGGAGTCGTAAATTTCCCAGAGCTAAGCCTTCGTTCTCTAACTCTTGAGGAGGCCAACCACGCCAGAGTAAGTAGCCCTTTATGAGATAAGATGCTGAACTGACAAGGATAGATCATCTACATTCACCAAAATGTGCCTGGTGTCCTCAGAAAGGGTAACTGCTCTCCTCTCGAACCCTGGGAAGGCCTGTGATCACTGATAGCAGCATAGTCAACGAAATTCTTGGTGATCACAATGTCGACAAGCAAGTCACAGATAACAAAGGCGATGTAAGAGTATATTCTGGCCAATGTTCACAGCAGTACACTGACTGTTCATAGGTCGCGTACTTGATGGCCGATGTCAGCAATGTTAATGACAGTGATCTCAAGGAGATCTCCGACAATCTGGAGGGATTGAGCTGTAAGTATTTCGAGAATTGTGTGCACATCTTTCTGGTGAGATAATGTTAACATGAATAGCCCGTATTTTGACGCGTGTACTTTTCTAATTGGCAGAAGTGTGGGAAGTCTTGAGATAAAGATAATAAAGTAAGGTAGAGAGACAAATTGGGTGGCATTGGAAAGGCATTCAACGGGCGTGGAAGGCGCAAACAATGAGCATTTGATCAATGCTGGATTTCATAAAAAAGAGGTCCGAAAGAGACTCGTAGGAATAAAGCCCGTGTGATTTCAACCACCTCAGCGTAACTCTTGGTGCAAGGACTGGCCTTCAAAAATCTGCACCTCGCATGGTATGCTGGTTGGATTTGAGACGAAGAAGGGTCAAGAGTATGAATGTGTGGAGCAACAGTGAGAGTTGTTCGTAAGAGCTGCCTGCAGTCATTACTCGTCACAGCTTGAGTTACCTTACCTCCTGCAAGCAACAAGCTAGTTTGAGGAGGTCCAACTACCTAGAGAGAGCCGTTGAAGAGCAGCGCGTACGGTACGGAGTACTTCGTGCCTAAGGTACTGACATCAGTGATTAAGCTCAAGTGGCCTCGGCAGTCTGAACCATACAATACACACGCAATTGACTCAACCCATTGGCACAGCCATAGGGGAAAGCGTTCGGTAAACAGCACGGTGGACACGTCAACAGACGGGCTGCAATGTCCTCGTAGTAAACAAACAAATGGACCGTAATAGGAGACCAAACCCGCCTGATGGGCAGACCAAATACAACGTGGAGCGGTGATCATGAGAAATTCACAGTACTCGTACAGCTGTAACCCAAGTCTTGTGCTTATGCAGCTAAATAAAGGGGTACGCTCGAGCCAGCCTCTGGCGCCAGAACCCCTGCTCCCCATCAAGCACGCTCCGTCCAACGCGACCTCAGGTCCAACTCCTGGATTTCTGGATTTCTGGGTTTTTGAAGTACAACACGAACACGACATCTGCAACTAATACTGCGAACCCTTCACCGTGGCCCTTATTCACCCTTCATCGCTCTTCCCCAGCTCCATCATCAGCCTCTCAGCGTTGTCATTCATGCCTGCTGTATCCGCAGCACTTGCTTCGTTTTATTCTACTTGTTGAAGGAAGTCCATTGTGAGCCCAGTACTCATCCATCGGCACAGCCTCGATGGCGCACAGTTATGATGTTGGCACGCAAGCATGGCAGCCAGATGCCACGGAAGGATGGGTATCTTCCGAGGTGACATCCAAGACGACGGATGGGGACAAAGTCACCCTGGTGTTCACTCTTGGGAATGGAGAGGTATGTTTGCTAGAGCTCCAGCACAGCAGCTTTCCCAAGCTTTATCCCCCGCCAGTACTAAATCTTCTATCATGGGCAGACGAAGACAGTGGAAACCACAGTCCAGGCTCTCCAAGACGACACAAATTCATCCTTACCACCCCTTATGAATCCGTCTATGCTCGAAGCCAGCGATGACCTAACGAATTTATCACATCTCAACGAACCTGCCGGTATGAGAATTGAGCTTCTCCTTCCCTTCCCAATTGCTGCTGATAAGCCATACAGTTCTACAAGCTATCCGGTTACGATATTCTCAAAAGGAAATATACACATACAGTGGTATTGTGCTGATAGCCGCAAATCCATTTGCCCGAGTGGATTCTTTATATGTACATGGAATGGTACAAGTATATGCGGGAAAGCAAAGAGCAACTCAGGCGCCTCATCTTTTTGCTATTGCTGAGGAAGCTTTTGCGTAAGTAATCCGGGCGTCAAGCTGGGGACATATGGCTGACATGAGGTTAGTGATATGCTACGGAGTCAAAAGAATCAGACGATTGTCGTATCGGGAGAGTCAGGAGCGGGCAAGACTGTCAGTGCCAAGTATATAATGCGATATTTCGCTACGAGAGAGTCGCCGGATGCACCGGGGACAAGGACAAAACGAGGGACGGAGCAGATGAGCGAAACTGAGGAGCAAATTCTTGCTACTAACCCCATCATGGAGGCATTTGGTAATGCAAAGACGACGCGAAACGACAACTCTTCGCGATTTGGCAAATATATTGAGATCATGTTTGACGACAAAACCAGTATTATCGGGGCTAAGATTCGGACATACCTTCTCGAGCGCTCAAGACTCGTCTTCCAGCCTCTCAAGGAAAGAAATTATCATGTTTTCTATCAACTCGTAGCAGGAGTTACGGACACTGAACGGAAAGAGTTGGACATTCTGCCGGTGGAACAGTATGACTACCTCAATCAAGGAAGTGCCCCAATAATTGATGGCGTGGATGACAAGGCAGAATTTGAGGCTCTGAAGAAATCTTTGGCAACAATCGGTGTAGATGCCGGGCAGCAGTCGGAGATTTTCAAGTTACTCGCTGGTCTCCTTCATCTTGGAAATGTCAAAATCACAGCGTCGAGGACGGACTCGGTACTGGCTCCGACAGAACCATCATTGGAGAAAGCGAGTGCCATTCTTGGTGTTGATAATGTGGAATTTGCGAAATGGATTGTGAAGAAGCAACTTATCACGAGAGGGGAGAAGATTACCTCCAATTTGACCCAAACCCAGGCAACCACTGTGCGAGACTCTGTTGCCAAATTCATCTATTCGAGTCTCTTTGATTGGTTGGTGGAAACAATTAACAATGGTCTTGCAACGGAAGAGGTTCTCAGCCGCGTGAAGTCGTTCATCGGTGTTCTCGATATTTATGGATTCGAGCATTTCGCCAAAAACTCCTTTGAACAATTCTGTATCAATTACGCCAACGAAAAACTTCAACAGGAGTTCAATGCACACGTTTTCAAATTAGAGCAAGAAGAGTACGTGAGGGAGCAGATAGACTGGACTTTCATCGACTTTTCCGACAATCAACCCTGTATTGACCTCATTGAAGGCAAGCTGGGAATCCTTTCCCTTTTGGACGAAGAGTCGAGGTTGCCTATGGGTTCGGATGAGCAGTTCGTGACGAAGTTGCATATGAATTACGCCTCGAACAAAAACAAATTCTACAAAAAACCTCGTTTTGGGAAATCGGCCTTCACGGTTTGCCATTATGCCGTTGACGTCACCTACGAGTCTGATGGCTTCATCGATAAGAACAGAGATACAGTTCCTGACGAGCATATGGCCGTCCTAAAGGCATCTTCAAATAAGTTCTTGGGCCAAGTGTTGGATGCTGCCACCGCTCTTCGAGAGAAAGATGCCGCCTCTGCCTCTTCCTCTGCTGTGAAGCCAGCAGCGGGCCGTAAAATCGGTGTTGCTGTGAACAGAAAACCGACTCTCGGCGGTATTTTCAAATCATCTTTGATTGAACTAATGAATACCATAAACAATACCGACGTACATTATATTCGTTGCCTTAAGCCCAACGAGCAGAAAGCTGCTTGGGTCTTCGAGGGCCCCATGGTCCTGGGCCAGTTGCGAGCTTGTGGTGTTCTGGAAACTGTCCGAATCAGTTGCGCTGGATACCCTACTAGATGGACCTATGAGGAATTCGCCCTCCGGTACTACATGTTAACGCCTTCTACCGAATGGACCGCAGAGATCCGTAAAATGGCAGATGCGATTCTCACAAAGGCTCTGGGCGCTAGCAGTGGAGATGGTCATGATAAGTATCAACTTGGCTTGACAAAAATCTTCTTCCGCGCAGGCATGTTGGCATTTTTGGAGAATCTTCGAACCAACCGGCTCGACAGCTGCGCAGTTATGATCCAGAAGAATCTCAAGGCTAGGTACTATCGTCGCAAATATCTCGAGGCGCGGGGCGCCATCCTGCATTTCCAGTCACTTGCCAGAGCCTATCTTGCCCGCAAAACTGCCCAAGAAACAAGAAAGGTCAAAGCTGCCACTACAATCCAACGGGTGTGGCGTGGTCACAAACAACGCAAGAGCTTTACTGCCATCCGCAACAATGTCATCCTTGCTCAGGCCGCTGCGAAGGGTTTCTTGCGAAGAAGAGAGATCATGGAGACTCGGGTTGGCAATGCAGCTATGCTCATTCAGCGAGTGTGGAGGGCAAGACGCCAGATGAAGAGTTTCAGGGCTTACAGAAAGAAAGTGGTCATTATTCAGAGCTTGTGGAGGGGAAAGACCGCCCGCCGTGGCTACAAGAAGGTGCGCGAGGAAGCACGTGATCTCAAGCAGATTTCGTACAAATTGGAGAACAAGGTGGTAGAACTTACTCAAACTCTTGGCACGATCAAGAGGGAGAATAAAACTCTTGTTACAAAGGTGGAGAACTACGAGAGTCAAGTTACATCCTGGAAGAACAGGCATAACGCTTTAGAGGCCCGTACCAAAGAACTTCAAACGGAGGCCAACCAGGCTGGTATCACAGCGGCGCGTCTTGCAGCTATGGAAGAAGAGATGAAGAAGTTGCAAACAAATTTCGAAGAATCCTCTTCCAACATCAAACGTTTGCAGGATGAGGAGAAGGAACTGCGAGAATCTCTGAGATTGTCAAACCTTGAGCTCGAGGAAGCCAGGAGAGCCAGCACCGGCCATGAGTCCGAGAAGAATACTCTAAAGGAGCAACTCGCTGAAATGCACGAACAGCTCGAGATTGCAAAGCGTGTTGTGCCAAATATGCCAACCAATGGCGATGCCGCCAACGGCTCAGCTGCTCTACTACCGGCCAATGGACTCATCAATTTGGTATCATCCAAGAAACCGAAGAGGCGAAGTGCCGGCGCTGAGCCTCGGGAGCTCGATCGATTCAGTGCAGCATATAACCCTCGGCCGGTCTCCATGGCCGTCACAGGAAGCAATCTTCACCGCCAAAATCTTTCTGGCAACACCTTCCTTCCCAGTGTTGACAATATTGAGTTTGAGCTTGAGAATCTCCTTGCTGAAGAAGACATCTTGAACGACGAAGTCACCATGGGCTTGATCCGCAATCTCAAGATCCCTGCTCCAACCACAACGCCGCCACCAACCGACAAGGAAGTGTTGTTCCCATCCTACTTGATCAACCTCGTCACATCAGAGATGTGGAACAACGGATTTGTGAAGGAGTCCGAAAGGTTCCTAGCCAATGTTATGCAGTCTATCCAACAAGAGGTCATGAACCACGATGGCGAGGATGTCAATGCTATCAACGCAGGAGCATTCTGGTTGTCCAACGTGCACGAGATGCTCTCGTTTGTCTTCCTCGCTGAAGACTGGTATGAAGCTCAAAAGACCGATAATTACGAATACGATCGCCTTCTCGAGATTGTAAAGCATGACCTAGAGAGTCTTGAATTCAACATCTACCACACCTGGATGAAAATCCTCAAGAAGAAGCTGCAGAAAATGATCATTCCCGCCATTATCGAGTCACAATCTCTTCCTGGCTTCGTGACCAATGAGAGCAACAGGTTCTTGGGCAAGCTCCTTCAGACAAATTCGACACCTGCTTTCAGCATGGATAATTTGTTAAGTCTTCTCAACAATGTCTTCAAGGCAATGAAGGCGTACTACCTTGAGGATTCCATCATCACCCAGACCGTTACCGAGTTGCTCAGATTGGTCGGAGTTACTGCTTTCAACGATCTTCTGATGAGAAGAAACTTCCTTTCGTGGAAACGTGGACTGCAGATCAACTACAACATTACGCGTATAGAAGAGTGGTGTAAGAGCCATGATATGCCAGAAGGAACTCTTCAGCTTGAGCATCTGATGCAAGCAACGAAGTTGTTGCAATTAAAGAAGGCCACATTGAACGATATCGAGATTATTCAAGATATCTGCTGGATGTAAGTATCCTCCCTCCCATTACAACCCATGCACTCTAATGCGTGATAGGCTGTCACCTAACCAAATCCAAAAACTGTTGAACCAGTACCTTGTGGCAGACTACGAGCAGCCCATTAATGGCGAGATCATGAAGGCTGTCGCTTCCCGAGTCACTGAGAAGAGCGATGTTCTTCTCCTCACCGCTGTTGATATGGACGACAGCGGGCCTTACGAAATTGCCGAACCCAGAGTTATCACGGCTCTGGAAACCTACACACCATCTTGTAAGTTGAGATCCAATCGTTCCTTCTGAGCAAAACTGATTATTAGCAGGGCTTCAAACTCCACGCTTGAAGCGTCTTGCCGAGATCGTATCGGCACAAGCCATCGCGCAGCAAGAGAAGATGGAATACCCTGAGAACGACCTTGCCGAAACCGATGGCGAGATGAACGGCGACGAACTCAACGGTGCTTAGTCGAGCTCCCTCCAGGCCGTTGCCGACAAAAGCTGCCAAATAGTCGAGCATAAAAGATCCATTCGCTTCGCTTGTACCATTTTTCCAGACCTTTCCCTTGAGCCTTCGCCACAAGCGAGGCTCTTTTTGTATATGACATTTTGTGTCATGTCCTGCCTCACTATTAGTATACGTGGGACGCTTGTATTTGTGGAATGGCTGCACTTCTGGTGTATCGTGTACAAACCCATCTGTAATTGGCGTTTCGCATTTTAAGGATATCGGGAGCTGCAAAAACTCATTCTTCAGAGTTTTCGAGGAGTACGTACTTTGTAATAGACATACTCGGATGCCGTGATGAACCAAAAGATCTATCAAACCTACTCTACCTTTGCTCCGTTATTTGGTGCTGTTCTTTAGTAAATCCCAAGTACTCTCCCAATTCATGCAAGTTGCATTACCAACCTCGCTTATATATGACTTCAACCTACTATATGGTGCCATTCAATATAACGATTAGGAGATGAGTCTGTTGACTCGGGGAAGATGGTTGAAACGGAAATGCTGTTGTGAGAATTAGAAGGCCCCGCTTCCGGAAACTCCATTTCGCTGACGCGATTTGAAGGTTTGAATCCCACTTGCAGTTAGCAGCCCTCGGAGACGACAACCCCTACATAAAGTATCTTCAGTCAAAACTCATGGGTAGATACAAGTAGTCAAAGCCTGCTTACACTTCACACATCTAAGGATGCCCTTTAAGCATGATAGAAAGAGCCATCTACTCCTTGATAACCGTCTCCAAAGTGCCAACGACAAGCATTGAAGCATAATTGGAGGTGTTTCTGGCAAAATTCTCACAGAAACAGCCAAAGCCAAATTAGGCCGAAAAAGATGTCGCCTGTTTCCGGTGTTGGCGAATGTACCAGAGAGACATACAAACACGTGAGAGGTTGACAAGTCAAAAGCAATTCGGCCATTATGGAGTCTAGAGGTTACCTGCTCAAAAGATTTCAGTAATTCAGGTAACTTGCTCGCTTAACACGTCTCGCTTCCTATGAATTTCCCAATTGGCGGGGCGCCAATCCATCTCGAAGTTGGAAAATATCTAATACGGGGTAGCATAGGCATAAAATCTATTAAAGTCATAGAATCATTATTCTACTATCCTCCCCGCCCCCCCTAAATAGAGTTTATTTGGTGGCCTCCGTGGGTCGGGGCTATGAAGGGTGTACTCCGAGTGATTGGAGAGGCCTGGCAGGCCCTCGTAAAGTCCTCGCAGGGCCACGAGTGCACCAATTTCTATTTGTTAGAACCCCCCGGTAGCTAGTCCCACCTTCCCGCTGAATAACCTCTATTTAGGGGGAGAGGGGGGATAGTAGGACTTGACTAGAGATGGGTATATCTCTTACAAAATAGACAGCTCGATATGCACGAAAAAGACAGCACTTATACCTTGTGCTAAAACTGAAACTTACGCCGCAGTCGTGTCGTTAAGAGCATACTAATGGATGTGTATATATCAGCTGTGGTCAGATTCTTTATGCACCTCGGACTGTTCCATTGCCACGCAAGATCCTGATCAATTCTTTGACCTGCGAAGCCTGTATCATAGTTGGACCTTCTGAGTATAGAATTTTCTATTCTATAGTTTGGTCTATATGCCCAAGCTACGCTCTATGTTCGCTCTTGGTTATTTCTTGGTGATGAGCTGTATGTAAGTCCATGTGAGACGGTGAGCGTTCAGAGGAAGCTTTTTATAATATTTCTAAGTAGCCCGTTGATAGAGCTTACGTAAATGTGTACCTATGATTCTAAATGTATATACTAATCAGAACTCAATACAGCTTAACGCAGCCGAGGTCAACTACTAGTTGAGGTCGGTTGAAATTGAAAAGCTTCTTACACTTTTGATTAATCAACTTAAGGATTCATTGTCAAACGTTGCTTCATAAGCATCGGAAACAATATTTATATTCCATCTTATAACACATCCTCTTCTCATCTCTGAGCACATTATAGTAATTATTGTCACTTCATCTACAAAGATAATGATACTCAGATCAGTCCTTGCAACTGGTGCTACCCGCAGCGTTGGAGCCTTCGTCCTCGACCAATTCCTCTCCAATGGCAATACCGTGAACGCCATCGTCCGCAACCTTGAGAAATCTTAACCCTTCCTTTCAGAAAAATACTCCTCACATGTCGAAACCGGAACCCTGATACCCTCGGAGTTTCCTGATCTGACCATTCCTCACGCATTCGACGAGTTAGCCAAGACAGTCGATGCAATTATTCACGTCGCAATCCCCCTCAGCAAGTCCGATTTCCAGCACAGCATGATAGGCCCAACCTGGACCATCGCCGAGAGCATCCTCTCTGCAGCCAAAAATGCACCACCTGTCAAACGCGTTATCATAACTGGTAGTATTGTGTCGACGATGAAATTTCCTGAGGATCTTATGAGTGAAGGCGTCATGTCCGAGTAAAATTACAACAATATAAATAATGAAGGGTTGACGAATGCAGTCGCTACGTACATGTATGCTAAGACGGCGGCGGAAAAGAAGGCATGGGCTTTCATAGAAAGACTCAAGCCTGCTTTTGATCTGGTAATGCTGTTAGCCCCGAGCATTACAGGGAGGTGCATTCAGGCAGATTTCGTGCCGACGAAAGATAGAGCAGGAGGAATGTCAAGTATCTACAAGAATATTTTCGATGTGGAAAACCCGGGATTTCTATTTCCTTATTTCATGTGAGTCTCGTCGCTTCAATCCTCTCCCTCTGCATTTTCACTCCATGAGGCAACACCATAGCTGATATCGTGAGAAGGGATGTCGAAGATGTGGCCGCCGTACATGTTAGGAGTTTGGATTTAGCTGTGCCAGGAAATCAGCGATACCTTTTCCATGCGGGTAAGTTGAGTGCTGATCACTTGGCAAACAAGGTGCGCGAGGCGTATCTCGAGTTGAAAGACAGTGTTCCTCTGGCTGGAGAAGAAGCCGGGTTTCCTGATCCAATGGTGGAGTGCGATATTTCCAAGTTCGAGAAGATCTTTGGGTCACAGTGGAAAGGCTGGTGGGACTCAGCGCGGTGCACAGTTGATGATATTCTCAAGTTTGAGTTGAGTGTTTCGAAAGCCTGTCAGCCTATCTAGGGCTGGGAAGGAGGGTTTGAGGTGAAGATAGGGAGGGTTGCTGTATGGCGTTGGTGGTGATTATAGAGGACGTTGCTCTTATTCGTGTCCTGCGGTCTAGTTACAACGAATAATGGGGTTGTCTTTCCTATCATTAGTAGCTGCTTTACCTACAATCTATCGAGCATCTTCTGAAGTCACAACACTCTTGAACTTAGGTACTTACAACTCATTAGCCCACTAACACCAGCTATCATAAGGAATACAGCAAGCACACTTGAGCAACGGTTTCTTCAATGACTTGCAATTGAAATACCGACTTTGTGGCTGAGGAGATTTAAAGAGAATACAAGCATTTAAAAATTATAGTGCAACAATCAAAAGTCGATCAAATGCCACCAACTTCGCGTTTGGGATCTTGATCCTTCATTCCTGCTACTGACTCATCATTTACCTTGTCATTCCGGCGGTTGTAAAAACCCAATTAGCATGAATAGACAAACGTATCTTATAGGAGCATTGACGCTGCTGTTCAGGCGTGCTGAGTCTAGATACGGGGTTCTTTCTGGTTGAGTGGCCAGCCTAACTTGGTCGTTCACTAAGTCTTTCAGCTGGGTGAATAAGTACGGAGGATCTGAGGTGCAATTGCTAACCTCAAATATGCGGGATCCTTCTGGGGGTACCCGACAGCAGGGAGCAGAACCAAGAATGTTCACTCTCATTATGTGAAATGTGTTCAGCTGTTACTCCCTCCCCCGGCATTCTTTTCCGGGCCTCCAGTATAAGGCGGCGGCACTGTCAAGACCGGCAAGTCAGTAGTGATTTTTTGGCGTAAAGCAAAGTACAAATTGCTCCCTCCTGTAGGGAAGATTGGGAATTCATAGAGTAAATGAGACGAAGCGTGAATGATATTGGGGTAAATAAGACAAAGAGCCGAATACGTACCTTCTCCCACGCCCCCAACAAGTAACTCCTCCCTGTGCTCAATCCTTTCATAATCTGGCAACGCATTGTCGGTATTCGACTCCACCCAGGTACCCAGCACATCTTCAAATGGCATGCTCAACTCCTCGCCCAACTGTGCAAATCGTGCCGAATACTCCCTCAACACATCTTCTCCATCCTTCAACCACTCTGTGATCTGATCGCGGCGCTGCTGTACCTCTTCTCTGGTAGACAAGGGCCCTGAGGTAGGACCCACCGGGTCCCCCGAGTATGCTGGCACATCTGAGGCGCTGTAAGCGGGAAGGTCTGTAGATGTTGTCGTTGTCGTCGTCGGCGTTATACTGAGGCCGGTGGGTAGCACGGGATCAGGATTGGGACGACTATTACTGGAGTTGTTATGACCGTAGCGTTGGAGCCAGAGATTGTGTTCCCGCAGTGTAGTTCGGAGCTGGTCTAATTCTTGGGCCAGTGATGGAATGAGGCGTCGGAGATCATGGTACGCCGACAAGGAAGTCGTAGTAGTAGTGGTGGTGGCGTCTGATGCCATGCTGTTAGTTGTTTCAATATATGTATATAGATATGAGCTTAGCAGGCCTGAATATGTATCAGGACGACGAGCTATGGAGTGTAGACGTGTTCTCTAGGATCCACGGCTGTTGAGAGAAAGTTGCTGGTTCTTGTGGTTCTTGTGGTTCATAGAGACCGTCACCAGCGAAGTACAGCTTACAATACGAATACGAAGTACTCGGCATGCTTAGTCGTCGGGCCGGGTCTTCACCGCCTAGTATTCTGCCCTTATCGATACGCGAATCATGGAGATAGAGAGCTTCATGGACTTATTTTTTTCCAGGCGCACAACCACCCCGCAACATTTCAAACAATCAGCCCCTTCTGAGCAGACATGAGAACCCAGCCAAACATTATAGTCACCGGCACTCCCGGCGTAGGCAAGACGACTCATTGCGAGGTCTTAGCTCAAAACACTGGCCTCAAGCACTTGTCAATTAACGAGGTTGTCAAGGAGAGGGGTTGCCATGATGGCTACGACGACGAATTCAAGAGCTGGATTGTCGACGAGGACAAGGTGAGACGATTTCTGGCCCATTGCAAACTTGGATAGCAAGACACTAATCCTGAATAGCTCCTAGATGCCATTGAGGACGAAGTGAAGCAGGGCGGATACATTATCGACTGGCATGCGTGCGACTTGTTCCCCAAGAGTTGGATTGATCTTGTAGTCGTTTTAAGAGTCGACTCTACACTGCTGTATGACCGGCTAAAAGCGAGGTGGGTTTAGTTCCACTTCTGCCTTGATTAAATAACGAGAAGACTGACAAGGTTTGCAGAGACTACCCCGAAGCCAAACTCCAAGAGAACCTCGATTCCGAGATTATGGAGGTGCTACTACAAGAAGCAAGAGATTCTTATGACGAGGAGATCATCGTCGAGCTCACGAGTAATACTTCGGAGGAGATGGAGACGAATATAGAGCGTATCGAGGCTTGGATTAAGCAGTGGAGGAAGGATAATACCACTGGCGAGGCTCAATAAAGCACCTCATCTTTCTATTTTATGCACAACCGAATTCCTATGCCTCATTCTGCAGCCATACCTTCAACTTTTCCAGCGCCCGGTAACGATGAGAAATCTTGTTCTTCTCAACCTTGTCCATCTCGGCATATCTAATGGAAGTCAGTACAACATATTTGGACGGATGTAATTTTGGAAATTCACGTCTTGCCATCATGTTCGAATATGGGATCCCAGCCTATGAGCAGTCAGAATCAGAAGAAAATGGTTTCCGTCACGAGTTGGATTCTTACCAAAATCAGGTGGGCCCCTGGCTGGCACTATCTTTCCCTGGAAAGATATTAGAGATGTTGGACTTGGAACGAAGAACGAAGAACGGGGACTTACAGCTGTCCGGCCTTGGAATATGATGGGCTCGTGGCCTGGGCCCTCGCAATAGGCAAAAGTACACACAGCTTGCGCGGACTTGTCTGGGTATGCGGCCAGGAGATTGTTAAGTCCTTCATGGCCTAGTGCTTTGAGGAACCACTTTCTATAGGAAAAGTTAATTTGAAACGAAATTACCAGATTCATTATGGTGAAACTTGCATGTATGGGCCAGGTAGCTCTTTCAGTGCGTTGAAGCACAGACAGGTATCCTCGACTAGAACTGGACCTTTGACCTGTGGAACAAGGTCAGCCTTGAAGACTTTTGGATTTAGTAAAATATGGACTCATACAGCTTCGGCCGCTCTTCGACATTTGTCAAGTGAGATCTCTTCAATGGTACCCTGCAACTCAGGCAAATCCAAAGCCTGGCTCTGGAGATCAACAACGTCTCCAAGAATCGCCTTAACCTCCGTAAGCTTGTTCTTGTTGCCCTAGGATGTCTTGTCAGCAAGGCCACTCTTGAATGGCTTGATAGCATGGCTAGGAGGGTTTGACATGGTACAGTAATGAAGTTGAGAGTTCTTGGAGGCGCCATGGTTGAAAGAAGTAAGATGTTTGCTTTGAATTCCTCGGGTCAAATGATTGTCAGCTGTAAGTGGTGAGCTGGTGGTAATTCGCCCAAGGCCAGCGAGCGGTAGATGTTTGTGTGGCAGGATGGTGCGGCCAATCACACGCTGCCCCTTTTCCCAAGAGGAGCAGGGGTCAGGCTCTACAGGAAGGTAGAGTAGAGTAGGTTACCTCCTTTTCGCAACTCACGGCACAACTTCTAACCTTTTCATGTTTTCTATCGACGTTGATTTCCCTTTCTTTCGTCTACGGTAACTCCAACATTTCTTTTGGTGCCTTGAGAATGGACGATTTCTATGAGCCTTGTTCAAATGGCACGACAACAATTGAGTCGACATCTGGCTGGATATCGGCCGTGGTCCTCGGCGCGCCCATTGCTACAGCTCTTATTGCTCTTATAACGCCTCTCACTATTGTAGTTGCTACGCGGCTTCTGAGCGGTAGACGCTCTGAGAGAGTTGAGGAGGGTAATGTGAAGAGCGTTTGGTTATTGAATTACTGGGTGCCTTTTGTTGGTCATGGCTTTTCAGTGTGAGTTTGCGCGTCGCAGCTGTGTTGTTGTGGAAGGGACTTTGACCCTTGTAGTCTCTGGAATCCGGCGAAGTTGATGAGGGAAGCAAGGTGAGTCTTTCAGGTCGGAAATACCTTCGTAAACTGATGTTGTTTAGGGATTTGAGTCCGCATGGTATCTTTGCCCTTAGACTTGGCCCGACTACTCATAACATCAGTAAGTCATTGATTCTCTTCTTTCTTTGCCATAATGGATTCCTCTCAGATTGGTGCCCAACTTAGTCATCTCGCCGTGTTGGATCCGTATTCGCCCAGGCGAAGTCGATGAGTTAGTTATGATGGGGATATTAGATGTGGCGCCTTGTCAATCAAACAGCGAGACGCTATGCAATGGAACTATGGGGCCAAATGTCACTTTTCTTACTCTTGATTTTGAATTGTTCATGCTAATGCAAGATCGTAGTTTCTGATCCAGGCTTGGTCAAAGGGTTCACAACATCTACCCAATATATTATATTTACAAATCGCTGATTGGCAGTTAGAGCTTTGCAGCAGAAGGAGTCTATTATGCAGTTTCAGCCCATAGCGTGGGCAACTGTTGTGAAGGTTTGACTAAGTCTTGACTCATAAGGGGAGCGTCAAGTCTGACAATCCTTAGTTCTTTGGATTTCCCTCGAGAAGTAAAGCTAAATATGAAGAGTTTTGGGATGTAAGTATTCAAAATATCTGATTTAAGAACTAGAGTTTTGACACAGACAGGAACTCAACGGCTACACGCCAAGATACCTTATGCAAGAGCCATATCTTGGTCAAATTCTCAAAAAGACGATGGCAAGTCGTTACCATCCGTTCTTGGACAACATAACTAATCAACGCCATAGCAAGGTCTCGAGGAAAAAGTTCCCCAAATGATTTCCTTCATGGAAAGTCCCATCGACCAACAACCCTGGGAATGCATAGCAAAAGCGGACTTCATCTCCCCGAGCGAAATGGAGGCAAATCTCATGTCATTAATGCGAGATATGATGGGCCATGCCTCCCTTCCTGCTTTCTATGGAAAGGCCCTCATGGAACAGTTTCCCGACATCCTCCACGATGTCTATGACCTAGATGCCGGTATGATATATTTCCTGATAGGTCTTCCAAGATGGACACCTATTCCGGCTGTTACTAAAGCCCATCTGGCCCGGACGAGAGTTTGGCATGCGATGGTTGAGTATCATAAGGCGCTAGATGCTACTGTGGATGGGAAACCTGTTGCTTCATCTTGGGGGGATCTGGATGATGTGTGTGATTTTATTTGGGCAAGGCATAAGATCTTTAAAGGTACGCCTGCAAACGTGTTTACAAAGAGTTGGCTCCAATACAAGCCCAAATCCCAAGCGAGCAACTGACAATAACTTGTGTAACAGAAAAAGGGTTCGCCTACAACGAACGAGGAGACATCAGCGTAAGTTTTATCTCCCCTCTCCCCTCTGCCCATTTCCGATCACTCATCCCAAACAATACAGATCCTCTGGGCCATGATAGTAAACGCCAACCTCCTTGTCTACTGGCACATCCATTACATCCTCGCAACCCCTGATCTCCTCTCCCGCATCCGGGGAGAAATCGCTCCCTATGCCAGAGTTCTCAAGCCCGCCAGGATAGGCTCCATCTCAGAAGCGCCTAAACTTTGTATCTCACACGAAGACCTCTCTAAGAGATGTCCCCTGTTCAAATCATCTTACCTGGAAGCACTGCGCATGAGTTCTCAGCCGTGGTCAGTACGTCAAATCACTGGGCAGGACGTCGCCATCACGTCCACATCAAAGTCATCAGATGCACCGTCCTATTTGCTCAAGAAGGGTGAGTATGTGACTATGCCCCACGATCTCCATATGCGCGATCCGAAGTACTTCAAGGATCCAGAGAAGTTTGACCCAGAGCGGTTCTTGGTGAAGGGTGAGGATGGAATTTTGACGACGGACATGGGCACGATTAGACCTTACGGAGGCGGTCCTAGTATGTGTAAGGGACGGGTCTTTGCGGAGAGGGAGTGTTTGAGTCTTGTCGCTGGTGTGCTTGCCTACTGGGATATTGAGCCAGCAGACCGAAAGGCTGGGTGGCAGATACCGAAGCAGAAGAAAACGTCCGCTGTTAGTCTACCGGTGCATGATACGAGGGTCAGGATTAAGAGGAGGCACTTTGATTGGGATGATTAGAAATTCTTGTATACTTTTCAACTGTGTGGAGTGAAGATATCAGGAATATTGTTAACATAATGGTGAATCGAGTATGTCAGGTTCAGTGTGTCATGAGCAATGGCGTGGATGTTTTTATGAGAGAGGAGAGCAGTCTTCTTCTCCGAAGCAACTGCCGTTTCTCGATAAAAGAGATCTCAATAAAAAATGACCCAAGCACCCCTCTTTAGCGTCTTCTGTTCCATAGCCGCAAAAATGCCAGCAGCAACCTAGATCCGCCACATGCATCATTGCCCCGGGGCTGGTATCCTCCACAGAAATAACGCGACTTGTGCAATAGTCATCGCGGTCACCTGACTGGCAAATTTGGGTATTGTTGCCGGTGGCCTCCAATTCTAGTCCGCCAAAGTAGTCTTCAGTCATCTCCAGTTGGTTTGTACATAATGGTTGTTACATACTGTAGGGCTGTGTTAGCAGTCTGCTGTCTGATTTGGGCTGGGAGTGAGTATTTTATTTACCTTTCGCTTGTACCTAGTTGTGGCAGAAACAGCAAGAACATTATTTTTAATGCTGCTAGTTGCAAGATGGTTCAAAACAGTGTGGTTTGGCATAATCAATACACTGTTGTCATCCTTCATCGGCGTGGCGGCATTCAAAATGGGCTTGCCCAAAAAGCCTGGGAGACTCGGTGGTGTTGGTAGTTTTTCGATTGCTGCCGCTGCATACTGGTATGCCTGAGTGTCCTCTGCCTTGTCAAGATCTTCTAGAAATTGAGGTATCTGTGAAGTGTAGCGTGCAGCGGGTAACACTGGCTTGGCTTTCGCCGCTGGCTTAGCTGCCTCGACCTCGGCACTTTCGTCTTCGGTCTTGGACTCCGCAGATTTTGTCTCCTCCGCACTGATCACAGGCGCTCCAGTTCCCGTTGCAGAGGCGGCAGTCTCAGGGGGGAGATCATCCGCGCTGACTTCTACGTAGTTGACGAGGTTGTTGCCGAAATCGACCGTGGTAGGAAGATCCGGTGAACATTGCATGGCTCCGTCTACGAGGAATCTGACATGATGGGTACCAGGACGAACATGAATGGTGGCTCGCAGAAGCTCTGGCTCACCTTCTCTACACGAAAATGTCAGTTCCCAAGCTTGCCTCTCGGATATAAGATCGAGACACGCCATAGTAGGCCAGGTAGGGTGAATACTGACACTGGATGGAGCCTATGCTTCTTGTTCCACTGGAAGATAGATCCAGTCACGTATACCTTGTCGCCTCCTCTACGCCATTCAAATATTGTTGGCACGGTAGCCTTGGTCTTATCCACGGCCAACTCCTCTGCATCATCCTCGTCGACCGTGGTACTGCTGAGTGCAGATGTTTTGCGGGGAAGCACTTCGTGTTCGGTGGTCGCTAGATCGGGTGCTGGCAGAGGAGGCTCGACATCCTCATCATCTCGCGGCGCAACGATGGGGGAGCCGGGCGTATGTACCTCTTCCTCGATGGGGAGGGGCAACCGTGGCGGTCTCGTGAGGTGGTATGACATGTCTTGTGCTGATGGGGGGCCTGAGGGATCAATGGAATGTGACTGGTGAGACCTGGACAGTGACGAATCGGTATGGGCGATGGGGACGGGGACGGCGACTGGTTGGCTGGGTTGCTCGACGGCTTTGGGCTCAGACTTGGATTGCTGCGTGCCCATATGCGCGGTGTTGGAGGAGGTGGTGTGGGTCGAGTGAGTGTGAGTGTGAGTGTGAGTGGGAGGGGGAGTGGGATTGTGATTGTGATTGTGATTATTTCGACCTCCTCGAGAGTCACGGAATTGCGACACAGGATTGCTGGATTGGGAAGCGCCGATGCCAGTGCCAGTCCGGTGTGTGACAGCACCACGAGCTTGAGCTTGCGACGGTTCGGGAGGGGCCGCAGCTGTTCGCTGGGAATGGATCAGGTTCTTGGGGTCTCGTCGCGACAGCGGTGTTCGCGGGGAGGGGCTTTGGGTGGTGTCATGGCTGGAAGGAGAGGGAGTCGTCGAGGTCGAGGCAGAGGCAGAGGCAGAGGCAGAGTGCGGTTTTGAGCTCGTGGAATTCTGGTTCCCCATTCTGGCGGTCGTGTGATTGATTGATTGATTGATTGATTGATTAGGTTCGTTGAGCCAGCACGCCTCTAATCATTCATAAAGCGTTTGTTGGCATGCGTAAGGGAGAGAAGCAGGATTGAGGCTAAAGGTGGAGAGACTGGAGAGATCTTAAGAAATAACATGTAGATATGCAATGGCCGACAGCGTAGGTCGGACAGTTTACAGCATTTAGATTTGGGGAGGTAGAGCAAGCTGAGGTGTGGACAGAGCCAGAGAGAGATGTTTGTTTGGTGGTGATCTTTGACGTCGCCTCTCTCTCTCTCTTCTGCCCGCCAGCGTTTCTTCCCCAGAGCCCCCAGCCCCACACCATGCCTAGCGCCAAAGACCAGGATTGTGCTACTTGGTTCCGCGATTTACCACATCGTCATCTGAAGTCCGAGCTGTTGCTGTTACAGGACCGTCTGTTGCCGTGGTAGGAGTGTTGTGTACCTACTTTGTTGCTACATCAATAATCTAAGTCTTCCCCAATTCTACAGTTCACATCATCATCAACATCATCAACATCTTCTTTATCATCATCATCATCTTCTTCTTCTTCTTATCCTTCTCCTTCTTCGTAATACCTATTCCAGACACAGTTGTCGCTGACTGCCCGCTCGGTGCATTGCATTCATTGCGCGGGGCTCCTGCGCTACACTTCAATTGCAGCAGATGGCAGACCTGGCATGGCTCAAGATCACTCTGGCCATCCTCTACTACATAACGCTCCCGCTAACAACCCTCATCGGCTGGTTGCTTCTGCCGTTGGCACCATTAGTGCATTTGGGAGGCTACCTATGGTCAACCTTTACGCTTCCATTGAGACTGCTAGCTAAGTTCGAGGTGCGTTATCCTAGCTCTATTCGGCAAGCAGTTGAACTGCAGCCCAATGACATTTCCTAGACTCTCTACATATATCTCGGCGTAGCTGCGCTCATTGGCATCTTCACGGGGACTGTACTGCACCTCTCATCTACCGTGCTTATATCCATACTCGACCTGCAAGCCATGCCAGAGCCAGAACTTGAAAGGAAGGGCCGAACAGCTGCTTCGGTTAGGGCTGCACGAGAGCAGAAGAAACTTGAGGAGACATGGCAACTGGAGAGCCCTCTATCTAGGAGCGACCGCGATCAAACACGATGGAAGGCCGATACATCAATGCAGAAATGGCTGGAGAAAGATGCCGGCAGGCGCAGGGACGAAAAGGGTGTGCTGGGCCAGACCATCCTGGAGGAGGACGACGATTCGGAGGATGTATTTTGAGCAATCATGCCGGCTCACATAATGGCTGATTGATGAACGTAATAAAACAAGACATATGCTTTTGTGTCCTGTCCAATAATTCGAGTCACTCGAATTGGATTTGGACCTTGCTTCAACCGAGGAGTGTTTTGAGTGTTCCGACTGTTTTGGTTAACTGCGAGTAGAACTTCGACGTGTAATAGCCGTCCATCTCAAGGTGTCAGATACTTGGAGACCGTCGAGCATCTTCAATCTCTCCATTTGACAAAGACCTCATCGGTCCTAAAGCGTTGTGTGCACGTACTTTCCTCCAATGGGGTCCTGAAGCCTGTTCCATACGCCAATAAACCAGCATGCGCAATCATTATGCCATTGTCGATGCAAAAGCGTTCGTCCGTAGCGAAAACACTGCCGCCTCTATCCTTCGCCATGAGACCCATCATATTTTGCAGCCTCTCGTTACTTCCAACACCTCCAACAATCAGCACTTGCTTGCTGCCAACATGAGCCATTGCCCTTTCTGTGATCTCAACCAACATGGCGTAGACAGTCTCCTGCAGGCTGAAGCACAAATCAGCGGTAGTAATAATCTCTCC
The DNA here is from genome assembly GCA_026119845.1 of Pezicula carpinea. Classification (NCBI taxonomy): domain Eukaryota; kingdom Fungi; phylum Ascomycota; class Leotiomycetes; order Helotiales; family Dermateaceae; genus Pezicula; species Pezicula carpinea. The sequence continues at coordinate 243,980 of JALRMK010000041.1, read as the reverse complement.
TGTAATAGGATCCTTCCATTGAGGATTCGCCTCCAATTCTGCAGCCAAGATATCAATGCTTGCGAGAATCCCCGAGAACGAGCAGTCCATTCCTTTCACAGCGTATGGCAAATCAAGCAGAACCTTCCCTTTCTTTGCCAACTGTTCAATATTATATCCCGGTGCAGGATCGTTGCTGATTTTAAGCGTCCTTGCAAATCTGTCGAGACAGTTTCCTACTGCAATGTCCAGCGCTTCCCCAAAAATCCGGTATCGTTGCTCCGCGTATGCAATGACCTGTGTATTGCCTCCACTGACATATAATACCACCGGGTTTTGCGCGCCTGTAATCTCCCTTCCCATCTCAATATGTCCAACGCAGTGATTAACCCCAACAAGATCCTTTGTCCAAAGTAAAGACAACATCCTGGCTGCAACAGCTACACTTTGCAATGGAGCGCCCATGCCAGGTCCCTTGGTATAGCATATGCAATCGATATCGCTGACCTTAACGTTGGACTCGGCCAGAGCCTGCTTCACAAGCTTGACTACCCATGATCGGTGATGCTTCGCAGTGTCTTTAGGGAGGAAACCCTCGCCGGGCGGGGAGACGAAAGTGTGGCGTATATTGGAGAGGATGATGGCGGGCTTGCCTTGTGGATGGGATATGATGCCCACACCAAGTTTATTGGCGCTACCTTCCAGACCGATAGCAATCATTGTGAAACTGGTGGTATCGACGAAGAGAGATATCCTTTGCGCTCGTTTTTCATGTAGAAAGGATCTCGTTATTTTGAGCCCCTCATTGCTCACAGAAGATTGTGAGTCGTCGATAAGGCAAAGTGGATCGGCAAGGGTTTTTGTTTTACGATTGACCTCTGTAGCGCCTGCTGCTGTTCTGAACACAGAGGAGCAATGGCTGAAAATTTTGGAAATATAACTGGTTTCAAAAGCTGACTCTCTGTACCTAGGTAGTGTATCAATCTGTACCTTGGCAGCAGTATGTATTGCTTCACTGGTTCCTGAGGCGCGCTCCTTTTTCTGCAGACTTATTACTACGATAACGATTAGACTTAATCTTGGTGCGCCATCCGATAACCGACCCAAAGGCTTCAGAACATGAGGTATTTCCGCGCTGGAATTGCCAGTTGTGACTGCAATTCAAAATTGAACCCTCAAGCGATGAATGATTGATCCACGACATATACATGTAGGGTAGATAAAGGAGAGTATCTATCTGCCTGTAAGTACTTTGGTAGTGCGTGCATCACTTCAGCCCATACTTCGTGGCGGGTTTGACTGCTTCGGAGCGGCTACTGGACTTTTAGCGTCATCGCATCCGAGAAATTGTACTGTATGTGAGCGTTCTTCTTCACTTCCATGCCGCACACCTAGGTACACACGTACAACATCTCTCACCACCACCCACCAGCATTCACACTCGGCATTAAGTACTCGGCCCTCCATACCACATTTGCAAAATGGCGGAAGACTTCGGAAAGACCACAGCGGACTTTTGCTCGTGGTTGCAAGCAGTGCAAATAAGGACGAGTGCAAAAATAGAACTGGTAGACTTACGCTCGGAACGTCGTGGTCGTGGAGTTGGTAAGCCTACCTCTGCTCTCCTTCCTTTCCTATATATACTGGGCTTTCTTCTTCCAGTTACCAAGTTGGTTTGAGTAACTCAGCAAGGCCTGGCAGAGGCATTGTCGCTAAGTTGCTTCGTTTTACGTACCTTACTGGAACCCACGCTGACCTCACACACAGTTGCTACGCAACCAATTGCAGAAGGGGAGGAGATTTGCACCATTCCACGCAAAGCAGTGCTCACTGTCGAGGATGCGATTACAAAGGACATGACTGGGGGTTTGAGCTCGAAGGCGCAGGTTCTGGCACAAATGCCAAATTGGCTAGTAAGTAGTGGAGTTCTTTGCTCCACCTACTCTCGGTTTGCTCCATCAGGACAACAGCCAGCCAGCCTTGCGACATGGCTTCTGTGTATGAAGCTGATCTTGGATTACTCAAACCCAAATCCGTAATTCAGAGACGGTGAACTTCACCCTGGTTCCCCATGCTAACCTCTGCAGGCTCTTACAGCGGTCATGATATTCGAAAGCACAAATGGATACTCGACATGGTCTAAATACTTTGCCGTGCTCCCTGAGAATCTCGATAGCTTGATATTCTGGAACGAGGAAGAGCTGGCTGAGTTGCAAGCTTCCTCCGTGGTGCAGAAGATCTCGAAATCCAATGCGGAAGAGATGTTCGAGCAGCATATTGCACCATTAGGACTGGCCAGCTACAGTATAGAGCTCTGCCATCGTGTGGCTTCCACAATAATGGCATATGCCTTCGACATCCCAGATCTGAAAACGGAAGGAAACGGAGAGGAAGATAGCGAGGAAGATGGCGACGACCTAGTGTCTGACAACGGGGATGATGAGAAGACAGTTTTAACTATGGTACGTCTATACTGCGGAAGAACTAGATACCGGTGGTTCGGCTCGCGCTATACAGTCGAAAATATCCTACTTCCCAATCATCAAGTTGATTTGAGTAACACAAACCCTGTTGCGACGAGTATCACATCCTGCCCAAAAAGCTGTACTGACTCTGAAACTCCTCAGGTTCCTCTTGCAGATATGTTCAACGCCGATGCCGATGGGAACAACGCCCGGCTTTGCACTAGCAATACCCATACACTCCAAATGGTGGCTACGAAACCTATCGCCGTAGGCGAGGAGATATTGAACGACTACGGCCAACTTCCACAATCTGATATGCTCAGACGCTATGGGTATACAAGCGACCGGTACCAAATCTATGATGTGGTGGAAATATCGGCAGAACTTGTCATATCAACTTTCAGAGGTAGTAGCGTCCGACCAGAGCTAGAACAACTGAGCGCAAAGGACCTACAGACACGCTTAGAACTTGCGCGTCGCGAAGACGTGTATGACGAATCATATGATCTATCCCACACAGGACCCGATGGCCCAAGTATCCCCGACGAGCTTCTGGCACTATTGTACATTTTGCTTGTCGATGATGAGAAGCTGGCTTCTATTTCCAGCTCCCAGAGCTCTCTGCCTGGGAGTCGTTCCAAATTGGCTACCGAGCTTAGTGGACAAGTCTTGGTGACCATACTGAAGGAAAGAGAAAGGGAATATCTTACAACACTGGACGAGGACAACGAACTGCTCCGTTGCGGAGACTTACCGTCCCGTAAAACAATGGCAATCAACGTCCGACTCGGTGAAAAGAAAGTGCTAAGAGAGGCAATGCAAGAGGCAAGTGGATTCATGGGAAGCAATAAACATATGAGAACTTCCATAAGAGCCACCGGAACAAAGGCTACAGAAGAAACGCTCCCACCCAAGAAAAGGTCAAGATACAGGTGAAGGTATGAAAGTCTACTTACTCAATGATTCACAACTGATATAGAAGCAGCTTGGACGGGAATCAGTAAATCGGGGTTAGAGTCAGACTTCAGACTCCCATCTTATATTCCCACACTTCAGATTTCATGGATGCAAGTTGGATGCAGATATGAGAAAGACGAGGGAAACAGAGAATGGTATGTCACAGAGCCTTTGTCAGCAGAATCAAAGACAACAGGAAATACAAAAGAAGTTGTATTTCTAGGTGTGCCAAGTGCAGCACAACTTCCAGAGACCCAGATTACACTTGGTCCTCGTGCTCGTATTCCACGCTAAAGTACAAACAGGGCCACCCTCTTTCGGGTTCTGATATCAAAACGTCTACTCTGGACAAAAAATCCCCCCCAGCCCCCAACCAAGCCTTATCCTGGCAACGCCTCGCAAATTCTCAAACGGGTCATCTATCTGATGCACCTCGAAGTTTGGTGTTATTACATTGGTGTCGAAGTCGGTCGCTCCTAATGGTGTGCTTTAAAGGGGATTTGTGGGGAGTGAGCGAGAGAGGTAAGCAAGGCTCCTCTACTTGAGTCACTACTCAGTTTGGTCATACTCAAATAAGGGGCTTGAGCAAGGCTTTCTCATGTCCTCTATTTCAGGTTGGAGCTGGTTGGCTCAATTGGGTTGCAGCAATAGTACGGACTGCCGCAGGACTGCTATTACTAGCATGCCTGGGAGCGTCTGCTTGTGCACGTCGACCCGAGATTAGAGAAGATGGAAGCTTGGACCGATATGCTAGGGCTTCAGTGCTGTATTCATCCATCTGGTAGACAGGCTGCTCATCGTCATCATCTTGGTCAAACTTCCATCGATCAAACACATTCTCATTCATTTCCTTAGGTGTGGTTGGTATTCCTCTGCGGTCAATCCACAGGCGGTTCAAGCGACCTATTCGCCTACGGTATGCAGGTTGTGGTACGTAATCGTCTTCTGGAGGAGGAGAAATGTACTGGAAACGGGCACTGTCGCCATCCATCTTATATGCAGCTGTGGGCTCACCAGAAGATTCCGAAGTCACAGATGATGGAGGTGTCATTAACTGGTACGTCGCAGTTGCAAGACGGAAGGCTGGCTCCATTCCTGGCAATTGTACTGGCGAAAGTGGTTCTCGTGTCACATCCACATACTTCTCATTTCGTTTGCGATGAGCTTGTGCCTTTTGCTCAAGGTATTCCTGCACATCCTTAGCTTTCTTGGATTGCAGCTCGGAAAGAGTTACAAGGTCAGCATCGACCGCTCGGCCATCAGCTCTGCCTGGCAGACGGAATTGAGGGGTGCCGGGTTGCTGGCCGCGTTGAGCGAGGTCATTAGCCTTCCTCTTGCGAGGCTGTTTTGAGTCAGTAAAGCTTTGAATCGACCCTGAAGGTGTTTGCTCTACCAGTTGGTTAATCAGATCCTCATCATCGGTCTTGATGCCCAATCGGATCTTGGCCTCCTTGATCCTCTGGCGCTTTTCAAAGACACATCTGTCCAATGTGAGGAGAGACTTCTTCGTATCTTCTCTGTCTACCGCCAACTTGACCAATACACGACCGTCCTCGAGTTCCTTCCGCAATTTCTTTAGTTTGTCTGTACTTTGTACATCTCGGGCTCTGGTCTTTCGAGTTTGTCGGATCTCACGGCGGCGGAAACACACATATGGGTCACCATCATCATTATCTTGATGTGTCTCGAATTTAAGGCTAGGCTGGAGGGGACGATTTCCAGAAGCTTGTCTGCGACCTTTCCAGTATTCGTAAATTTCTTGGGCAAGTACCTCATACTTTGCATCCATTTGTTCTTTAAATGCGACCTTCATGGTGTCCCATGGTATCATGGTCTGGTCTACGGATGCGAAAGGGGATTGGACTTCAGCCGTATCCTCGAAGACTTCCATAATCTTTTCGAAGTCATCTTCAGAAATCTGGGCGGGCTTCTTCTGGTTGTATTCTTTCAGGTAGGTATCGTCTTCACTTGTCATGTCATATTGACAACCGGTACATTCTTCGACAGTTTGGGAGAAGCGGATGTAGGTGGCGGGCTTCACATAACCTGAGGCGTACAGGGCATCATAGTCGAAATCGCTACTTTCCTGCGCAGGAGGTGCTGGAATCTCCTCGGCTTCCTTTTCACCAGACCCTGCTAAGGCTGCTTGAAGATGGATTTCCTTTGATCAAAAGTCAGTGTTACTCTTTTTAAATGTAGATTCGACCTCGAATAGCCTCGAGCGGTGTGATGCGGGCCACGTGACCGCAAATAAGATGACTAAAAATAGGTGACAAGATGGGGCACAACATACCGACTCTTCAGACTTTTCTACACCCGTCTCAACCTTGTATTGACCTTGAAGTGAATCATACTCATCAGATTCGATCTGATCTTGTCTTAAAACTTGTTGTAAGGCACGTGGTTGAAGTTTCTTGACTCTGGTCGTTCTGCCGACCTGTGGCCGCATTTTGGAAGTAAAGCCCTAAAAAAAAGTTGCGCAAGTAAAAATAGGGATCATCGTGCGATGATTGTGAAAGTTTGGAGTCGTTTGGAGTCGTTATGGCCGAGCTTCAGATCTTTGCTGTTGTGCTGGCGCGATATGTCGTTAGATTTAGGGCGGGTGAGAAATTTTCGTGTTTCTGACCGGCGGAGGGAGGAATCGCGATGCGTTCGGGCGCGGAGGAGGCTTGATGCCTGAGGCAACAGCAAGGCTACTTGTTTTTGGCAGTGCTGCGGCGGTGCAGCGTTGCCGTTCGTGGCGTCAAAGTGAATGCGGACTGCGGAATGACGCACAGACCTCGTCCTGCGCTTGATAGATCGGAAAAAGGGGCAAATACAAAAGCAAAAGAAAAAGCAAAAGCAAATATCGCTACGAAGTATTCACAGAGATATGCTTTGCTAAGCGGTATGCGAGCAAGTATTAGGAGTTTAATGCGTTGTGTTGCTGTTGTGATTCAGAAAACAAGCATGTTGCTCCAGCTACTGGAGTTGTCGGTCTAACAATCGAGCCCAGACATTCTGCGCAAAAAGTGTGTGTTCACGTGATCCTATTATATCCCTTGATATGCTTAGCGCGGTGGAGAGGTGGCTACGGCTACCTCCATTAGCTTAACACCGATCTGAACATTGCCAATAGCTCTCATATGAAAACATTGAGTAACAGTCATTGAGAGGCATTCTAGATGCTTCGAAAAGAAGTGGAATAAGACATTTCGCTTTCAAGCTCTCATTATTTTATCTAGATGCATGTAAGTTCGCTGTGAAAAAAAGAAAAGTGCGGTGGTGCCGCACACAAATCCAATGGGCGAGCTAAGTAACGTTTCCTCGTATAACATACCACCAGTACTGGTGATAAGTTGTCTTTGCTTAAGCACCGCATCGCCCTACTGTCTCACAAGATTGTACTGTAAAGTTGAATACAGTAACACAACCTAACTTGGTTCTTCAAAGACTAAATACATTATCAAGACTTCCGAACCAGGCTGTTCTTACAAAGGTACTGTGTGATACTTTTGGTTCCTACAAGGCAGTCCACAAATCGTCGAGTTAGTATAAAAGACAACACTTTCTGATAAAGTAACAAGGCAAACCCTACAATCAAGGCAGTCAAGTTATAAGTTGTGTAGTAATCTTGTGCGAATATTGAAGTTTTAAGTTTGTACAGATTGCCTGTAAAGCTTATAAATGTTTGCAAATGCTTGATCTATCGTTTTACACTTGAGGTGAAGTTACTAGATTTAAAGACAGTGTCTACATAGTACGGTAATACTGGCAGCCTCGCTAGAATGAGGTGATTAATACAGAATAAATAACTACTTTAGTTCTACTTAACTAAGCTTATTAGTCTCAAGGATGTAATCGCGACAAAGTAGATTAAGTAGGTATAGAGTGCAAGGTTTCTAATCGTATTATAACTTTAACCAAATTTGGCGGTTTTAACTCTGGCTTATAGATCTGTAAACCTAACGATGTGTAAATAACTCCTAAGTACGCTATTTCACTAGGTAGTAAATACTTAAAAGTTCTACACCTTTCATGTGACCCTCTACCTATACCTATGCCCTAAGATTCTGACTATGGTCTCGCCCTTAGTATCGCCCTGTTAAACTACAGGTATAACTATATAAAAACTAGGGATTGATTTCACTTAGTGCTGGGGACATAGGGACGATAAAATCTAACATTGACGAAATTATAAGGCTATGCCCTGCTTAGTCCTCCACTATCTCTTACGTTGCTATACCTAGAGACCCCTTTAAAATGATACTAAAAGGTAAAGGTTAGTTAGTTTCTAACACGAAACACATCTAACACAACACTTAAGTATTTAGACAGTTACTCTTACGTTATAATAGTTAAACTCTCTAATAAATTTAGAAAAGTTACCTTTACTAAGTTTAAACCCTCTATGTATATAATAGCACCACTAGCTAGCATTAATTGCATGACTATGTTAGCCATGATTTGATCTATTATTAATTATCACATCCCGATGATAATCATACTAGAACAGGCTCTCGTTATACTTAAACAGCGTTGTAGTTTGGTATTTAATCTACTAACTCTTTTATAGATAATCGGATAGTGGATTATCATCAATAGAGATGTAGTAGTCATCTAGCGGACACACTTAGTTACGGGAGTATAGTAGAATAGCTGGTTCTTGTTTCGGGTTCTGAATTATCTAAGCAGTAGATTGCAATTATAAAAACTACAACGAAGATATACCTGAGGTCCGTTAAAAATTAAACTTACCTATTGGCTATAGCGGCGAGGAAGTAATGGGGGGTCCCAATGCCATTTCATGTAAAGAGTTTTAAGTACTTGACTTGGTTCCAAATCGTAAATTAGGCCATGAAAGGTGCTCCACTTAGCTCTATACACTATGATATAAAGATATACAAGCGCTGAAAACTTCATCTGAGGTGCATCATAGTTTCACGCTGTCAATTGCAAAGGAGTTTTTACAACCTTTAACGGGTAACAACATTGGTAATCCTATAGGTAATGTCACAATGTCGTTCATCAAGATTAACCATCGAATAGCTCTGTGGGCTAAAAAGGTCCACGGCATTGCCTTGCTGCTGCCTCTCCCTGGCACCTGATGGTGAGTTGTGACATATGATTGAGGTCCGGAATATGCCTAAGCTATTGCATTTACCGGCTCCATATTTCTGAAGGCTCACGATAAGATGTCGATGACGGTCCGTCATATTGTGTTTAGACTTTCAAATCTGTCTCCATGTTTCTACCAGCAGCTTTTCTCAGGATTCCCTTGACTCCGAGTCAACATCTGTATCAGCGGCAGCATCTTTCTCCTTCGCCTCAGCTAAAGCTCTGTACTTTCGCTTGCTCTTCTTAACAGCACTACTCTTCTTTTTCTTCTTTGACTCAGCGACAACCGCAACTCTGCTCTTATCACCCTTCTCTAAAAGCTCTATCCTCTCAGCCAGCATCTGCCTTGCAATCTTCCGGTTTTGCGTTCGGGATCGTGTAGCTTGTACTTTGAGGACTAGGCCGGTGGGGATATGCTTCAATTGGACTGCGGATGAGGTTTTGTTCTGGGGCTTTTAGTTAGGTGGCATTTGAAAAAAGGACTCTGGACAGTACGTACGATCTTCTGCCCGCCAGGTCCAGTGCCGCAGAGGAACTTCTCGGTGAAGTCCTCTTCATTTATTGTGGGTGGGCGAGGAGGCATTGATCTTGCCCATACTGATGTCGAATTTGTGATGTGCCGGCTTATGATTGAGCTTTTTATGGCATTGTCAAGGCTTCGCCTTTTGATAGATGAGAATACACCTCGTATCATCGTACATTGCTGGTAATTAATTGCTCGAATGCTGAAGACGTAAATGTGCCTACTGTAGGTTCACATGGAATGCAGGGTCCAACATACGCATAAGGGTCCCAAAGCGGTGTCAGGGTGCAGAAAATAATATGACAGGAAGGTGGTGGCTTGAAGTTTATAAAAAGCAAACACATGCACCGTCGACCTTGATGTACAGTATACGCCTCTGTCGAAATCATGGAGTCACTGTAATACGTGAGAGTAGGAGACGTTTGGCCAACGTGGCCAAGTGTTGTCTTGCGATGGACATCAATGAGCCTCAGCCTCGAGGGCCCAGCCAGTACAACCAGGGACTCCAACAACCGCCGCATATCGCAACTTCTCAAGCACTTGAGCTCGAAGAGTTGCACGTATTTTCGCAGGTTACTGAAGGAGCCACCCTCAGTCAGCCTGCAACTCTCCCTTACTCGTTGCCATCGCAACCTTCGATCGCAATAGACCAACCTTTGAGCAAGACAAAGCGCAAGGCATTCATCAAGGCATATAAAGCAGCAGAGAGAGAAAAGAAAGAAAGAGCGAAGGAGCTTGTGGAAGGCAACGCCATATCAATCTTCAACGCCCTTGCAACCCTCGATACACCACCAACAACATCGTTTCCAATACCAATCTCTAGTCATACACGCAGTCATCAGGTCAAGATTCCAGACCCCCCAGTCACAAAGAAGATGTCAAGCTGCATGTCTGGAAAGCCCTATGGCGAGAAGAAACAGGATGCCAAAGTCCCCCCCTCAGCTGCCTCAGGAGGTGCGATCAACTCAATTGAAACAATCTACGAGCTTGGCTGATATCTTATCCCCTTCACAGGTGTTCCCAGTCCAACCAAGGCCTACATGATGAAATCCGCACACAATCACACAAAGATTCCTGATCCTCAGCATCTCATGCTTGTGATTGATCTTAATGGTACTATTCTCTACCGTCCGTCGAAAACACAACCCAGAAGGTTCGTCGAACGTCCAAACGCTAGGCGATTCCTAGAGTACTGCCTAGACACTTTCACGGTGGTCATTTGGTCATCTGCGAGGGCAGAGAATGTTGAAGCCATGTGCCAGGCATTCTTGACTGATGAGCTTGCTGGTAAAGTAACAGCCGTATGGGGTAGAGATAAGCTAGGCTTAAGTCCAGCAGACTATCGATTGAGAGTGCAGGTTTACAAGCGATTGACAACGCTCTGGGATGATCCAGAGATCATGCGTTCACATCCTGACTTCGAGATGGGTGGTCGTTGGGACCAGACAAACACTGTTCTAATCGACGACTCGTTTGAGAAGGGCAGAAGTGAGCCATACAACCTAATCGAAGTTCCTGAATATTTTGGAGATTCCCAAGAGCCTCATAACATTCTCCCCCAGGTTCACGATTACATCAACTGGCTCAGTTGTCAGAGCAATGTCAGCTCCGCCATCCGCAGCAGCCCTTTTCGAGCGCATACCCGTGGAGGAAGGCCTCTTTGAAGACATCTAATCAAGTACAAAATAAGATTCGTTTTGGGCCTTTCAACTGGATCATTGAGGGAGCTTGTGGCTGCATTATCTTGAGACGGAGGATTGATGAAATCAAACTGCTTTCAGGTCTGGACTAGTCAGCCTACAGCTAGACGCGTCATCAGCATATGGAGGAGGTTCAGATGGTAAGTAGACAGCAATCCTTCGCCTCTCCTGTTATACGCTCTGGCAATATTGATGAAAACAGCAGCCCTGGCAATGCTTTGAACACGAGGTTCTGGATCCATAATTGGATTACTTCAAGTGGAAAGGACAGTCAAAGGATAGACTTCTGAGCTTTGATCCATAATTAAATAGACCTTGGAATCTGCACTTGTCTTTTAGGAGTTACAAGATTGCAGTTTCACTATCTACCTGTGCTGTTCTTTTGATGCTCGAAAATGTGAAGTACTTGTGATATCCAAAAGTGTTTCAGGCGAGGATGCCCCTGCCCTCGGCTTGATATCATGTCCGCGTTGTCGTAGCCATTTGCATTTCATGGAACTAAATGGTCGACAGCACCAGACAGCTTAGTGTGCAGCTTCTGTTCATCATTATATTGCAAGTCCTCGCTAAAGCTATATGGCGACTAGCAGTGACACTTAATAATTTAAACCCCCAATTTGAGCAGTGGATCATTCCACCTGATGAAGGTCCTGATTATGCTCATGAGATAACTAGTAACCCAAACCAGTCTTGATTATTCTAAAAGGTCGAGCTTTTATTCAGTCTGCTCTTTTTGCTCCTCTCCTCACGAGTCTTCCTACTTCCCATTATAATAGTTATAGTATGCCTGGTTGACGCTTCTTGTTACTGGAACAAAGCTTGTTTCTTGGAGGGGGTGATTTGGTATGATATTGCGTTAAGGATTAGTTCATGCTGTATGTAGGTGTTTCTTGGTTATTGAAATGGTTGAAGTGATTCAAGAATTGGAGCAACTACTGCTACTACTACTACTACTACCACCATAGCCTACAGCATCGCAGATGGCAAGGATATTACAACGCAAGTATTGGCTTTTTCGTCCTCTTTTTGCTACTGTTAGTGGTCGTTGCTGTTGCTACTTATATTGTAGCCATGGGATTGTAGGAGTAATTCAAAGTTCTGCATATTAAGGTGAGATAGTACGGGTTTTAGTAGGGAATAGTTCATAATTTATATGTAGGACAGCCTTCAAGTTTTCAGTTCCTGAATTAGTTTCAGTAACTTAAAACTTGGAGCTGCCCTATACAACTACTAACAGCAAGAGGCGGGATAGAGGTGTCAACTGCCAGATTCTACCGCCGCTTCTTGTTAATGTTTATAGTCGTTGCTGTTGCTACTTTTGTTGTTGTGATGATGGTGATAATAGTAGTAATTCCAAGTTTTGAGTCATTCAAACCAAGTCAATAACTGACCCGAGGAGAATCTGGTATTCTACAACTCAATAATCTTGATGGATCAAGAGCTGCTATGTAGTTTCTCATAACACTGTATGCACTGCACTACAGTGGTTCAGAGGACTGAGAAACTTTACATGGTATGTGTTTCTTGAGCAATAATTGTGGTGTTTCCACGGTCCAAGAGGAAGAGTATTTACCTGATCAGCTTTCTTCAAGTTACAATTGTCACAAGTAATTCTAATAATTGCAATCACGATTGTCCACGTCCGTTGGACTTAACCGTGTTGGAAGTGCCTATACTAGATGCACAATATTTTCCTAGACTCATCGCTCATTTCGACCTTCGTATGATTGTATCATTGTACTGTACTCCCATGCTAAAGTCACTTGAAAGAGGAAACGTCGCATGTAATATATCCGACTTATGTGTTCCCCGAAAAGAGGAACCGAGTCGTACCAGGCTTTCATACCCTCCCTCTGCGTGCAATCAACAAATGAAGATACCAAATTCATCAATCTTGAAGCTCAGCTTTGCACATTTGCTTGAAGGCCTTGCATATTCAATTTAGAGCCTTGAGTCCTTGATCATGTAATTTGAGGCCTTGTTTAAGGTAGGCATTCTTTATAAGAGATTTGAATTTCATCCCGAGGATTTGACATTTTATCTTAAGACTGCACACATTAATCATGATTCTCATTTTGGCTTGGTGGCACAATCGTGCTTCGCGCAACTGGCCTAGCAGCGATGGACCTTGAGATAACACTATTAGAAATACTATTTGTGTTATTTTTGGGCTAGGATCATCTACAATTAAGCCAATGGCCCCATTTACTAGGAGTTCATTATAAGATGAGGGTTTCCACAGAGAGAACCTCTGTCACTCACTGTACGAAAGGTCAGGTACCTTCCACCAGGAGCACCAGGAGTATTTGTGGTCACGTGCATGGAATCCTTCAGTTATGAATGGGAAAAAGGTAGAATTGAGGCTACAACTCTCGTCAGAGTATAGAATTTAACGCTCGCATCGTCATAACTCCTGAGATACTATCATTATTCGTTCGCTACTTGAAAACTTTCCCATCCGCCCAGGGATACTCCTTGCCATTAACGGTGATCGGCTTCTCCCAGGTCCATTGCTCATTCACGAACTCCTTGTCCTCAGCCTTCGCTGGGTCAAGCTTTGAGAAACTGTAGCTCTCAAAGTCAGGGGCGACATCGAAAGCAGGGGTCGAGTCCTGACCACGGATAACGAAGGCACCTTGGATTATGGAATCATCCTTAACACCGTATACTGAGGCACAACCGAAGATGTACTTGCGGGAGCCCTCAAGACGAGCGAAGAACCCTCCGATTAGGTTGGATGTCATGAAGACCTGGGTGAGCTCCTCGTTGTACTTGTAGTCAACCTTCCAGATGGAGTACTCCTCGAAGTTAATGTTCTCCCAGAACCACTTGAGGGCGTCAGGGGTTTCACTGTTGGAGTACTGTCTCTTCCACTCATCAAGAGGCATGGTTGCCTTTGGGAGCAGCTCCAGAGGGTGCTTTGGCTTTGGGGCTTCCTTGACCTCCTCCTCTTCGTCTTCCTCGACCTCCTTGGCCTTGGGCTTTGGGGCGGCCTTGGCAGCTTCCTTCTTTGGCTCCTTGACCTTTGCTGGTGGGGTGTACTTGACGGCAGTCTATTTGAAAGTCCGGTTAGTTTCAGTAACTCCCAAAAGGTATTTTACAAGTCCGACGCCAGGACCGAGGAGACCTAGTTTTTCCGACATCCTTGATGCCAGAGAGTAGATGATAGACTAAACTCAGACACCTTCAACACTTACATCAATGAAGTTCAACTTGCCAGCAACAGCAGAGTAGATGGGCTGGTTGTAGACAGTCTCGTACCAACGGGTGACGTTGGGGTTTGCTGCACGCCACTCCTTGTCGAATAAGTACTCGAAACCGCGGGAGATGAGTCCTGCAGCGAAGAGATCGGCAAGGGTGATGCGCTCGCCAGCGAGGTAGGTGTTGGACAGCAGGTGTTGCTCGACGACGCCGACAACCTTGAGAGCAGCCTTCTGAGAGTCCTCAACGCTCTTCTTGTTGTATGGCTGACGGCCAATGAGAGGGAGGAACCAACCTCCAAGGGTGGGGAGGACCTCAGAGTTGAAGTATGACATCCACTTCAAGATGGAAGCATAGCTGTAAATGAGTCAGCGTGATTCGATTTCGCGATGCGGGGGCGGGGTGGCATACTCTTGCTTGGTCTTGCCAAGGAGAGTGGTCTTCTCATTTTGGGAGGTGACTGTGATATTATTGTCAGTTGCTGTATTTAGAAACAGTAGAGGCAACAACAAGATGGTTTGAGGACCGGTGCTCAGAGTCTAATTAATAAATAAAAATCAACATGGACGATTAAGACAGGGATAACTGTATGATTTTTTTTCCTCACAGCACTGTGTAAGAGTGAAGGGGTTTTTGTCCGTCTCGTGTGTTTATGGAGATAAGAGTCGCAAAACCATTCATTTAGGTACGTACTGTAGATGGCAATGGCAATACACTCGGTGAGGGTGTAACCATCAGCACCAACAAAGGTTGGAATCTTTCCAAGGGGGTTGATCTCCAAGTATTCGGCAGAGACACCATTAGCAGGAGTAGTCTCGACAATCTCGAGTTCAACGTCGTTGGCCTTGGCCACTGCGCGGATGGCAGTTGAGCGCGAGTTACCCTAACGATGTTAGCTGCGAGAACTTGGACAGGGTTGCTTCTGGATCATGGAGCTGGCTTGAGCAACTCCCAAGAGACACATACCGGGTTGGTGTAGAGCTTTCCGAATGCCATATTTGCGGTGTTGTGGCTTTTTGGAGTGTTGTTTGAGGTTGAATGCTCGAGAGTTCTGATTTTGTGTGCAAGAAATCAGTCACCAACCCCTCCTCCCACACTAATCTTCAATCGGCAAGCGGCCGCCTTAACAGGCCACGTGATTGCAACCGAAGTCGTGGAGATTTTGGAAATTTGAGTACGACAAGCTTGAGGAGCTTGGAGGTTTACAGCACGTTCAAATCAACATCTCACGCCAGGACAACCTTTCATTATGAAGGCAGCATGGCTCCCTCTCAGGCTGAGGGAAGGCCTCCGATGCGCATATTCCACCCGGCCGATCGTTGTCAAAACCTCCTTACGACAACACGCCCCCCTTAATATAGCTACGAAGCAATTCAGCACTACCTCCGGGCTACGGGCAGGAATTGCAGCTCCGGAGATCGAGTTCAAGGATACCGGATTCAAAGATGCGGAGAAGAATAAGTTGCAAGACCAGGAAGAGGATGAGGAAGTCAAGCCATTTTACGCCCGACTCGTCCCAGAATCTCGCTCATACTTCGCTGCTCAACCTATCTTTGTCGATACGCTCATCACCCTCCGAAGACTGGTGCGGAAATATGTATCACTTCCAGTCGTGAAACCTGGAGAGGCACCCCGTGTAGCTTTCAATACCCTGGTGGAGTACAGAAATATGTCTGGTGAGACTGTGAAGGCAGCGAAATATTCCAAAATTCGCGACGCTCTCCAACGACTCAACCACATACACCCATCTATCATGCCAAAGGAGGTGAAGGATGTCCTTAATCGGTACAAACGAGACATCAATCCATATGACAACCAACCTCACCCGATACCGATTGATAGATTTGGCAGAGCTTTGGGCGTTGGAAGAAGAAAAGCATCCAGCGCGCGAGCATTCGTTGTTGAGGGTACTGGCGAAGTTTTAGTCAACGGGAAAACACTCGTGGAAGCATTCGGGCGCGTGCACGACAGAGAAAGTGTCATATGGGCCTTGAAGGCTACAGATAGACTCGACAAGTACAACGTTTGGGCTCTAGCGTCAGGAGGAGGAACAACAGGACAAGCAGAAGCCTTGACTTTGGCAGTAGCGAAGGCTTTAATTGCTCATGAGCCAATGCTGAAGCCGGCTCTAAGACGAGGTAAGCCGCAATTATACCATCTTGTGATTTTGGATCAGCAATGTTACTCCATCTTTTCGTGAAAGTTCACAGCATGCTCTCATGAACTATACTAACGCACTTTCTCTCGCAGCTGGTTGTGTTACTCGTGATCCAAGGAGAGTTGAAAGAAAGAAGCCGGGTAAACTCAAGGCCAGGAAGATGCCGGCCTGGGTCAAGAGATAGAAGACGACGTCTGTATATTATTGTATCGAACAGCATCTGGTGGGTGTACAATGGTGTCGGGAAATAACGAATCAAGCAAGCATTCTGCTTTGCTTTCAAACCATTTCTCTTGTGCGCATTTGGAAAGACCCGAAATAAAGATCATGTCGAGATCACGAAAGGAAAACTGGACATTATCGGAACACATACATGAATCGGAAGACGAAGCGGACGCCATGCTTGAGTCTTACGCAGGCAAACAGTTACCTTTCAGCCCTTGGTCAAGACTTTAACCTTCTCCCTCTCTCCCTCTGTCTCTTTCTCTCCTACTTGATCCAGGCCGAGAGTGCTCCATCAAGGTGTGTTCCGTGGTAGAAGCAAATTGGTCCTATTATGGATCCGGGAGCCACTTTCGGTAGATCCTGGAGTTACATGGGCGATGGCAGAGGCTGTTTCTCCTGGCTCGGCTCTGCAACTCACAGGGAAAGGGAAGATTTGTGCCAACGCACTCGCGTGTACTATATCCAATATGCCCATCGTAAAATGTGCTCGCTAATGGTAATAAAAAGATTTACGAGATCTTATTACCTACCACAACCTGGGCTGCAGGGCAGCAGATAAGTCCGTCGTCGGTCCCTAACACCATAATTGCTTTTTCCCCTGCCCATGCGAGCACCAGCCAGCCCCCCTCGTCATTCCCCTCCCATGTACACAAAGAGAACAACCACACACGCACACCACACACACCACACACCCACTCACAAACATGCACGCCTCGTCGCCCTTTCGTCCCGCATCCACCGCGTCAACCGCATCAAATCATAAGAGTCCCACGAGGCCGGTGCCTCTCGCCTGCGCTGCCTCACTTCGGCAAGCTGGAGCCTGGCTGACGATCCTGAAGTCCCGCCAGCCTGTCACATCCTCGACAGAAGAGGCGTCAGGGCCAGGCGTCTGGAGAGGAGACGAGACGTGCGAAGCATGGTACTGTAGGATGCCTCGAAACCCACCCACCGGTTTTCCGGGATCACTGCCACCTTGCAAAACGAATGATGCTCCCATTACTGGACAGGAGATCCTTTCCCGACGCGAGAGGGGCAAGGCGAATGTCTTTTGACTTCGATATGTTTATTCCAACCACCACTGCTGCTGTGCGATGCCAGACCGGGATGCTCCCCTCCATGTCCAGAACCCACTACTCTAATCAGATGTCAGTCTAGGTATCAGCAAAGGGTCCAACACCACTCACACCCGCAGCCTCGAGCGAAGCATGGCGTTGTGTTGCTGTGTTGTGCAGTGTAGTGTTATATCCAGCCTCACTTGCATGGCTCCCTTGAGAGAACCCAGCGATCATCAGACCACATTGAAGCAGCAGCATCTTCCAAATACTCAGCCCGAGAAAGAAGCGTCCCCGGAAAACCAAGTACGATAACTCAGATCGAAGAAAACAAGATCCGGGCATTAAATTAACTTGGAGAAACCCTAGCGTCGCCGATCACCCTTCCCTTCCCGCTGCCAGATCAGCCGGCCTGATGTGATCGTGGCTGAGAACAAAAAAAAAACAAAAAAACCAAAAAAACCCCCCAGACATTCGGTTTCTTCTGTCTTCAAGGTAGGTAAGGATGTGAGGATCCAATATAATACATGCATGTCTCAGCTGCCCTCTGTACTTAGACGTTACACGTAGCAACGCAGGAACGCAGGGGGGAAAAGAGTACGAATACTACCTTACCACTACGAAATGTACCTGTCGAGGTACCTTACGGGGTCGCTCCCGCAGAAGAAAAAGATACATTAGATTACATCTATATGCACCATGCAGGTTGCCGTGCGTAACGAGCAGAAGGGGAAAATGGCAGGAGATTCGTACCTCCGTACCTTTCGTAGGGACATCTCTCTCCGTGTGTGGGTGTGTATCGAGATTTGGTTCCCTTACTTGCGGAGTTGGACTTGGATATTTGGAATTAGGATTGCTGTGTATATTATCGTCGGCGTCGGCGCCGACGCATGGAAAGTTGGTTAGGGCGCGGCGCGTGTTCAAAAATCGAAGCGGCGTAGTTCAAGCTGAGAGTTTCCCTCTTGAGTGACCGATATTGTTGATTTGTTTTTGTTTTGTTTTGATGCGACTCGAGTACTTTGAAACATCCATAACACACTACTGTGCTCAATAGCAATAGCAACGGCAGCTATAGGAAGTAAACCCGGTTCGGTTTGATTTTTGGCATCTGCATATGTCAAGATGTCAAGAGTGCACGGATCAGATTCTGGCTGAAGTGCGAAGGTATTAAATCTCGATACTACAAAACCCTTCCATCATCCTATGTGCAACTAAAACTTACAGCTATGTATGTATCTGAAGTGAACCCCAAGTCTTCAAGGAAAGCACTCGCTTCCGGAGGCCGAGCCCTTCCCCCGATGCTCGTGAAAGCAATGCTCTCTCTATGTAAAAATTCATGATTCCTCATCAGATCCCTTTCTGCCATTCATTTGAAATCATGGCGGCCGAAAACCCCTCCTTTCCTTGCCCCCCCCAGTCATTCCCAAAAAGCCCATTTTTAATGCAAGCAAGTGCCTTTACATGCGAATGAACCACCAACACCGGCGGAAAACCCACCCCCAACCCTCACATATCATAACAGACCGAGAATGGAAATCGCTAAATCGAGCATAAGAGTGCATTTACAAAAGGATATCATAAGAACATGAGCGATTCGCTCAGGGCGGGGCTCTTCCCGCTGGGCCAGCGCCACTAGAGGCTTCGATTTGCTCTTGTAGATCGAGACACTCTGTGAGCACTAAGGAAATGTTAATGTCCATTGTTAATGGGGTCAAATGAATGCACTCACCAGTGATGATCTGCTCTTCGGCAACTCCATATTGGTAGTCAACGAGCCCGTGCTTCTCGACCACGTCACACATCCGCACCAAATCTTTCGCCATTTTGTTGATGAAATCTTGCGTCATCAAAGTCTGTGGAGGCCGTACCCCTTGCCTTGACTCTAAGATATCCTTTTGTCGCTGAAAGATAGCGAGCCAAGCCGTGTTGAATTCATTCCACAGTCGGATTCGATCTGGATGGAGAGCTACTTCGTCTACAATAAGGCCTTCATCAGAAACAATTAGTGGGTAAGGTCTAACAGAAGAAAAGGAATACCTACCGAGGTCGGAAACATGCCCCAACAACCATTCGGATACCTCAAGCAGAGACGAGCTTGCCTCTGCCAGTCGCCCATTGATGATGTTTTGAAAGATCTCCTTCAACGCGGTTTGATACGCGTTGTAAGCCTCTTCCATCCCTGGTCCTTGAGTCTCGAACTGCTGCTGATCCATAATGTCGGGCGCAGCCTGGGACATTTGCCCAATCCCCATGTTACCGCCTGTATAGCCTTGCTGGGCGGGACTCTGATGCTGCGCTTGTTGTTGGTAAACGGTGGACGAACTCGAAGATGCGTGATGTTGCAGACCTGGAGGTCCCGTTGCGTTCGAAGGATCGTTTGGAAAATAAGGAGTAGCGTCGGCGAGCATTTGCATGGCTGCAGGCTGCCGTGCTTGGAATTGCTGGTTTGACTCGTAGTTCGTGCTTTGTGTAGCCTGCTGTGCAACATTGTACATCTCCAATTGCGGGTTGTACCCAGTAAAACTTTGCTGTTGTCTCTGGTCTTGAGGATAACCTTGTTGATACTGGAGGTTATTGGCCGGGAGCGCCGCAGGAAATGTAGGTGCCGGTTCTTGGTAGTATCCCGAGTACGCTGAAGCGCCCGCTGGAGCTCGACCGGCTGCGGGCGATGTATTCAATGGCGCAGGTCTACTGTATCTCTCTGATGTAGAGCCCGAAAATCCGCGACCGGGTCCCTGCTCCCCAAAACGCGGGTCTTGCGCGGGGTATGAGGGCGCTTCATTCTGCCTCCTTCGACGATTATTGTCGTCCATCACCCAGTCCGATGCAGGAGCAGAGTTTGAACTTGCCAACAGCGAATCCACTCGATGCGCCGCCGGCAAAGAGACCTGGGAGGAGTAGAGGAGTGCCAGCTTGCTGACTTGCTGATTCTTGCGCTCCAAAGTCTGGCAAAGGCTCCCCAAAGGTCCGGCTGAGTACACGCGTAGCGACGACGGTCGTGTAACCTTGTTGTGATGAGGTCCTGTCGTATCCCTGTCAGCGGTGCTCACCAACATGAGGGAGAAGAGCTCGTTTAAGTACCTACCTGATGGTGTGGGAATGGGAAGACGTGGACGACGTGGACGCCGTGGAGGAGGCAGACGTGCTTTTGAGTTCGTGTTCTTTGCGCGCGCACACGAGTCTTGGAGGGGCCAAAATAAGTGTTGATCGGGCGTGGCACAAAGATATACAACAAGAAAACAACCCCGGCGCCAACCCAAGTGCTATTAACGCGTTCTATGGTTCGCAAAGCTTTCGTCTCGTTCGAGTACAAGCAGAGTTTCGTGGGCAATAGAAGAGATATGCAAAAAGCGCGTGTATTGGCTTCACTGCGTTGGCAAATCTTCGTCACCCGCCGCTGCTGGGTTGTTCCTTGGATCTCACGACCAGCTCAGTCCTTGTTCGAGATCTGCTTCGTAGGGCAACCGGAACGGCACCACGGTCTCAAGATATGACCGACCTCGAAAACGTTCTCACCCTCACTGTCCCGCGGCTTAGGCTGCCGTGGGAAGGCCCCTGGCGTGAGACCCGAGGGCAAAGGGGGGAGAGATTCGACGGTTGAGATTCTGACGTTCTGTACCGGTACGGTATTAGTCGGCGTCGGTGCGCACACGGTCGACCAAGACTTCCGTCTTCCAGAAGCTGTGGGTCTCAATGGGCGGAATCACGAGTCCTCCCTCCTTGTAATAATCTACGGAGAGGCCAGCCGTGGCAGCAGAACCCAGCACGCGATCGAAGCTCTGGGAGACAATGCCAGCGCCGGTCCAAGGACCGCTGTCCCTGCAGCGCCTCGAGTCCTGACTGACTGACTGACTGACGGACTGTCTGTACTGTGGGGAGGGGTGGCACGCGATGTGCTCGCAACAGGCCCTACAGACCAGCCAGACCAGACCGACCAGTTTGCATGAATCAGGACGGCGACAGACCACCACGCGCGCAAGAAGAGGCAGACAGGTAAGGCACGGTAACGTTGCACACCTGGGCGGGCGAGTTGGGGTGAAGTTGGGATAGAGTTGGGTATTGGGGATCAAGAAACTTTCAGCTACGACTCCACGCCTCGAAGACTTGGACGTTTGCAGAGGACGTGCGATTGCGCCCGCCGCAGGATGCGAGCTGCAAAGAATGCAGCAGCGACTAGGTGGTCGGCTAAAGGCCTCCCCCCCCCTCCCAAAAGAACGTCGCTCCCACTTTTTGCGTGCTGTGGAATTGACGTGCTGTGGCTGGCCCGAGGAGTGAAATTATCGTCTGAGCGGAAGTTTCGAGGCGGCGAAACAACGCAGCGAATCGAGGCCACCGCTACACTCTATTGAACCCAGCAGACCCAATCGATGTCGATGGCAAGCCCCGACACGACTTGGGTCAATGGGGCTGCCACTTGCAGAAAGCTAATGCCAGGTACGAAGTGACTATCAGAGGTTAAACCGCACAATGCTCCCTCTCTCATCTCACTAGGCGTAGATCACAAGATAGACGCGACCAGATGGATCAAGGCCGATGGACGAATGACGGCGAGTGGCGATGGAGCCACTGAGCACTGGGAGATTCCGTCGAGGACAAAGCCCGAGTCGTGCGTAAGGGCGCTGATGTGTTTCGACACCTCGGCTTCCGACTCCTGGAGGCTGGAGGAGGGCGTGCTGTGCAGTATCGAGATTCTCTCTGGTCGGTGTGGATGATAGCAGGTAGGACACTGAGACGGAAGGACGAAAAGGACTCAGATGGGAAACAATAATGACTGCGGTGGAAACATGGGAATCCTCGATGTTTTGGGCTGTCAGAACTGCAGCAGTGCCAATACCAATACCAGGATTTGGCCCAGGTCCGATCAGGCGCAACGCTAAGACACCACAGATCGCCGGATAAGGCGATGGCTGGAATGTGAGATGTGATGTGGGCGGTAGGGCCTACAACGCCGCCGCCGCAGGAGTAGTGGTGGTGGTGGGAGTGATGGTGGGAGTGATGGTGGTCGTCGTGGTCGTCGTGTACAGGACGGAGCAGCAGAGAGCTTTGGCCATTCATCAATCAATGTTACCAAGTGCCGGCCGCAGATGACCGAAGGAGGAACAGAGACGCTGAACCTGGCGCTGGCGATGGAATTGAGTTTGATTGTATGGAGTCGTAGATAGATGGTCAGCAAAAAGGGGCTTGTGGCTCATTGGTGTAGTGAGGGACGGATATATGCGGACGGCGATGCAGCAGAAGCTTGTTAGTTGCCGCGGTCGTGTGTCGAGATGGCTGGTTCGTCAGGAAGCATGAGCAGGATCAGGCAAGGGAGCAAGCAGAGCGGTGGGGGGGGGACAATACAAATTGTTCAATATGGATATGTCCCTGGATGAGTGATGGACGTGACTGTTCTCCGGAAGCACAGCAAAGGCAGCAAAAGCAAGGAAAATAGAAGAAGAAGAAATCATACACACCAGCATCGCCAACCGCCAACCGCCAACCACGCGCCCCGGCATCTCTCCGAACCTGCTTCCATGGCCCTGGGTCGCAGCTCACACCGAGATGACATGCTTTGTGGCCGTACGATCAATTGTCCGCGGTGCATACAGACCAGACAGCCATCCGGTCCGTCGACCACAGGAGGCACATGTAGAGGACGCTCTGGCGGATGGATGATGGATGATGCTACGGTTGCTGAGTGCCGTGGACCACATCCTCACCGGCGGTCCATTCTCGTCGTGACCAGCGTCCTCATGCTGGGCCATGCTGGGCCATTCTAGCATTCTGGCATTCTGGCATTCTGGCATTTCTGGCATTCTGGTCGTACGGTATACATCCATTGGAATCCTCTCTCGTCCTGTCAGCCCGGGGGCCCCTGAAACGGCGAACGAGGGCTCGTCGGCGGTCTTTTTCGTCGTGTCGTGCCCAACGCAGGGTCTGGCGTTCTTGGACCTCTTTGTTGCGGAGAACGCCATTACAAGCCTGTTCCATGTCGTTTTCGTGAGGACGTGAGGTCGCGAGCGTCGTCAAATAAAGCGTCCCCTGGCCCATGTCCAGCGTTGTTTGCCTCAGTAACCCGGTCGCCGCAGGGGTCGCAGGATCTGCACAAGGCGCCACGATTTCGACATGTTCCAGTGGCTCTGGTGTCGCCAGGCGGAAAATTAATGTCATCACTATTCACGCGGTAATCATCAGTCTGCGCAGACACAGTGCTGTCTGTATATCTGTTTGTGCGTGGAGATGCATCTGCTTGCACACATGCCATCGACCCCAAACACGCACGTGTTTCTTCTTCCCCGTCCCCCTTCATGGCTCCTTCGTCCGCTTGCCAACCAGGGACCAATGATGCCCATGTCTTCCACGAGTCATCTCTCTCTCTCTCTCTCGACTGCTGCGAGAACAGACAGACAGACAGACAGACAGACAGACCATCCAGGCTCACTTCCAGTGCCATCGGCTGGTCCAACCCGAGTGGCCATACGGCAACCTTCCAGGCCGCATGCCACTTCGAATTTCGCCCGTTTCACAGTGGATAGACAGATACCGACCAGACTCCCAAATCGTTCCCCAAGCAAGGTCGGGCCTGGTGGTCTCGGAGACTGACATTCCCAAGCTGCCACCACTGCTATCTTTATGCCACAAACAATTCGCGCCGTATGACAATCCATGGTGCATGAACGCCGCGACGGCTTGACAGTTCCTCAGCCAGTACGCCATTCCTAACAATTGGCAGCCATATATGTCGTTGCTTCCCATAATAGGATACACTGCAGTTACAGACTTACAGCGCAGTCTTCGGCGTCTGGGGGTTCGCAAATTCGTCCGAATGCAGTAAGCAGTAGACCGGATCGCCCATTGAAACAAGATTGTTGTTATTATTATCATTACTATTATTATTATTATTATTATTATTATTATTATTATGATGATGGTGATTTCTGCTATTGCAGCGCGAGCGCAGATCAGTCCTCGTCCATCTCCATATTTTTCTCGAGCCCTGGTGAGGCTGATGCGCGCAAAGATCAGCAAGGACTCTCCTTGGGAGGAGGCCAACCCTCCTGCTCGATGCCCGGGTAGAGCCTTGGTGACCACGTGTGCCTTGGATACTTGAGTGGCAGCGTTTTGCGGCACGTTCATCTAGAGCAACAAGAACTTCAAGAGCCGGACGGGTTGGCTTGCTTCCTCTTCTCTGTCTCTCTCCTCTCGATCTCCCTCCCTCTCTCTCTCTCCCTCTCTCTCTCTCCCTCTCTCTCTCTCTCCCTCTCCCTCTCTCTCTCTCGCGTATGATCTGCACCGTGGAAAGAGCTGTCCGGCACGCACGTGTACGTACAGAGGACCACAGGACGCCTCTTCAGACTTCTGTAGGCGACGTTCGCACTTGTGTGCATCAATCGATCATCGCATGACATGAGAAAGTCGGTCAGGCAGGCAGCTTTCTTGCGAAGGCCTCGAAGCACTGATGCCCAAAGCAGCCTCCTCGTCATCACCATCAGCAGCAGCATCCCCTTTTCGAAATCAGTCCTCTTCTCGACCGGCCACAAGACACTGTGTCGCAAGATGCTCCAGATGTGCTTCTCCAAACTCACGCCTCCTCTTGAACACGACGTGAATCTCGCCGTCCAGCAGGCACAGGCACAGGCACAGGCACAGGCACAATCGTCAAACCGGCCGCAACAGCGCGGATGAACCGTGCAGCCCTACCAAGTCTCAGACCCTGGATCCCTCCCTCCCTCTCCTTTTCCCTTGCACCACCACATCCACATCTCTCCTCCACCTCCACCCTCTCCGAAGCTCAGCCAGGCCGACCAAACAAAACAACCTTCTGGAAGACCCGTCGAAGCACATCCCAATCTCCACCTCCCCCGATTTTATCAGCATGGTCTCGTCAACGGCCCCTAAGCTGTTTCGCTACCATACTTGAATTGAAACGACCCTCCCTTTAATCCCAACTTCCAGAAAGTTTCATGACTGCTTCTTGCTTAACTCGCGCCAAGGAGGAAAACCTGGTCCTTTCTTCAACAAGTCCATGTTCAATACTCTAATTGAACGTACTGTAACCGGAGATGCCGGTATACGCCGCAGTAATGTGGTAGAGCCGAATCACGCCTGCCTGCTCTCAGTCCACGGCGATGGCAGATCCTTGGAGATTCATGCTTGACACGATCGATCACTCCTCAAACTCCCTCTCCAGAGAAACAAACGGTTCTTCCATTTTCAACAAGCCCAGAGCAAAAAGCGTTGGAGCACTCCAACCAACCAAGGACCATCGTAGCGGCAGATCCTTGAAACACGCAATCGGCCATCCATGCGACAGGATGATCGATCTGACTGTCAAATTGCCTACCCAATGCCTGCCTGCCTGCCTGCCTGCCCTCCAGCCTTTGCATTTTCCGGATCGTGATTTAACGGGGTCGCGCGAGATGCTTATGATAATGCTAATGCTAATGCTAATTCTGAAATGTCTTGCCGGTGGCATAACTCAAGACGAACGAACCTACACAACTGTTGAACCTTACGAACCCTACGAACCTTACGGGCCTTACTAGCTTGTGTGAGATACCACTTACCTCTGCTGCCTCATACTTGGCACGACTCGTCCTTGTCCAATAAAGAAGAAAAGACATCCAATGCGTGGTAGGGACCGCTATGCGCATATTCGTTTTCGCCAGGTCAAGTCAAGTCAAGCCAAGGGTTGGTGTCTGAACACGGCCTGCAGCATGCATGAGCAGATGCGACGAAGGGCGCACGAGATCAAAGCAAAAACCGTTGGCCCTTCCATGATATGGATGGAGTTGGCGGTGTCAAGAACGAGACGGTACAAAATCCCAAGTTGTTGAGACAGAAGACATAACTTTTGATCGGCTGGAGTTGACAGCATGCGACTAACTGACTCATAGGCTGCCGTGGCCTCTCAGAGCCGACCTTGGGCACCACGTACAAGGCATATTCCGCGCAAGGCCTGCTCGACTGAAGGTTCAGCAAAGACAGGATCCGCGTTGCCCAACCTCTGCCTGAAATGCAATCCTCTGCCGTCCTATACACCTCCCAAAGACCAAAATCGCCTTGCGACGTCCTGCGCCAATGCGAGGAAAAGCAAACTAAGATGGTCAAAGGCGATGACACGGGCGAAACTTGTCCCCTTATTCCCGGGCAACAATTGCATTGTCGATGGGAATGGGAAAGGTTCCCAGAAGGTCCGTTCGTAGGCAGTTTATACTTTCTGCCGTCGTAATGCCCACGGAGGGTGGTGGCCCTCTGTAAGGCTGGATCGAGTGCTGGCGACTGGGGTGTTCCTTTTTCTCCCCAGCAGATCTCAACAGGAGATAGAGTACCGCGATGCTGCGATGATGCCGTATGTACAGTACAGTAAAGGAGGAGGATTCGGGGATTTGGGGATTTGGGCATGTGAGGATTTGCTCGCAACTTGCCATGCACAATGCCTATACAGTATATCCATGTACATCAAAGCCGCCAGCCGCTTAGGCTTTCCCTCGTCTGCCAACGCTACACCAGGACCAGCGCGGTGGCAACGGCAGTGATTCCCGACCAGAACGGCCTAGACCTTGACTCACCAACAGAGACTTTTTTGCCTCTTCGACTTTGGCCTCGATTTGCTGGACGACGGCAATATAGGTAGGCAGCTAGCTCTTGGCAATTTTGCCATCTGGCACGAAAAGGTATAATCTTGGCACCACAGCAATCCTTCGCGTGCTTCTCCAACTTGGCCTGCCAAGCCATTCTCTGCTTCATTCCCAAGTGCAAAACTTTTCATGAGACTTGACACTCGGAACGCTGCCAAGCCATACATCTACATAGATATATATGCTGTCTTGGTATGGTGCTGCGGTCCTCGGAGTCAAAATACTTTCGATTTTGGCGCGCATTGAAAGGATCGATGCCGGTGGTTGAGAGACGACGAGCAGGATGCTGTTCAGATATTATTGCGAGCAGAAGGTTGTTGTTTCCATCGGAGCGGTCTTTCTGATATTGCCAAGCCCTTTCTTCATAGCGGAACAATGTGATTTGACACTTCCTGTCATCCATGTTTTATTGACGGATAAAAATAATTGTGATGAAAATGAAACATCGCCATCGGTAGTTGGAGAGATAGCGCCGATGATCAGACACTGACAGTACACTAGGTATGGTTCTCAACTGCCTCCCGTGACTAAGTTCAGGACCAATATGATCGGAAGAAAAGCTCTCAGGCAGACCGGGCTTGAACAATGCCAGGGCCTCAATTACTGCATTGGAAGGGTTGATTGGAGCCATGGCCCAAAGAACTTGCTTGTGAGCCGCTGCGAACGCTTAGGGCACGCGGCATGTTGTGTTCATTCTATCAAGACGACGATCAAGCTTTGATCAGACCAGGAAAATCTCCCTCGGCAGACCACGTTCAAAGACAGCTGCCGGAACCCAAAAACCCAGGACACTGATACCGTGGGTGCAAGCGTACTGGGCCGACTTTTTCCGTTGAGTGTCTGCCGAAGAACTTCTTCCTCTACGGTAATCGAACTCCCAGCGCCTCCTGCGGCATACTCTCCCGCGCCTTTAATCTCTTCAGTGACGCATGAGGTTTGACTATCGTGCCATCTCTTTATTGCGTGACGAGACTGATGGAATTTTGACCTTTGCTCGCAGCGTCTCCTTTTTTGTTGCGTTAGTTTCTTCGCCTGTTTTGGCCTTCATGTCGAGTCTTCACAACAATACTCCTCAAAACTTTTGGTGCTATCACACTTCAAAATGGACCGCAGCTGAACATCAAATCTTTCTGGCATCAGTAAGTAGCATATCGGTTGCTTCTGCTAGCCTTCGAAGCCCTCTGTGAGTCCAGGTTTGTCTATGACCGCAAGTTAGTTATTCGATCCGCAAGCAAACTTCGTATAAAATGGATAGGAGGACACAGAATGAATTGTTATGATTTCCACAAGGTGGAGATTATCGTAAATCCATTTCAATTGTGCAGTTTATGTTATCCGCTCCAGAAAAGCCTGTATCATAGCGATTATCCCAGCCCTCGACGAGGTACGACGCCCTTGCCTGCCGCCTTGGACCTTGAGGGGAAAACATCTCCAGAACTACCGTGAAATCATGATCATTCTTGAACACGCCTGAGACAGATTAGAATTGATCTAAAGAATGTCAGTGTCAGTCCGACCGCTCGTGTTCAGATAAGTTGTCAGAGCTTCATCAAGGTACGCACCTAAAGTCATGCTCATGGAAACGTCTGTATTCTCCACCATCTTCGTAAACTCTTCAAAGCTGATCTTCCCGTCCCGGTCCAGATCTGCCTCCATGATCGTCTTGTCCACAATCTGCTGTAGTTGCTGGTCCTTCAAGTTACTGCCCACCATCATCTTCAGCACGATGAATAGCTCGCCATTGCTGATGTATCCGTCACGGTCGATGTCATAGACCTTAAAAGCAAACCGTAACTTTTGTTCCTTGTTGCCTTTGCTGGAGAAAGCGCTAAGGCCCGAAACGAACTCCTGGAAATCAACGTCTCCACCTCCATCTTCATCAAAGATCGCTATCATTCTATGCCTTGTTAGAAGCTGCATGTAGAAGATTCACAGCAGGATGAGTACCTTGTCGCTAGAGGATTCGAGGATATCTGAGGAAGGCTGAGGAATTCTTCACGCTCGATGGTACCGGAGTTGTCCTAAGAAGCACCCATTAGTCCTCGGTCCTCTATCTCTCCACACAGTATGCACACCTTGTCCAACTTCATGAACCGCTTTCTTAATCGGTCAACTTCATCTCGATCGACTGCGAGGCTTTGGTCAGCATCTTGTGCCCAACAAGGTCAGGCTAGGAATCGGTACAGTTCGAGCCCTGGACAATGTTCTCCAATACGGCGCTGCTAGTATTTCCCATTTTGACGTATTCACGGGAGGTGTTGTGTATTGAGCGGGGTGGAGAGAAGGTTGCTCAAGGTGCGCTGGAGTTGATATTTGTGGCTTGACCGGTACGGTCTTCGAGCAACGCTAAGCTAGATGTGGGGTGAATCAAGGGTCGAAACGCCACAATCCTTGGATGACAACCTGTTTGAGGAACACTCCATTCACAGGCACAGGACATTATCTACAGAAAATGGGGTTCACAATAGTTAAAAATACGGCCTTGACCAAAGGTCCACACCAGTTGATTATTGCGAGTCACGTAAAATATCTTCATATTCTCATGCTTGAATCATTGCAAAATACAACCAAGTTGGACAAAGGCATACCAAAAACAGTATGGAGTAAAAGCAGAGAGAGGTCTTTTGAAAGAGACTCCCTCTAAATGCACAGTCTTTGTATCACTAAGTTGTTTGTGTGTAGAGACAGCGTGAAGGGCGAATATCCCAAAGCTTTTGTCGTCCACATTGGGAGTTGCTATGTCGTTTACTAGTTGCGGTTTGAGAGCAATATCAAGGCCATAATTAAGCATCTCACGTCAGCTTTCTAGAAATTGAAATACATAATTGTTCTTCGATATTCCAGCGTCAAGTAGTCTTCCTATTCTTTGGGTGCCCAGTTGGTGCCCTTCATAGGTACTTTAAATTATTGGTTAGCCTTGTGTACTTAGGTTTCTTAACTATCAATATTGGAAGCCGTCCTGATAATCACACTGCCGACTTTCCTCTTAAGTGTTCCCTCTCTCCTGTATACTGGGTAGCATCAGTACTGTTCTAACTGGCCTTAATAATTGTTTGGACCCGATAACTCTATAAGAACAGCTACTCCACCACGGACTTCCAATGTAAAAGGAGAGAGTGGGATGCTTTGACCACTGTCTTCCTCGATATGGCCTTATTCATATCCTGATCATTGCAGCCCGCAAGCCACATTAATCATTGACTCGGATTCGATCAAATACAAAAGCCGGTGTTCTATCACATTTGAGAATGAAAGCATCGTGGCAAGCATCCGGACACTATGGTTGGCAACGCTCGGAAAAGGAAGAGAACACCGCTGCTGGATCGAAGATTAAATAGCTACTTGATCAAAATCTGTTCTTCATAGTAGAGAAGCTATTGTGTTGACAGGCTGAAGAAGTTGCAAAACGCGTCGACCCCTTTTTACATCTCGCTTAGCCAAAAGAAATTATATATATATACAAAAACCAAAATGGGAAAAATGGAACACAAAAGAGATCGAAAAAATGTATCTAGTACTATCCCAAATCAAAAGAAACCCAATCGACTACCAGACTGCAGAAAACCCGATAAGCAAACGCCTTATGGTTAAGGTGTCCCGAGAATAACAACCGAAGTGGTAAATCGAAACTGCTGGGTACAGTATGTTTGTCAATTCATGTTTGAAAATTCGTTACTTGGTTACTTAAATAGGCTACAGGGTCGCGGTTCGGTTCGTGAGCGCTAGCGCTTCGATTGGACTATCAGCATGCTGCTTGAACTCATCTTCCTAGTTATCTCAGTTCCTTATCAAATGAGCATACCAGGTACTATGATGGATTTCCAATTCACCTGTTTCTCTGGCCTGGTCAGCTCCATTCGCGCCTTTAGGGAATATTCGAGGCACCTTGGTGGTGATTCGGTCTAAAGAGATTGAACTAGGTTACTGGGCGAATGTATGACAACTTACATATAATGATCTCTATTCCATCTTGGCTGCGCAAGTATGGTTGTCTTAGCTTCGATCAATGTTTTCGATTCTTCGCGATGTTGGTATGTTTTGCTTTGGAGGCCGTTGAATAGCTAGGTAGGTAGGGGAGGTACTTAGTTTAGCGTGCTTCTTTTGGGGGGTCTCCTATACAAAAGTGATTCCTTCAGTCTTCAGTCCCTTTTCACGTTCTCACCATCTATCAAGCCATGCAAATTTGCCTCTCCAAGCAAGATGAACTCTCCCTTCTTAGTTTCTCTGACAATCAAAGGTGCCTAACCACACAAGAGCGTATAAACCTGATCTCCCAATTCAGTATGAGCAGGAACCCATCCCATATCCCTTTGTTGTATTGCACTAAATTCAGCTAGATATCAAACGCATCTTTCCATAGCTTAAATGGAGTGTCTGAAGCTGGCGTTTCTCGACTTTATCCATGATTCGCAATCGAAGTCAGCCAGTAGGCTTCCTATATGTTCTCGCGTGTAGGATATGGATCCCGCAATTTCTTTACCACGTGTTTCCATTGCCCCTTCAACAGCTTTGATCCCGGGAGTGTCCGGACGTGGTTTTACGTTGTGGACTGCACAGGTCCTAATGGACTGTTCTCAAAGGATAGCTGCTACCATGGCTTTGTTTGTCTTCTCTTAGCCTTCATTTGCTATCTGCATCCCCTTGTTCTCTCCCCCTTGTACGTTTTCGTTGGGGTTTTCATAAAGGGCGTTGAAGAACCTGCAAAAGATGCGAGGGACACCCTCGCCGATCTTATTCTGCAATGGCTGCAGCTTTTAAATGTTGGGCGCTTCGTTGTTCGATGCCTTCCAGGCTTTGAATTTGTCGACGGTTCCTTTACCTTGCGGGATAAGTTCTAGAATTTTATTAAGTATCTTCTTCACCCGTTGGAGGATAAAGAATTCCGATACTTCTAGAGGATCTGGGATTGAAAGAACATCAGAAGTTCCTTTGATTGTGTTTATTAAGACACCTTCCAAAGCGAGGGGGTTCTTTACGCTGGTGTCGAGAAAACGCTTTTCCTTCTTCCTCCGCAATGAGTCTTCCCTCCTTATTGCCCTCGTCAACTCGTGGACAATAAGCAACCACTCCACCCGTTCTAACACTCCACCAACCCTCAAAATCTCTCCATCAAAGCGACACGCATAATAGAGCACTCTCATAGCATTGGCACAGTCCTCTCAGAGTATATTCCCATCTGCACAGCACAACCCCAACTCCCTTGCCGACGCACACTCCTGAATAATCCACACTCGCTCAAACCACGGACTATGAATGAAAAACGCGAGTGCCGCAATGCCCTTCATCATCATTCCGGCCGGGGCACCTGAGATGCGAGGCCTTTCGGGCGTCAGAAGCGCATATCCGGTGATCATTTCGAAAATCTTTGAATCGGAGGCCAATTCTTTACCTACGCACGCAGGGACGTTTCTGCTCTTGATTAGATATCCCGCATGAGACTTATCTGTTGGGACGCTCAATTTTTTCGGCTTGGTTGATGCAAAGGGCATTGATCCAGATAGTGCGCGGTGCTTCAGCCAGTCGGAGGTGCTGAAGCATTGAAGTTAGGGTTGTGATCAGTGGTAATGTTGTTGATTCTGGTGCCAGGTAGAGATTGGCGGTTTGGTCTTGCGCGCCCCACGTGCAGGAGACGGCTTCCCTTCATAAGGAGGCCGAAAGTCGATCCTGGCATGGATAAAACGAGCGTTTAGTTCTTCTGGTTTGCTGGGTTTGGAGGCTTAGGAGTCTGCTTTCTAGCTTGCTGATGAATGGCTGGTACTTGAATGTTGTCGACATCTTTGCAAAAAGGTCACAGAAAAAAGTTTACAATTATTACTGAGAACTACAGGCTCTTCAAGAAGAAATGTTGTTAACTGAGCTGCAAAATGTGATATTGAGGTGGAAGTCGACCGTATGCAAACACGCCACTTGAAGTTTCGCGGAAACATCGCGAAAGCACATTGATATTTCGGTATTATACGTATTGTTAATAGCAAGTAGTAGGGCAACAAGTCTTGTGAGATCTGACAGCAGACCGATACTGCGGCTGACTCTGACTAGCATGATCATCCTGCTCGGTAATTTCTTTTTACTTATTGAAGTCCTTTAACACCTTATATATGCACCCGTGTGTATACATAGCCACACAAATAACATGCTATTAGAACCAGACAATTATAGATAGCACTCTAGTAGCGATGCTGTTGCTATTCCTGAAGCTTTAATTAAACACGTATATGTGACCGAACATACAAAAGCACATCCTAGCTCTGTTGTGTAAAAGTGTTAAATTGCTTCGAGGCTGGTTTCCACCACAGAAAGGGGGAGCTCCGAACTTTTTTACATGGTCACTTTGATATTGAGATGCTATAAAGCTCTATAAAAGTTCAAACATAGTACTGAGACTCTTCTTAGGGTCTTATCTGGGGTTTTACCACGCAGAGCAATGGCTATCAAATTTAGGTAGAGCTTTCAGTGTTTCGGTGATGCGGATTGTCATGTCATTATCAAAGCAAAGATGACAGATACTCTCACCCAAGCAGCAATACTCCAGCTAGGTTATGAGCATCCTGAACGGAGTCGAACTACTATCCATCACATGCATCAATATTCAAGCATTATCTCCATTTCGTCTAAACCGCCGCGTGAACCCCCTAGTCAGAGTCTGACCCTTCAAATTCGGATTCCCCCTCCCTGAACAGAATAAAATCAAACTTTCCATCCACTTTCTCCGCAATGGCCTTTCTGAGAACTATCAATTCTTCTGGACTCAGGTTGTGTTCCAAAGCTTGGCTCATGATTGCTAATTGCAAACCTCGATTCGATTCTTGGAGTTGTGAGATGTACCTAAGAAGACCATCAAATGTAAGAGTAGTCATAGCTGTGACATTGAGGACCTTTAAATGATGAAGACCTGCGATGGCGTCCAACACACTATCATCCACCATGTAGCCACCGAAATGAAACTCTTCCAATTGTTTCAATTCCGATGCGAGGCCTTGGATTTCGGGAGACGAAAAGTAATCAGAAGTACCTATCAGCCGTAGATATGTGAGCTTGGTCAATTGGCAAATAGAAGTGATAAGGGTATCAATGTCATCTCGAAAAGCCCCTTCAGCATCGGCCTTAAGATCCAACGATTCAAGGCTTGTTTGGTGGGATATTGCCTTGTGAAAATCTTGATTACCAACTAGTGTGTAACAAT
Organism: Pezicula carpinea; assembly: GCA_026119845.1. Lineage (NCBI taxonomy): Eukaryota > Fungi > Ascomycota > Leotiomycetes > Helotiales > Dermateaceae > Pezicula > Pezicula carpinea. The sequence goes on along the minus strand of JALRMK010000041.1, from coordinate 209,820 downwards.
CGACCGCGAGACTTCTGAGGCGAATGTTGTTGCGTAAACATAGAGGTGTCAAGATCGCTGGTCCGCTAACAAAGTTTTCTAACGTGAGAGTTTGAAGCTTCTCACAACTGCCCAGCCACGATACGATTTCGAGGAAAACATCGTTTTGGTTGGCCTCCAAGTTTATGACTCCTTCAGAGTCAGCCAAAGCGAGAGTATCAAGCGCCACGCAATCTTTGAGGAGTGGAAGAGACTTGACAGCATCTCCACCCAGAGCTCCAAGCTGAAGGGATTTCAAAGAGCTCGCATGGTTATTCAATGACAGTAGCGTCCGGGGGCCGATACTACTGGAACGTATGACATTCAGCGATCTCAAGGAGTTTGGCCTCAAACCGCTGAAGAATGACGCGAGCTCGCCATCTGTGTCCTGGAAACTCGGTCGGGGCATGCCGAGATAGAAAGTCAGGTCGTCAAAATCAAGGCAATTTTCGGCAATGGCTTTTGCAACGCTTCCATCCAAGACAGCTCCGTCCCACAAAGTCAACGATCGCAGGCGCGGGAGGCGGCTGGCCCATCTTGAAAAGACAGCTGTAGGAAGGTTTTCTCTTGAGCCCACTAGCTCTTCAAGAGCAACACTGCTGTGATTGCGATCCGCGGCCTGACTGACATAGTTTGTAATGGATTCTCCCACGACTTCGATAATGGCTGAGACGTTGAGTTTAGCAGGGGGCACCTTGCCGGCTCTGGTCTTTCTGTTCAGCGGTGTGCCTACGACTTTGTAAAACGTAGCCATGTCTCCCTCGAAGAAATCGTTCATGGGCATATCCCGAAACGAATTATCATCAAGTAGTTCTTCTAAGTCCCCGAGGTCAAGAGAGCGGATGTAAAGGCAGTATGGATAGGCAGTGCTCCCGAGCGAGGATTTAATGATGGCTTTCCATTGCATCTCCCAATTTGTCATTCTCTGCATGTGCTGCGCAATCCGATCGTCCATACTGTCAGCAAACTGTGCTTCTGCATCGCTGCCTTCGCTGGCGATAACTTTGGATCTGGGAATTCTGCGTACTGTTAGAAACTGGCATGCGCAAGAGCGTTATGGGACTTACCGGTACAGCCATAATAAGGCATGCTCAACTAGGTCTTTTCCAGATAAAGCGCAGTTGTGAAGTGTGCGGACATCTCCTTGGTGGCCAAGATTTTCGCAGACGAGCAGCAGAAGCTCTGGCGGAAGCTTGCCCATTGTTTCTTCGGGGGATGGAGGTGATTGATATTCGGAGGAGTATATGGATTACTCTAAGGAAGGTTCGTGATTATGTGTTTGTCTTTCGCTCGGATTCTGCAGGATGATGGGAAGATGCTGTCTGGAGAATGGATCTCGTATTGTAGATTGCAGAACGACGAGGGGTTGTGGATGGAGATCAAGTAATCAAGGCGCGTCATTCTGGTGATTGCTACGCGTAGCGCGACTGACACCAACCTCAGCAACACATCACATAATTTTCTGAGTCGCATGCGATGCATCAACTGAAGGACATGCCTACCTTGACCATACTGTAAGCTCATAATGGCCATCTTGAGCTTCACGCTCAGTCCAGAGTCCATAGGACGGCTCCATGATGCCCTCATATGCCTCGGAAAGTTCTCAGAGAGTGTCTCCATAGAGGCAGTTCATGATAAAGTGCGCGAGCCTGTTCCATTTCCTGAAGCGATACTAAAGTTGTATCATTAGCTCGTTCTATATTCTCTCAATTCCTCCAAGTCCGCCTATGCCTCTTTCACCTTGGCTGGAAATAAATTCTTCTCCAAATATCAGTACACACCGGCACGTAGCAAGTCGCGAGAGAAATTCAATTGCAAAATTTACAACAAGGTTAGAACCTAAGATGCTGGCTTCAGGTTGTTTTATTTGCTCATTGTTACTCCTCAGGCCCTACTGTCAGTCTTTAAGGGCAGGAGTGCGGATCCTGAAAAGGATACTGCCATTGAAAAATGTGAGGTCTCAGTAGAGGACGGTGAAGGCGTTACTAAGAGTCGATTTATTATCAAAATTGTGTGCAGACATGGTATGTTACTCCTCTTCTATGCTGTGCAGTTCATCGGCTCACTTTCCCAGGGGTTCTGAAGACGTACCGCTTGACATTCGAGTCTGTTCCTTCAGCGCATGCAATATTTATGAAGGAGAGTGCCAAAAATCGATGGTCGATATCCTCCAAAGCCCTTCGAGAGTTCGTCGAGCATTTTGGCCCTGGTACAGAGCAGCTTGATATTTACTCTGAAGGTGGCCGTGTGAGCTTCACAAGCTATACGGAAAAGGTCATGGCTGGCAATGGTAGGATAAACTCCATTGTCATATTAGCTATTACTGATGGTAGCACAGAGATATTGAAGCAGCCCTTGCATACTACCATTGCTATAGATACTCAAGAGTTTGTTGAGTTCTCCGTTGAAGAGAAGCTCCACCTCGTCACTAGTGTCAAAGATTTCAAGTCTATTATCACTCATGCAGGAACCACTCACACAGTTGTCCAGGCACGCTATTCTAAACCTTTGAACCCACTGCAATTGACATATAGCGATGAAGGCATCAACAGCGAATTCATCCTCATGACCATCGGTGAATCAAGAAGCGCTTCAGCAACACCAGTTCCTGGGGCCCGAGCCTCGAACAGATCAGCCTCAAGGCAGCCTTTGGAAGCGGCATCGAGTTCGAGAAGAAGTGGCAAGAGTGCTGAAATGCCGCCTCCACCAGCCAGGGCAGGGCCAAGTCTCTCGCGCAATACGTCTCGGCCATCCCCACCACCTCCCCAACCAAGTATTCAGTCGAATGCGCTTTTCTTGCCGGAAGAAGATGAGGATAGAAGATGGGACCCAGTTACTTACGATGATGAGGAAGATCAAGAGATGTTGTTGTGGGACGATAAAGTACGTTTTTCTAAACTAATATTTGTGGCCAGCAAAAGCTAAGTGAGATGATCAAGGCTGCAAATTCAGGTCCTCGCCTACAGGCAAGTGAGAGCCAAAGCCAGAGTATCAATGGTCGTGGAAACGCCAATAGCGGAAACTCCAATGATATTCCTACCCAGCGTATAGCACCAACTCAAAAATTATCTCAGGTAATTTCACATCTCGTCTCATGGATTTTGTATGCGTTGCGGCTAATACGTATAGGTCCGAGGCATATTCGACGATTGATCATTGATAATTTTAATGAAACAACAAGTTTCAGCGCCGCCATACAAGGAGTCTACTACACTCATTTGGGATTTGCAACGACTGCGCCAAAGGACGAGCAAAACTTACGGGCGGGACAAGAAGCCGCAAGACTCTCTATCCTACCAGACAGAACCGAGGCCCTGGGAGGTTAGTTGCCGGACCCTCGCTTTTCACGAAGACACACACTAGTTTCCAAAATAATCAGAATCGCGCTTTGCATTATAGTCAACCAAAACCTATTCCAGCTGGAGTCCCTCCAAATAAAGAATGCCATCCATCTACTCAATCTTCTACCTATCTATAACTAGCAATCTTCCCAAAAGTATCCGCCATGCCCCAGATTCCCGTCCTCAAGCAAGTCAACTGCACAATCTGGCTATGATCCACAAAGAGATTGACATCAATCCCAAACTCCCTAACGTACCAATTGAAAACGGTCGGGTCCGCGGCCTCAAACATAACCTTCTCCATAGGCAAGTCCTTCAAGATTGTCTGAATCACATCCGTCCTCCAAGTCTTCACATTCTCAGTAATTCCCTCGGATTCAATCATCATGCGCTCGACCCCGGCATCTATGAATTGCTTCCCGAGATTTACGATTTTGGAGGGCGAGCTGGTCCCGGTTGCTTCGAGATCTTCGGCTGCTGTGTCGCCGCCGGCCCCAAATTGGATTCCTAGTTCCGGCTTGGCTTTGAGGCCGTAGCTGTGGACTTTTTCCACTAGCCGGAGCCAGTCGTTGGGGGGGAAGGAGAGGAAGCCCGAGGATAGTTCTACAACGTCGAAGCCAACGTCTTTGCATTTCTGAAGATACCGGTCCACGACGGTCATGACTTCGGGATGCACAAGTAAATGTTCCATGAAGCCACCCTGTGCAGCGAGGGCCATCAGCTTTGTAACTTCCATTAGGATGCCTCAAAGTGGCAATGCAAGCGCTAGAGATGGAAGAGTGGTTCGGCTGTCACGTACAGTAGAAACATAAACATCATTAGCATGCGCAATCTCAATCATCTCCCTCAGCGCCTTCTCAGGAAACAAGGAAAACGACCCTCCAGCAAACTTAAGGCCGTCAACGTGATGGCCCATCGTGTCCATAATATCCTGTAGATGTCGTTTTCCATATGCAGAATAGTAGGGACCACGAATCTCGGTGACACCTGAACTTCGTGGTTTGGGAGTACGTGGGTTTGAACGGATGAAGCCGAATCCGCTTTCTTTGTCTTGGAGGAGGTATTCTGCTGAAGATTTGACGGCTGTTGTGCTGAGGGAGTGGGAGGTTATGGAACGGGAGAGGGGAATTGGCTTGCTGAGGGCTGGGAGACGGGAAAGCGTACGGAGAGCCATTGCGTAAGAGCCAAGTACAGAAAACAGGGCAGTCGGGATATTAGAAGAGAGGGAGGATGAAGCAAAAGAGAATAGAAGGTAAAGGCATATGTACATACCTTATTGTGGGCGCAGAGCTTCAAAATCAGGTTTGATGCGGGGATAAGCAGGACGTTGCGGTCTCCAATTTGACATCAGCGTCACACTTATTCATACCCACAGTTCCTCGTACGACATGTTGTAAGTCTTCCCTCATACATTTACGCGTTTGGTCAAAACATTTCGAGATGCGGTAGAAAGAAGATGATCGGTGGTCAATTTTGAGGTGATGTAATAAGCTCTAGGATTGGTGCGGATTGGTGCGGACGCTTCTGCCGACCACCAACGACGGGCTCCAGCATCAAATCCCATGCTTCGTTTCCCAACAGCACGAAAGTACAAAGCGATTGCCTTCAATCGCATTGAGAGACCAGAACTCGGACTTCAACAATGGTGCGTACTAGAGCAGCAGAAGCTCGGGAGCAGGGCAAAACTACCGCCGGAAAGCAAGGATTGGACGTGGATCCCAGTCAGAGTACATTGAAGAAGCACGAGGTTGATGAGAAACCCGAAGTGCTACCATGGAACAAAGCAAAGACTGTAGAAACAATAGCGCCCAAAGCAACAACATCTGCTAAAGCAAGTACTGTATCCAAAGAAGAGCCAGCATCTAAGTCAAAGTCAAAAGTCCAACAGTTATTGTCCTCCTATGGCACACTGCCCCGAGAACCTTTCACTGCCCTCGCCCACATCGTCCAGCGCCTCGAACGTACTGGCACTTGTTTTGAACGCCCTGCTGTCGTCCGCACGGATTTCACATGAGCTAGCCGACAGGAGCGAGAAATGTCTCATTGAAGCTGGTTATTACAACCTTGAGACTTTGGAGAAGAGCACTTGGGAAGAGAGAACAGAGGTTCTGACGAAGGGTGGACACACACGCTATCGAGAAAGGACGGCAACGGCATTAGGAGACTTAGCGAAATTTGTGAGGACTGAATATGGTAGGTGGCAATTGCCTCTTCTTTCTCATCCTCGGTCGATTTTAAGAGTCCAAGTTGTTACTCATGGCACACTTAGCTTTGAGTTGCTCAAAGTAAGTTCGGAAATAGCAGACACTCAATTGGAAATACTGCTGATGCGAGAGATAACATCATGGGGCACGAAGTCCCTCATGATCATTAAGTTGCTTGAATAACTCAAGCTGGGTGCGCAGCGAGTAATGGCCTCGATACTTGATAGTCCATTTCTTGAGTTACTACGTAATGTAGTGACTGGATTTTATTTGGCTCTGTTCTTCGAATGGCTTGGTAGCTAACTAGCATCCTTGTAGACGGTGATCTGAATAATCTTCTGGAGCGTGCGTCTTCCTCGCTGGATGAGGTTCGAAAACTTCTGAAAGATATCAAAGGTCTAGGTGATATGGGTGTCGATATTTTCCTCGGTAGCGCTCAGGGTATATGGCCAGACCTTGCGCCATTTCTCAACCAAAGAAATCTGGAAACTGCTAAAAAGCTCGGCATTGGCAGCGATGTAACATCTCTTTGGCAGGACGTTGACCACAACCCCATGGAGATGTGCAAGCTGAGCTCTGCACTGGCAACAGTAAGGTTGGACAAAAAGCAGGTAGACTTCAAGTAGACTTAGGATGCTCAAGGATTGATGCAGATCCAGCTTGTAGCACATCCCGCCCCAATATGTGCAATAGTACTTCCTTCTGGGAGATACTTCAATGAAGCAACGACGTTCCACATTCCTTTCACATCTCCATCATGATTAGTGACTGGTCCACAGTTTCCGTGCTCACCCCATCCCCACGCTAGTACATCCCCATCCATCGTGAGTGCCAACGCATGCTCACTGCCGATGGCTATCTTGCATACAGGAGGCACACCAATAGGTCTGAGTTGCCCATGATCGTTTCTGCCCCACGAGAGTAATGCTCCATCGTCAAGTAAGATGAAGATATTCCCCCAACTAGCACCGACGTCCTTCCATCCGCCTATAGTTGGAGGAGCCGACGATATTACGTTCCACTTGTCAGACCCCAGTAAGACGTGTCGTCCATCCTCAGATTTGCTGAGAAGATATGTGAATTCCCGTCCGCAGACAGCCCTAACAACCTTGAAGTCCAATCCAGTTACTTTCCGAGGTTGGTGGATAATGCCACCAGGTTGACCTAACTGACCTTTCCTTCCATTCCCCCACCCATAGATATCTCCGTTACTCAGAACAGCAACAACGTGACTGACAGATGCCGCAAGATCAACCACTTCAAGACCATCTGGTGGAAAGTCCTTAATCAGTCCGGCTTTGGAACAGCGGAAGAGAAGCTCGCCCTGGCCCAATTCGCCTTTGTTTCCAGTACCAAAGCTGTAGACTTTGGTCGCTTTCTGAAACTTGTCCTTCTGGACAATGATGGACGCCTCCCAGGTTGCCGCGCAGAGGACGTTAGGCGACTTGTTAGCATCGGCCAATTCGTCTGCGGTCATGCGAACTCGCCCAAACTTGACGTCTGACAATTCAAGTCCAGTAGTAAGGCCACGAGCTCCGGTCGAGGAATCTCCAGAGCTAAGCAATTCACCCGTTGAGGTGATGAGCAGCGTGTGATTTCCGCCTGCCTTTACCTGAATTACAGGAGAAGATATAGCAGTGTCGAAGCAGACCTCCTTAGGTACCGATACATCTTCTTTGTGAGTGATACCGAGTTGGCCAGAGCCATTTGACCCGATCGCATACACTGCAGCTGCAGCCATTTTGAAGATGAACAACTGTGATAGAAGTTCTTCGGCAAAATGCATCGCCATTCGCCAAGTCTCAGTAGTTCAACTATTCGGATTATCCACGTGACAATACCACTAGCAGGGGTCGGCAACCGAAAAGACTAGCGCCGCACACTCGATTTCACTTTTATCACCAGGTGCCGAACTTTTTTGAACCTTTCAACAATCCATCGACAACTTCACCAACATTGCCAACCACCACGATGCCTGCCAAGAAGTCCGGCTCTGCCACCCAGGCTCAGGTCGCTAAGACGTACGATACCCTTTCTCCCTGGACGAGCTGATCGATTGTGTTGGGTTCAGAAATAGTCGTGGTCCTCTCGCTGGAAGGTCATGGATATCGACGGTGAGCTATAGAGTCACCGATATCAGACTGCCAGCTCGATTCTTCCTGAGCTGCTCCCTCGTGCTCACAGGCCTACCAGCTTGCGTCACGAGAGATGTAGCACGGGGTCTTGAGGTTGAAGAATTTTTCTTCTCCTTTAAAACCAGTGCCGCACGCAATCCAAGTACGATCAACGCACCTGCGCAGATCCGAACGTCTTGTAAATGTGTCGTGCATATCTCTTGGACTTTGTCCGAGGTCTTGTCGGATGAGAGTAAGGGTCAATTGGAGAAGAACCATCCTACCTTCGTGCGAAGAGGGAGCGGATCAACCCAGTTCGACTTCTCACCGATTAAATCCCTTGCCGTCGAGTCAGCCATCTGCGAGAATGCCGCGCTATAGCTGCAATTCTTCACTCGGCGCTCTTCTCCATACTTAGTATGCGGGGCATAAGACTAACCTGACACAGTAGCGTACCAACCCACGACCAGATTCTCGTTCCCGAGACTCTCTTGAAGAAGCGCAAGAGCCAGGAGAAGGCCAGAGAGGAGCGCTCCGCTGAGCTTGAGAAGAAGAAGAAGGTTCGTCATGACTTTTCATTCAACGCAAGGGGACATGGGGAGATATTATGATGCATAACACCATTTTTGCGACTAGACATTTAAAATGTCGGTGCTGTCGCCAATTAACCATCTTTCGGGTCTGAATTGTCGTCAACCATGTCACCTGTGTCGGTCTCTCATATCACCTCAATCCATGCTGACCCGACGGTGTACAGGCTCAAAAGGAGAAGCGTGGTGTCATCTTCAAGCGTGCCGAGAAGTATGTCAAGGAGTACCGCGACCAAGAGCGTGAGAAGATCCGTCTTGCACGTCTCGCAAAGGCCGATGGTTCCTACTACATCCCAGCCGAAGAGAAGCTTGTCTTCGTTGTTCGTATCAAGGGGTAAGCAATTCTGATTCCTACTCATCTGACATAATTCTGACGGTTCCTTCAGTATCAACAAGATCGCACCAAAGCCCCGCAAGATCCTTCAACTCCTCCGTCTTCTCCAGATCAATAACGGTGTCTTTGTCCGCATGACCAAGGCCACCCTCGAGATGCTCAAGGTTGTTGAGCCATGGATCGCCTATGGATACCCCAACCTGAAGACCGTCCGCGAGCTCATCTACAAGCGTGGATACGGTAAGGTCGAGAAGCAGCGCATTGCTCTCACCGACAATGCCATTGTTGAGGCATCCCTCGGCAAGTACGGCATTGTGTGCATGGAGGATTTGATCCACGAGATCTTCACCGTCGGTCCCAACTTCAAGCAAGCCGCAAACTTCCTCTGGCCATTCAAGCTTAGCAACCCCACTGGTGGTTTCCGGACAAGAAAGTTCAGACATTTCGTGGAGGGTGGTGATTTGGGTAACCGTGAGGACAAGATCAACGCTTTGATCAGACAGATGAACTAGGTTATTTGTTTGTAAGTCTTCGGTTGGGGGTTTGGGGGTTTGATTTATGTTGCCACGGCTCCATGGGATGAACGGCGTTCAGCAGCGTCAAAACAATGAATTACAATACAAAGCCAAGCTCATGTTTCCCTCAGCCCTGCTGCTGCCGTTACTCGTCTACCTCAAAAGTTCCTTTAGCAATGGCAAATGTTTTCCCACACTCACATATGCTCTATGCCACGTTACTTTGAATGGATTGTGACATCAAAAATATAGGTATATATTGCGAAGTGGAGCATGTCAGGACCGAAGCACCCTAAGCCTAGGCCACTCAAACAAAATCTATAACAAGATTTAGGTATTTTATGGGGATACCTTAGGCTACAAAGGTATCCTCAAGATTGCTGAATGCCAACATAGTCTGCTATTCAAGGGCGAGATTTTAGGGCATACAGCCTCTCAAATGTCGACTTAAGTTAACTAGTTGGGAGTCAATTTTGATTTTTATTCGAAGTGAAGGGTGCGACAAGAAATTGACTTTGATTCTTTCGTTGTACAGCCAAGGTCCTCCTCTACCATATAGTCTTTCTAATAACATCCCAAGCCTGTTACCTAAATCTCAAGTGGTCTGCTCTAACTCCTTCGTACCCTCCACCTGAACCCCGTTCTCCTTCGTACTCCACGCCACCCCCAAGGCCTCATCGAAAGCCTTCCGGAAATCATGCACATCCATGAAGCTGTTATAAAGTGGCGCCGGAGCTACCCTTATAACGTCCGGTCTCCGCTCATCAACCACAACACCCCTCTCCTCCAATTCTTTCATAACCACATCCAACAAGCCCCCCTTCAACTTTAAGCTTAACTGCGCTCCTCTCTGGTTTTCATCACTTGGGGTGATGATATCAAAAAGCTTTGTAAAATGCGGGGAAGAGGTTAATAGTCTTTCGAGGTAGTTAGTTAATTGGAGGGATTTTGTGCGGAGTGGTTGTATTCCTCCCGCTTTCTTGAAGATCTCGAGTGAAGCATTGAGACTCGTGATGTCCAGGACTGAGGGATTCTATAATTCAGGAACTCGGGGTTAGCATGCTGGTTGTGGGAAAATCCAAGGACAACTCAAACGTGACTCAAAAGTAAAGAGTATTATAATCCCTAGAAAGGGCATCTACTCCGAGATTTTGACTTACAGATAGCTGAAAACCAGCGGCCCCTGCGACGGGCAGGAAGTGGTTTTCCATGCCGAAGCGAGTGCTCTTATCGTTTCCTGCAAGGTCTCGGTGTCAGTGATCCATGCTCCCAGGAAAGTTGGAGTACGAAGACAATAATTGCTATTGCTAGCAATTCTTTTGCAGCCCAGCTACACGGCGCGAACGATTCTAAACCTCTTCCTACGACTCTTTTATGTTACTCGAACTTACTCGACGCTATCTAAGGAGGGGATCTTGTACTGGTTGCAAGATTGTTGGGATGGACAATTTGAGGAATCTAAAAGAGGAAATTCCTTGAAGTAAAGATTACATACCCCACCAACCGCTTAGTCGATTCACAAATGCTTTGCCATCTTGATGCAAAGGAGATGATTGTGAAGCTACTTGGCTATTTCGTTCGTGTATGAACATTCCACCAATAGCTCCAGGTCCAGCATTGAGGTACTTGTAGGTGCACCAAGCGGCAGCGTCAACGCCCCAGTCGTGGAGTGAAAGGGGTACATTTCCGACTGCATGGGCGAGGTCCCAGATTACGAAGATACCATATTTACGTGCTCTTGCTGTGATGGTTGGGATGTCCAGGAACTGTCCTGTGTAGAATTGGATCCCCGGGAGAAGCAAGAGGGCTGTGGTTGAGGCGTGCTCCTCGATAACGGATAGGATATGTGAAGTTGATAGAATAGGCTCATCAGGCGATAGTGGCTCTATTGTTATCATCGAAGTCTCTGAGGATAGGTTGTGGTGGCGAATCTGAGATTCTACAGCGTACTGCAGTAATACTTAGCCCAATGGCCGCGTGGAGATATATGGAGGCATAACACTAACGTGATCTGAAGGAAAAGCTTTGCTTTCGAGAATTATCTTGTGGCGACAGTTTATGTCTGGCTTGTAGAAGGCTGACATGAGAAGATGAAGATTGGCCGTCAATGTCTCCATGACAGCCACCTCTGATGGGTGAGCACCAACTATTGGAGCTATGCTCACTGATGCAGCAGCATCCACGTGGAGCCATGTTGGCAAAGGAGAAGCCGAGAGAGGTTTGAAGTGACCAAAAACACCTTGTGTAGACCAAGTGGTCAGGTACTCCTGGATGCGCGTGGAAGTGAGACGTGGTTGCAAGCCAAGACTATTACCACAGAGATACACACTCTCGTCCGTTGATGCGGAGTCACTCGACGCTGGAAAGGCCTCAGTACATGGACTGGCGTTAGTAGAGAGACATGCACTTACCTAACTCTGAGAGCGAAGCCGCCTTGAGATTGGCCTTGGAAGGGATGAGGAATTCGCTCCTGATATGATTCAGGGGATCTTGGGCATCGAGAGATGCAGCGTGCTCTTTGCTGTATATTGCAACATCTGGCCTGTGCATCAGTCCGGAAGCACCAGCCATGGAAGCCATGCTCAGCAGCCCAATGCTGACTCGGGGGCAACAAATCGAAGTCTTGGCGGCGGTGAAGAAAAGTCGACGCCTGGATGGCAGGAGGTCACGAGTGGAGGACACTCAAGGTACGTCGAATACGAGAGGACCCGGTGCGCAACAAATCTGGGGAAGTGCCAACTCCCAAGGGGGAGAGGTGGAGGCGGAGAGGCGGAGGAGGGCGAGGCGATGTGTAATGGCAACTGCAACATGTGTCATGCGATGGTGGAACTATCCAGAGGGAGTCAGAAGTCTCGACGATTGATTGATTGATTGTTCGGAGGCTGGCATGACGGTGAAGTTCAGGCCGTCTGGTGATGTTGGGGTTGCGGTCGAAATGGGGTTGTGAAGGGGTAATAGGAAATCCCTCGAACGGGCTAATGGCGGGGTCCTGGACGAGGTTTAGTCATGGTTATGTAGGTATCTCATTCCATCGCAGCAAAGACGTCGAAGCATGGACCTACGAGTAACAGCAACGACGAAGAAAAAGCGAACGTGCGTCGTTGGCCGTGGTACGAAGATGATGCTGTGTGCTACATACTCTACGGGACGTGACCTGCTCGTGCCTTTCGTGCCTTTGGTACCTGCCTTAGGCTCAACGTCCTCGAGTGCAGACAGAGACCAGGACATCGTATCCAAATTTTAACCAATTTTTAAAAATGGAAAACATCATCCTTGACCGCTCCCGGCACGGTGGACGGCACGACTGGGGGCAAGCTCCAGGACCCCTCCATGCCCCAATGCATCATCGTCCATCGATGTGCTCGTCAGCCACACACGCGGTTGCAGGCGTTTGTCCTCGATCATCCATCGTTGCTGCGACGAGAAGGACAAACGAGAGAGAGAGAGAGAGCGCGAGAGAGAGAGGGAGAGAGCTTGGCAAGATTCCAAAACAGCTCAGCTACGACGACGTGCAGGCATTATTACTACTTTTGTACGAAAGGTACCGAGAGCTTCATGGGGGGGGGTTTTGTTTTGTCTTTGCTTCCCGTCATTCATCCACACACACACACACACACACACACACACATCTCATAAATAGCTTGCCAGGGCCAGCCCTTCCTCCTCCCTCTCCCTCCTTTCCCTCCCCCATGTGCTGCAGTCGTTCTTCTTCCTGCGACCCAGACAAGACATACACCACCACCTAACCTTCCCGCAGCTGGTCCAACTTCACTCACATCTTGCAACAACACATCAGTCTGCATTATTGCTTCACATCGCTTCGCTTCGTCTCAACCACCCACGCTCACCCTCCCACACCAAGCAGCAGCTGTAGCAACACAGCTGCCAGCTCGTGCTCCTCCTATCTTGCTCTGCTGTGGTCTCTGGCCCTCGGGATCTCTGCGCCTCACCACCCATTGACTGGTTCATCTGACCGCCTCGCCCGAAACCTTGGTAGCAAGCCTCCAATCCAGCTGATCTCAGCCGGCTCTCCACGCTATCGACATCCAGAACGGCTGTCCCGTATTCTGCGGTATTTTAAGAGCAGACACCCGTGTCCTGTTCCACAGCGAGACGCCTCATCTACGGTACGTGCCCTTGCCAATTGGCTCTTCCCAGCCCTCTTATCTCTGCCTGCATCCGACGAGCGAATGCCGGTGTAAGGGGACCGCAGGCATCTGGTAGCATTTCTGTGTTCAGCCTGTTGACATTGCTCCGTCCGAACCCTATGTTATCTCGGCCTCTTGATGTTCCTCTTCCCACTAAGTGGTAGCCTTACGGCGGATCGCAAGAGCCAGTGCCGTGTGTTTCTATGGGGATAGATCCCTGTTGTTGTTTTCCGTTCCCGGTGTGTGTTGTTATATAGCTTGAGCATAGCACCTTTTCCATGCGCTCTCATTTTCTCCTTCACAAGCAAAGATGAAGAGGCCGGGAATGTTAAGAATCAACACTGCTGACCTTAAGGGCGGTACAGTAGCCAAGGCCCCAGAACACAAGGTCGAAGAAGTAGACCACGACTCGCTCTTCTACTACGACGAGAAAAAGATTGAAGAACTATCGATTGACTTCCCCCAATATAGCGAAACAGAAACCCAAGAAATCATGGCGGATATACAAGGCACCTCCTCAAGAAGGCCGAGTGCTCCAGCCTCGCCTCTTCTGAATCGACACACAGAGCAGGCCATCCGAACTCCAGGTCGCGTACCCTCTCCACAACCGACACACTTTGCTGCCCCATATAAGAATGGCAGTGGCAATGGTCATCGAGTTCTGCGGTCTGCAACAGTTGGTTACATTGCGCCAGAATTCAAAGGCAAGGCGGACCAAATGATTGCAGGTAAGCTTTGTCTATTCAGCAGATGAGTTTTTGAGATTGACTGATTTTTCCAGTGAAGGAGAAGATAAAGGAAGGTGCTTGGATACCTGAGAACCTCATCGACGTCCAGATTAAGTGGTTTTACACTGAGCTGGGGATCGATGATGTCTACTTCCAAACCGAATCTGTCGATGCTATCGTCAGTCATATCACCTCCCTCTACGCTGCAAAAATTGCTGCTTTTGCCCGAGAAGACAAGCGTCAAGAAATAAGACTCGACATGGAGGCAGAGGATCACGCAATATATATCGACACAAGCGAGCCTGGGGTCAGTGCTTTGGACGGACCAAGATACGAGGAGAGGCTCGAAGCGAAGTACTTGGACAGCTCCGCAGAGAACAACAAGGTTTTCCGCGTCGAAACCTTTCGCTCACCCGGAAATCTCGCTGGGACTGAAGTATCGAAGACGACGATGCGCTGTTATTTCGTTTATCAATGTACCTTTGTTGATTCGAATCCGTCCCCAGACGAGACTCGGCTAGAGCTCATTGCTGATCAGATGTTCCTCGCCAAGGCAACAAAGAACACGAAACAAATCTATGGCGAGATAATCGAGCTTGCTGTCGCGAGAACCGGACCAGTCATCGAGGTCTTCGACATTGTAGATTCAAAGGAGAAACGATTGGTTGTCGCTTTCCGCCGCAGGACTGCGCTTGGCTTGTTCAGCTCGCTCAGTGACTTGTACCATTACTACGGAGTGACAAGCTCACGCAAGTATGTGGAGCAGTTCTCAAATGGCATCACGGTGATGTCCCTCTATCTTCGCCCAGCGACAACTTTGGATACGAATGTCAAGTACCCACCTCTTTCTCAATCCATACACCAGGTGAGTAACATACGAAAAACCTTGTAAGGGTTGTGATTCTGATACCATGGACAGATTACAAAGGAGATTTCCTTGCTCTATTGTATTCCCCACAACCAACTCCAGTCGCAATTTGCAGTTGGTCGACTGAGCTTGCAAGAGACTACTTATGCTCATTGTGTGTGGGTGTTTGTCCAGCATTTCCTCAACCGTCTCGGTAAGCTCTATCCACGCCATTACGCGAGCTGCCAATCGCTAACTTTCCAACAGGTTCTGAATACGCCTCTCTGGTCTCTGCCTTGGATCCAAGGATCTCCCTTCACGCCGAGGTCTTATCCAGGATCAAACGTCGGCTGCGCACAGAGACCTTCACCGCGGAATACATTCTCGAGATTATAAGCCTGCATCCGGAGCTGATTCGATCGTTGTACTCTTCATTTGCTAGTATCCATCTCGCTCCAGGTACTGAGTTCGAAGAAGATTTCATCCCACCCACACCATCTGCTGAAGTATTATCCGATGGCCAACTCAAGGATTTGATCTCAAAAACAGTCAGCAATGAGCACGAGGAAATGGTCATGACAGCTATTCGTTATTTCAATAACTCCCTCCTGAAGACGAACTTCTTCACGCCAACCAAGGTCGCTTTAAGCTTTCGCCTCAATCCAAATTTCCTACCAGATATGGAGTACCCCCAGCCCTTGTACGGCATGTTTCTGGTCATCGGCTCAGAGTTCCGAGGGTTCCATCTGCGTTTCCGCGATATTGCTCGTGGTGGTATTCGCATTGTCAAGTCGAGAAATCGCGAGGCGTATTCCATCAACGCCAGATCCATGTTTGATGAGAACTATGGGTTGGCCAACACGCAGCAGCGCAAGAACAAGGACATCCCTGAAGGTGGTTCCAAGGGTGTGATCCTGCTTGATGCTCAGCAGCAGAACAAAGGCAGTGTTGCTTTCGAGAAGTACATTGACAGCATCATGGACCTTCTCCTGCCAGCCTCTTCTCCCGGTATCAAGAACCCAATTGTGGATCTGTATGGAAAGCAAGAGATTCTTTTCATGGGGCCTGACGAGAACACTGCCGACCTTGTGGATTGGGCTACAGAGCATGCCCGTAAGCGTGGCGCCCCATGGTGGAAGTCTTTCTTCACGGGAAAGTCACCCAAACTTGGTGGTATTCCTCATGATGCCTATGGCATGACCACTCTGTCTGTCCGCGAGTTTGTGAAGGGCATATACCGCAAGCTTGAGCTTGATCCAAGCAGAGTCAGGAAGATGCAAACCGGAGGACCCGATGGTGATCTTGGCAGCAACGAGATCCTGCTTAGCAATGAGAAGTACACTTCGATTGTGGATGGTAGGTCACACCCAGCAAACCCATTAGCGTACGTTGACTAATTTCAAACCAGGTTCTGGTGTCCTAGTCGACCCCAATGGAATCGATCGCGACGAATTGATCCGTCTCGCAAAGAAGAGAGCCATGATCGCTCAATTTGATGTTGCTAAGCTCTCCAAGGCCGGTTACCGTGTTCTTGTGGATGAGAGCAACGTTAGGCTTCCTAACGGCGAAGTTATTAGCAATGGTACCCTCTTCCGCAACACTTTCCATTTACGCGAGACAGGATTGACCGATTCCTTTGTCCCATGTGGTGGACGTAAGCAAATCCCTTTCATTACTTCAACAAGAACGACCGACTAATTCCATCCAGGCCCTGAGTCTATTGATCTCTCCAGCGTTGGCAAACTCATCAAGGATGGTAAATCTACAATCCCCTACATCGTTGAAGGTGCCAATCTATTCATCACGCAAGACGCGAAGATCCGTCTCGAAGCCGCAGGTTGTGTTTTGTTCAAGGATGCATCCGCTAACAAAGGTGGCGTGACGTCTTCCTCCCTTGAGGTTCTCGCGAGTTTGAGCTTCGACGACAAGGGCTTCGAAGAAAACATGTGTGTCGGGCGTGACGGCCAAGCGCCAGAATTCTACAAGGCTTATGTCAAAGAGGTCCAGGCCACCATTATGGAGAATGCGAGACTTGAATTCGAGGCTATCTGGAGAGAGCATGAGCAGACGAAGCTCCCACGCAGCACACTTAGCGACACTCTCAGTGTAGCCATCACGAAATTGGATGAGGAGTTGCAAAAGACGGATTTGTGGCAAAAGGAGAAGCTCAGAAATTCAGTTTTGCAAGACGCTTTGCCCAAGCTGCTCTTGCAGAAGATTGGATTGGATCTCATCATCAAACGAGTTCCAGACAGTTATCTTCGTGCTATCTTTGGCAGTTACCTTGCCAGTCGCTTCGTATATGAGTTTGGTAGCTCGCCTAGCCAGTTTGCGTTCTTTGAGTTGTAAGTGGCCCGCGTGCATTGACGTTCTACCCTAACAAAATTTATAGTATGTCGAGAAGAATGGCCAGGGTTCAATGATCTTACCTGCTTATATAGGTCTTTGCGTTTGGGTTATGGGAAAATTGGAATTTTTGTAAAATTGTATACTCATAGGATGGTGGAAAATGAAACTTTCTTTTTAGCATGTACTGGCGTATATGGGGTGAAATTGGATGGATACTTGGTCAGCTAATTAGATACATGTGCTATGATTATACACTAAAATCATCTTAGTAATACTGTGTGGCGATTCGGAACTAGGGTTCTATTCGTTACTCTTTATAAATCGCTCTTTATAAACCTCAGAAATGAAATTACCCCTACTTATACTCTCTAAAAGTTATATAATAGAGATAATATACTACTAATACTAATACATAGATATCTTCTATTTAATGTCTCTATATCATTCTAACCTATACTCCTATATACCTTAAGTAACTAAGCTAAACTAAACTATTACCTTCTTTATATAGGACCTTAGCACTTATTATATTAGTTCTAATATCTATACTTGAAGAGAGGTAGTCTCCTAGCCCTAGATACTTAGTCTATAATTCTAAGCACTAGAATAAATATAGATTATAAATGTTAAAACTTTCTTTACTTTTTATATTTATTTTAAGGTACCTGGGTAACGTAGTTAAGAATAAAATAGAATAGATATAAGTTTTATAGATTACCTATTATAATTAATCTAGAGTCTCAATAGGGTTAGATAAGATAGTAGAGTATAAGCTCTAGCACTCTAGAGTTTAAAGAAGTAACTAGAGCTAGGATTTTATAATTAGATAGATAGATAGATAGTAGGAGACTATTAGTTATAGGATTATAGGACTAGGGATAGGGGTACTTACTTGTTAGATAGATGGGTTTTATATATACTTACTAACTAGGTAACTTTAGTTTACCCTATTTTAGAGAGTCTCTTAGATAGGTAGGATATAGGTTCTTTAGAGATAGTTAGTCTAGCCTAGTTAGTTTAGATAAAGGCTGCTTTATTTATACTGTAGCTATGTAGGAGTAGTGGGTGTAATTATGAGGTGGAGATAAAGATTGTGGGAGAGTCGATGATAAGGATATCATTAACTTGTACTGTAGCGGTGAAATTAATTGGAGTGTAGAGATGCTATGGGAAGGATTGAAGCAAGCTTTTGATTTTGGCTGTTGGAATAATTAAGTAGACATGTACATACTCAACAATGATAATCCGATCAAGGATCGTTGTAAAACGTAAGGTACAAGGAGCGCGTGGATATAATCAGGCCCGTCCAATAGCTCTATCCCAAACTGAACTTGTTAGATCCCATACTTTGGTCCTGGTACCATCAGCCCTGTATGGGCCCAATACTTTATCATCCACGATACTGTCATCCTTTTCATTGAGTCTATAGACTCCGTTTCCCTTGCCCTCCACAACCTCCGAAGGCTGAGCAACCTCAACGCCTTTGGGTAGAGCTGCGTTAGCTGCTTCATTCACAGATTCTGAAGCTGGATATCGTGCCGAGGTCGCAATAAACAACCCTCTCTCCCCGGCTTCATCAATCGACGTCGAGAAGATGTTAACAATGGGCACCACGAAGAAGCGAGTTGCCGTGGCTGGATACCACCAAAATCCTGGGGCGGTCTGAAGGAGACGACCAATGGCACCAGAGTTCACGAATCCAGGATACTTGTGGATAAACGAGATCTTGGGGTTGGTTTTAGCGAGTTCCTCGAAAGCGAGGGTTGTCTGTGTGGTTCCATTACTAGCGGCTTTGGTGACGGAGAAGTCGTTGCGGACTTCAAGGTCGTTGACATCGAGTGGAGATTCTTTACCGCCCGCTAGGATGGATACCACGCGACCAGAAGGGCTGGCGTTCAGGAGGGGGAGGAAGTTGTAAACGAAGCGGAGGCGGCTGTAGTAGCGGAGGGCGTGCGGGATGTCAATTCCCTCTGAGGATTCTGTTTTTGTCAGGTTGGGATTTCTTTGCAACTGGGGAAATGGAAGTGACTTACCCGTTCGTCCTTCAAAACTTAGGTAGCCGGGCGAAAGGAATAGGATATCTAGCTTCTTTTCCTTGCTCTTGACCTTCTCGCTAACGATATCGACGTTCTTGATCAAGGAGATTTCGGACTCGATGAAGATGTATGTCCCTTCTGGATTCAAAGTCCGGAGTTCTTTCAAAAGAAGTGACGCTGCCTTTTCGGATCTGCCTACTATGTAGGCCTTTGGTGCGTTCGATGACTTGGCGAATTGCTTGAGTGTTCCCAGGCCGATTCCACTTGTTGCTCCTGCGAAGAAGGCGACTTTGCCTGGGGCTTGGGACTTCAGGGTCGCATTGGAGCTGCGCACGTCTTTGATGGCGACCATTTTGAATGATCAAGTGAGTAAGTAATGCTGATGGAGGATAAAAGAAACCCAGGGAAATGGATGACTTATCTATATATTTATATTGAAACATAGAGCAGGAATCTTGTACGCAAGGTACAGAATGACTGGATCCCATCTAGTGCAGTCGGATTCAGGCTGCTGAATGCGAAGGCGACAGGGATGCTTTGTAACCTCCACAAGCACCAACAAGCATTTCCACCAGCAAGCGTGCGGCAAAGACAAGCCCTGGCGATGCTGCACGCAATGCCTCATAAGCAAAAGACGGCCGTCATCAATTGGAACAAGTGCGTAGCAAAGTCAACAAGTATTGCAATGCAACGCGATGTTTGTTGAGCGAGAGTTAAGTGTAGACGGATTTCCGTCGATTCTGCCCTCTCACCGCCATCGCGACTTACTAATCCCCAAACCCAACAGACACCAGAGAGCTTCATCATCATCTAGCAACGCCACTTTTTGAGCTGTGTACTGCCCGATCCCATTGACGTTTGTGCACAAAAAGACCATCAAACCGTCGATCATCATGGCAACCCAGTCTATTACGCGGAGCTGTCTGCAACTCACCAGCAGACAGCCCGCCTCTGCAGCTCGAGCTTTCCTCCAACTTGCACCGAGGAGAGCTGTACACACTGCGCCGCCCCTCGATTTCTTAATTCCAAGCTGTCCGCTTTCACGGACACCTCATTGCTTTCCAAGGCAACACGCAAATACGCGGCCTATATCGAGGTCATTCACCACATCTTCTCCACGACAAACAAGTGCTATCGTCAACCCACGACAGGATGATGACGGCAATGATATGTCCGTGGAAATCACACCTCGTGCCTCCAACGTATGTACTGATGGCTTCCAATATACCACAATCGAACACAGGCTAATGTTGTTCATACAGCGTCTGAAGGAGATCATGGCCAAAGATGCGAATCCCGACCTGGCTCTCCGAATTCAAGTTGAAAGCGGTGGTTGTCACGGCTTTCAATATCTAATGTCCCTCACCACGCTTCCTCCTCTGCCACCTTCTCCCAACCCTGTTCAAGAAGAAGCCTCGCCAGTACTTGATACCTCATCATCCGACCCGAATGCAAAGCCGGCAACGGAGAGTGTGGGAAAACTAGATGAAGACGACACGGTATTTGCAGCCGATGATGGATCAGGTGCGAAGGTGGTAATGGACGGACCGAGTCTGGAGTTGTTGAAAGGCAGTAAAATTGATTATACCATGGAGTTGATCGGCAGTCAGTTCAAGATTGTGGACAATCCGCTTGCGACAAGTAGTTGTGGTTGCGGAACTAGCTTCGATATCAAGGGCTAGAGTTGTTTTGGAGACAAGTCCCACCTTGATCCCGTCAGCAAAAAGCATCATTGCTCATCATGATATCCCGATACCTACTTTTGTATCGTCACGTTGTCTTGAATGGCTTTGAGCGTCTTGACTCAGGTTTCTTCGTTTCACAATACTGGGGACTACAAAGGAAATATGTTCCTTTCGAATTCTAGAAAGTATAGGAATAGTACAATATTTAGTATTTAGACTCCCTGGCCCGGTCGCAAGTGCGATGTCAAGTCATCTTTCTATTGCAAAAGGTTTGTCAAGTCCGGCCATAGCTTGATAGATAGCGTTCCCTCAAAGTCACCTTACACTCGAAGCAACTCATCTCTTTTCCACTGTGTTGTTTTCAGTGGTATGCCGTCGCCAACCATGCCAGAAAGGCCCGAGAAATGCAGTATCGACTTCCTCCTGAATGGTGAAGGGGACGATCAAGAAGAAGCACGGCCATCCAACCATCCACGACCCAAGCAGAAAGCTACAGTGCAATACGTGGCAGAAGACATAGCATCATATGGGAAGTTGAATTCTCAGGACTTAAAAAAAGAACGCATTCTTGATCGAATCAATAAATGCCTTGATCGAGGCCGCCACCCCACAACACCCGAAGCTGAAGCCAAAACGTCACTTTCCATGGCTGCAAACCTCATGGCTCAGCATAACCTAACTGAAGCAGAAGCATCCGCCCGGTCAGAAGAGGCGACAAAGTCTCGCACTAGTGGGGATAGCATGGTAACTATAAGTCATACCGAGAGCAACAAAATAACCCTCCATAGCTTCAATGGCCCGCTCACTTGTGCAATAACGAAGTTCTTCTCCTGCAAGAATTATTACGCCACGCATCCTTCTGTCCTCGAGGTCATATTCTACGGGTTAGCTGAAAATACAAGTGCAGCTGCTCTGGCGTACGAGATGTGCTATAACAAGATGATGCATTGGGCGATGCCAATTCAGGACTCGGTGGCTTGGGAGTCGTATTGCTTGGGTGTTGCAGAGGGTTTGTATGATTCTGCTTGTCGGTTTGAGGAGGAGAATGAAGATGCGATGCAGACTGTGAGGGTTGATGGGGATAGGTTTGCTGAGGAGTGGTTGAGGGAACACGGGTGTACGTTGGAGGAGCGTCAGGAGATGAGAGTGAGCGTACATGATCAAAGGGCTTATGACGAGGGGGTGCGTGATAGTGGGAAGATTGATGTTAGAGGAAAAAGAGTCGAGTAAGTCGGTGTGTGACAGTTTCTGTCCTAAGCTGGGAAAGATATTGTGGAAGTTAGATCATGCTTGGGATAGCCCCATAACGACCAAACCCAAGGCCAAAAAGAGTACTGTACTCTGCTGGACAACGTCCCATGATGTACCCACACTTCTATATTTTCTTTTTTGGGCCAAATCTACCTCCGACTATTTTTCTGTCTTGTTCTCTATCTTGTCTGTCATTTGAGAAATGGAAAGGCCCATCGCTAATTATGCCAGTTATTGGAAAGATTATCACTAACAAGGTATAATCTTTAATAACCTATGTCTAAGTTGCAAGACTCGTTCGCAAAGATGTTGGTTAGTATTACCATGTAACTCCCAAGTGGAAGTGCCATTGGTCAGCATTTTCGCCAATCGAGAGGACGACTTCAACCTTTACAGTATGTGACAGATCTTTGCTGGCGCTAATGCTAACTAAACTCCCACGGTCCAGAATGCATGTCATCGGCCCCGAAATAAAACTGTCTGCCACGGCATAATAGCGTAACACAACGCTTATCGTCCTCCATAGCCCATCCTAAGGAAAGCGCAGCATTCCTTGCAAAAAGCGTGGCTACCAGAGCCTATTGACTGTGATATCCCACGATCGTTCGGGGTGGACCACTAGGTGAGAAGAGAGGGAATACTACGGGATTTGCTCGTAAGAGCGTATAGGTTTAGGAGCTGGAGTTGTCTAGCGTTTGTCCAAGCCTAGAAAGGCAGTTGGTTGAGACCAAGTGGTCAACAAAGGAAAAATATAGTAGGTGAGTGAAAAGTGTGAACCTTGAAAGTGAAGAAGCCTCTAACGCCCCTATAGACATTAAATAGGTAAACTATCTAGAAAGTTTCGGTAGCTTATTTATATTTATGTACATGTATACTGAAAAACATAGGATGTTAGTAGTTCTCCTAGATTAGATTTAGAGACCACTGCCTAGGTCACCTAGCTAGAAGGGCATTCAATCAACAAGCATTTTAGACCATTTTTAGACTATTTTATGCCCCTCTTTTTAGGCGTACTTAACAGGCTCACAGAAGTGCACTCGCTTATCAGAGAAAGATAGTCAGTTGAGTTCAGATCTGTATTGTATTTTTCTGAATTAGTGTTCTGAACTGTACATCCCATTGATTTGAGTAAATCCCCTCAATTAATTTCAAATCTTTCCCTCCGAAACCGAGATCGTTTCTCATAAAATGCGTTTCCATCCATATCCATCAAAATCCCAATCCACCAATATGTTTCCCCCAATGGAAACATTCAACAAAATATTTCCTCTCCTGACAAGTCATCCCAAGCCAGGTAGATAGCCCACATCACAGATTCCTACCTCCGGTCTCAACTTCCAAACATACCCCCACCCTCACACCAACAACCGGTCTCAGCATTCTCTTCTGCTTAGTCGCAGCTGGCAAAGCCCATCTAACTTTAACCCACTTCTCCTCCTCCAACGCCTTCACGTTCTCCAGCACCGTCCCCTCCTCTACACCATCAGCCTCATACACAACCTCCAGCTCTCTACCCCTAACAAATGAATCTCTGAGAATACAGAAATCCTCTCCATTTCGCGAGCAGCGTGAGCAGCAGCGTTGACTTTGACCTTGCTTGTGGCCATGAGAGACCCCGAGTGCGTAGTGTGGATGTTGGCGGGTTGAGCTGAAGGAACAGCGGAGGCCTTGGTGGAAACATTGGAAGCAGGGTTCTCTGATATATCTTGGTTTCCAAGGTAGATCTTCATCTTCAACTGATGAGCTTTCTGTTGGTGTAGTTACTGTTGACGTAGGTGGTTCTGGTTGAGGGAATGGTGGAAGTGGTAGTGGAGTAGTGAAGTCTGAGCATTCCGATCTCGTGATTTGCAGTGTAGATGATTCTGGTTCAGGGACTGACGGAAGTGGTAGTGGAGTAGTGAAACTCGAGCATTCCGATCTAATGATCTGCAGCGTTGGTGGCTCGATGATGGGAATGTCGAGATCGATCTTAGCGCTTGTGGGGATAGTGAGGGAGATGGTTGGGTGCTTATTGAGCCTTGATGGCGGCACCGTTAGGCTTTGGGTAATGATCATTGTGATTCACAATGAGATTAAAGAAAGCGAGGAAGAATAGGTTAGATCGAAGAAGTTCGTTTGTTGTTGAAGTTGCGTGGTGGTTGTGGTGGGCCAAGTGTGCTTTATGTTGAGGTGATAGTGTCGAGACTGTGAGGAGTAGAGAAGGGTGTTACTGCTTTGCCGATCTATAAGGCGTTGATGGACTGTTCTGATATTCACTCGTTCTTTGTCGTGCTTTATGAATTGCATTGTATGGAAGGTGTCCGAGTTTTGTTTTTGTTGCAGAAGAACGCCTTTGTTCATTGTTACAGTGAGGCGAGATGTCTCGGGATATTCTACAGAGTGTGACACATTAAGAATACTCCATGGGGAATCTTGGCATCAAGAGAGATGTTGAAAGAGTACATATGATTCTAGGACTAGGAGCCAAGTAGAGCAAATTGGTATATTGAACAGGGAAATCGTTCCGCGCCGTCCCATCAACAAATAGCGTACACGCCACTGAAAGACTCCCTTGCGGCCAAATGTAGCAAATGGCAGATGTACACTGAAAAGGTATATTCACTCTCAACAAGAATGCACAACTTTCTCGAGTCATTCAGATTATCAGGGAGTCTCGTCCAGCTTTCCTTTCCTCATTGATGGCATCTTTGTACTCCTTAGCAGTGCAGAAAAGAGGCAGTTTTTTGGCAGCAAGCTCATGAAGTTTCTTATCCGCCGGATCCCATGACTCATTCCTTTGCCGTTTGTTGGCTTGCTCTCTGGGTTGAAACTCGACACTAGAGTGGTTTTCTGCTGTGGGTTGTTTGTCATCCTGAGTATCGCTGGATGTGTCCTCCATCTGTATGTGCCGATCTGAAATTTTTGGTTCTAGAGCGAATTCATCTAGGCTCAAGTCTGCAGGTATTTCTGCATCCATGGGACATGAAGTACTAAATAGATCATTGCCCAAAACAGACCTAAACCCGACTACCGGCTTATCCCTCTGGAGTGAATTGCTGCCGATGGCATTTGGGTTTCCATTGTCCCTTTCCTTCTGTAGATTGGATACAACGAACAGATTACCCGATTCTTTCAACTCGGCAAGTATGCGCTTTCTATTCGAGGGACTCCTATGCCGTATATGCTGATCTAGATTGAAATATGGAGACGCAGAAGCATCTGGTAATTTCTTTCTTGGCCGTTCCGTGATCTCCTCAGCTGGAGGCCCACAACCTGGGAAATACTCGTCTACTCTTTCTTCCTTATCACGTGGGCACCAGAACTTAATGCTTCGTTGATATAAATTCTGTACCTCGTTGGGATGACCTCTTGGATGTGTATACCAAGGATGTGCCAGTGCTTGTGTGGCATTCATTCGATTTTTAGGTTCGATGTAAAGGAGTTCGCGGAGATAGCTTCGTGCAGAAGGGAATAGCTCTTGCCAATACATTTGCGACTGCTGCGCTCCTTGATCGTTTGGAATGTATTTATTGATATCAGAATAACTCATGGCAGATAGCTCCAACATTGGCGGGACAATCTAGACGTTCTCTTGAGTTAGTATTATTCCTTTCAGATGAATATAGGAATGTAACACATGATTCACGAGCTTCAAGACATGTCCAAACTCTAGAAGAGGAAAGAATTGGCTCAAAGCTCATGAAGCTGTCTCGGATTGGGAAATTAGCTCAGAAAATGTTCTTACACAAGTACCGGTTAAAGTGCAAAGTGTCACAACCCCGAGGGACCACATGTCTGAAGCGAGAGTATATCCAGCGTCGGTCTGGTTGACTACTTCACTAGCAAACCATCAGTTCATGTATTTCAATGTCAACAGTAAATGATTAGCTTACGGTGCAGAAAACCCGGGTGTTCCAACATCTGATGCAGTTCTGAAAATTTTAGTCGTATCGCAGCGTGACGCATGGCCGAAATCTGTTAGAACAACCCGAGATCCGATATCCCTTCGAGTGATGAGAATGTTCTCCGGTTTGATATCTCTGTGCGCAATTCCATTAGAATGGATGAATTGCACGGCTATTGCGACCTGACGAGTGATGATGCGACTGTGATAATCTTCGAGCTGATTGCCGTTGGTCTCTAAATAAGAGAAGAGGTCACCACCGGCTGCAAGCTCAAGGAACATATATCTTGAAGTGATTAGCTCGATAAAAAAGAGCAAAGAATGAGCTGATCTTACATGGTCTCTTTGGAAATGAAAGCCTTCCTGAGACTGATGATATTGGGCTATGAAGCATGAGAACATCCACTTCTTGGTAGGGAGTTACTTACATGATTGAGCTGGCCTAGAAGTTTGATTTCTCGCTCAGCTCGTTTCTTCATCCCCGTTGCATCCTCAATTCTCTTTGCCAAAGTTTCTCGTCTTTGCTTGGATACTCTCAAATCGATGACCTTACAGGCTAACTGCTTCGTCGAACCAAACTCCTTGGCTAAATACACAGTGCAGCTTTGGCCATGACCCAAAGGACGATTTGTGACTGTGTAGAGACTCTCAAAGCTCTGTACAACATTTAGCAGCTGATATTCGTGGGTGTAACAGAACTAACCCGAAGTTCATTCAATTGATTCCTGTCTTGAGTTTCATGCAGACTGTGTAGCGTCGGCTGAAGGAATCTGAATTTCCAGTGAGGTCTGACTTCAATCACATCACCATGGCTGAGGAGATGGCCAACTGTTTCACCCTTCCTAATACCTACAAGGACATTATTTACGTACGTGCCATTGCTGCTTTCCAGGTCCTCGCAGTAGATTAATGGAGGTGGGCAGTTGGGGGTCTGATCATCTTCGTAGGCGATGGAGTAAATACGGAAATGCTGCTTTGAGACCAATTGATCCTGGATGATATATCGACTGGAGTAACCTTAGCATGGGCGATGCATCCTTAGACGAAGACCGGAGATGTCACCATTTCTCGTTATCTCTGCCAATCTTGATCTCTTGGCCAAGATGAATTGGGATGGTTGCTGTTCATTAATGAGAGACATCAAGGCACGGATAGGATTTAGACCTACAGGCGGACT
Organism: Pezicula carpinea; assembly: GCA_026119845.1. Lineage (NCBI taxonomy): Eukaryota > Fungi > Ascomycota > Leotiomycetes > Helotiales > Dermateaceae > Pezicula > Pezicula carpinea. The sequence goes on along the minus strand of JALRMK010000041.1, from coordinate 182,600 downwards.
TAGTATTGCTCGTATCCACAAACTCAAGAAGAGCAATGGTGGGCTTGGCTTGAATAGCTGAGTTCGTGATTTGAGATGGATCTAACGGCGAGACCGAGTCCAGGTCCGAAGACATGATGGGATGGGAAGAAAGCTGAGGCTGTGCAAGTCAATTGGGAGGTGGTTAGTGGAAGATAGTAAACATAGATAGCAATTGTCCTCGAACTCCTTCTGGAGATAACACGGTGGTCCTCAATGTGATTTGAGCTTGTCACGATGGAAGTCTTGTGAAGCTGAATGATGGACTTGACATTGACAAGACCCGCGAGCCAGGAGACAGAGGTCACATGATCGAGGTTAAACTAAAAGCCCTAAAGCGGGGCTAAGAAGATTAAGCGAAACCACGAAACTATAGGTACTTCTTTTTCTTCAATTGGCTTCCTTCGTTTACAACGACACCTTCAACGACACCTCTACAAGTACATCTCGGTGCTATCTTCTAGGGGTCAACCATGCGTGCCAAATGGAGAAAGAAGAGAACGCGTAGACTTAAGAGAAAGCGCCGCAAGACGCGTGCCAGATCGTAAGTTTTCCAGCTCACCGGGGGTCTCAGTCTGCATCAGCTTGCTAACAGCTCCCACAGCAAGTAAACAGCTCACCAACAACTCGATCTCGATCACTCAGTACCTCTCAAACACTATGGCATGACAACATAACCTCCAAGTCTACGCCATCTCTCGCACCGACTTCTACTCCTCTTTCAGCATTCAGGTGACACCACAATTTGGGACTACCACTTCGTACAATGGCAGCTGGGTGTTCGGGGATATGATGGGTTTGGTGACGCGCAGGCATTGGCATTTGCTGGGGTGCATTTGAAGGAAGCAGGATCGGTCAATTCATCTTTTGTCGATTTGTACATTGAGGGTTTATGAACAGGGAGCGATGGAAGGATGTTGCCTCAGATACTGAATTTCACCGACTTCAAACAAAGCCAAATAAAATGAAGTTCGCTTTATCCAAAACCAAACCCCTTTTCTTCAAGCTCATTCATTGTGACTGTGACTGTGACTTGACATGTATTTTTGATTTTGATGAAGCACCCCGCATTGTGGGCGCCCAGCTTCGCCATTGCATCATCGCGCCAACGTTGATTGACTCATGGGGGAGCGCATTTGCTGGAAGATAATTCTTTGAGCAGGTACTGGTACTGATTGTATTCTCTTGAACTTCAAGTTAGGACTACATATCTGCGGATGTTTTGATACTTTGGACATCTCATTGATTTAGAAAAGCACGAGTGTGTGCGCTGTGAGGGGTGCCAAGAAAGAGCTTTGCTCACCGCCAAAGTTTTCTGCCTAGAACTAAAAAAATGAACTTCCGTGTACAGAGAAAGAGTTGGTCACGATCTTTTGATCTCGCCAACTTTGTGTACAGCTCTCAAGATGGCCGACGGAACCAAAAAGCGGAAAAGACAGACGGATGGCTCTTCTCACCCCAGCAAGAAGGCAAGCATTGAGGGTTCTGCGAAGCATGTCAAGATCTCCGTACAGCCAGCAGACAAGTGGGCTCCCATCGTAGGTATGTATTCTCATGGCAATTGGAATAATCTGAGCCTGGAGAATGCTAGTGACTAATCAAAATACAGCCTCGACCCCAGGAGTAGCAATGCCGACTTCAATCTCTCTACAACCGTATACTAAGCAGCGGCCGAACGCACCTGAACAGTTAGGAAGAAGCGCCATTTCCACGACCGAGCTCCTTTTGCATTCATCTGCCCATCCCAGCCTGGACTACACAGCACGAGAGGAAGAAGATGGTGGAAGTAATGCGCTACAGAAACATTATGTCGGTGTCTACGACCCGCAAACTGGCAAGCTGGAAGTTATGGAAGCACGGAAGATGGTGGTTCGAGGGATTGTGAGGGCACATCAACCTCCTGAGGGGCAGATCACCATAAATGTAGGTCACGCGAACAAAGCATCTGTCTTGCATGCTAAAATTTCCCCTAGGATTATCGGGAGTCTCGCACCGAGCTTGGCAACCTATTTGGTACCAAGAAGGCACGTAAGACTATTGCTTCGAGGACAGAGAATGCTATTGCACCTGAAAGGTCTGCTAGAACAGCAGAAAATGGAGGTATACCTGCGAAGTTGGATGCTGCAGCTGCAGCTACGCTCGCGACTATGAAGGAGGCAACGGCCGGCATGGCGACACGAGACGAACTGGCTGCTGCTGCGAATGCCGCTAAACCACGACCAAAGGCCAATCTAGATGCAGTGGACGTCAAGGACGTGTACACATTGGATTCTCTGATAGGGGATGGTATTTTCGAATTGGTTCCTGTCAGAGAATGGCAAAAGGCTATCAAGGATAAGGTGGAAGTCAAGGTAACCTCTCGATACGTAGCTAAGAAGCTTGCCGCTGCAAAATCCGTTGAAAAACTCAAGGCTCTTCGATACGTCTTATGCCTAATGGACTTTTACACGTCTTCAAAACCAGGACGAGGTGGAAGGCAGGTCCCGAAGAGGAGCGACCTGCGGACTGCTCTGGGAGATGTTCCTGAGCCTGTTCAGGAGGATATCCGGCGGAAATTCTCCACGGGAGGTATGATCACCAAATTTCAAGGGGATCTTTTGATTACAACTATCTGTGCTCTGGCTTGTATCATCGACAACTTTGAGGTTGATATTTTCGAATTGGCTGAGGGTTTGAGATTGGAGGTGAAGGAGATGTCAACATACTTCTCGGAGATTGGTGCAAAGGTTGTTGCTTGTCCGGAGGCCCATAGAAAGCTTTTGAGTTTGGACAAAGCTGCTGCTGCACAACGGAAATTTGCCAAGCTTAAGTTACCTCTTGATTTTCCCAAAGTCAACTTTCCTAGAGCAAAAAGATAGGTTAGATGATGGACTTTCGATAGAAGATAATGACGAAGATTTCTGGCGCAAAATGTCGAATTCTATAACTCACGTTCTTTTAAGCTCTGTTACAAGTTGGTTGAAAACCCAAAACGAGAATCAAACTCATTACTTGTGCCACGTTTGGTTTTAAAGATCTAATCTAAGTTGATACTTCAGAGGCAGAATCGAGGACATTGATGTTCCCCGTCTTGGTTTAAGTCTTGGTTCAAGGCCAACGCAATCTCGAGGATGGGTATCGGGTATCCTTTCCTGTTCTGCATAGGAAGCATTGATTTTGGCGCCAAATCAAGACAGCGTTCGTGTTCGTTTGTAAAACCCTTAGTTGTGCGCTGCTTTAACTTTAAACCTCACTCTTTGAAGAATATAGCCGGTCGCTTAATCTTAAATTGTAGCTTCTGTAAGCGAGCTCAACTTATAGCAGCAGTCACGATTTGGTTGATGAATGTTAGAGGAGCCTTCACTAGCTGAACGGATGATGGCAATCACATGCTATTTCCTAATTAGGAATATCTGCGTTCCCGAGTAACCTCATCTCTTCGAATCTAGCTTTTGGAGAAGAACAACGCAATCATCTACAACCTATTCCGGGCCCGCCACCCATCGTTTCTCTTGTACTCTCCTCCTGAGGATGTAGTCTGGGGAAAGCTTTCATAACATCAGATTTGAACTGAAGTTTTACACTTCGTGCCTTCCTGCAAGAGTAGCTTCTTTTTGAATAAAAAGATATTTCTTGCTCAATGTTTATCTATAATATTACAACATACAGCACCGCAACACAACACACAGCTTCAGAGCAACATAACTTCAGAGCACCAATATACACGAACCGAAAGCGTCACACCAACACGGAGGATTCCGAGGTCCATAGTGTCGTGGAGGTAAATGCTTGGATGGTAAATATTATCATTTTGCTAATTGATTCTGTGGTTGCTGGCGCATATGGAGCATGACTAGCGTTTCATTTGGGATGAATACCAGTATGTCCCTTCCCTCGCTCATTCTTCATTTACTAAAAGCTCTTGTTCTATAGTTAGGTAAGGATGCGCTTGCGAAATTCTACTCTTACATCTCAAGTGCAAGTCTCGCAGAAAGACAGCATCTTCTTGCAGAATGCGCCGCTTAGCATTCCTCGACTAAGCTTTGCCGCAAGAAATTACATGGTGGAAGATAATCATTGCTCGCGGCTCCGGATGGTTGATTGCTGCCGCTCGATATAGTCCATGGGCAGTTCTGGTCAATAACCTTGATCTCGAGATTTTCGGCGCCTTCAATGTTATCCACAGCCCGCCAACGGCAAGCCAAGCTGCAGGTTACCTGGCGAGACTTTGTGTTGCCTACGACCTGGGAAATCAATGCGCTGTAGCGCTGGCTGCAGCTCTTAGCCTTCGGCTCCAAAGCAGCACGGCTCCTATGAAGTCGCTCACGGTTTGAGCTTCCGTGTCCATCATTATCAACCCGTTTCGCATCTCTGGGCCAGGCCAGTATGCGACGGATTTCAGGCTCCTTGGCCGCTATATGACGCTGAGCTTTGCTCCAGAATCACAAACTCGAACTTCTTGCCAAAGTCCTATCTTTTGCGAATGCTGCGCCATTGTGGCTTGGGGTAGCGCTTCGTGGTTGAAGACCAATTATCATCAGCATCATGCTCTTTCTTGAAGAGCTACGACCTCATCCATATGCACAGCCTTTTGTCGATGCTGCCGCTTGGACTTGAATACCTCAATCTTTCATGGACAATCAGCCTCCCCGACCAAACCTTCAAGCTGCGAGAATCTCTAGAGCCAACATCACCGATAGCTTGGTGGCTTTTTGCTCATGCTTACAGCAGAGGAAGCGTGAAAGAGGAATGGGACTTAATGGTATGCTTGCTCTTGCTAAGACCTGCAATGTCCTGCTCATGGCTTTCACTCTCATGTCTCGAGCGACCATGATAGTAAGGAGTTGGAGCTGCTGATAGGTACTACTTCCCTTATTATCAAGATAGTTTGCATAGCTTAAAGTTGAAGGTAACTCTTCAGGTCGAGCTGCGAATTGAGTCTATCAATAAGTAGGTATCTGCTTGTGAGGGAGTGACGACTTCGGGGAAGTAGTGGTGCGGATTATGAACTCCGCGGCCGAGAAAATTTACGTGCCTTCAAGCGAGCCACTAAGAATTAGCCTGCCAAGCACTTTATCGGAAAGGCGGGGAGCCGCGCACACTTCGAAATCAAAATCTCAAAATCTCGCCTCTCGAAACCTCAAAGACAAGCAAACAATCGCAATATCCTCACCATTTAGATTTTCCTCTCTAATTGGAAGACTGTGATCATGTCGAAAATCACCGTCGGTACGTTCATCATCTCCATCGTCCATCATCCATCAATAGAAACCCGGCGCAGATTGCTAACGTTCTCTCACAGCCGGAGTGCGTACCAATGTCCAAGGTCTCCTTGAGTACTCTCTCGAGACCAAGAAGAGAAACTTCCTCGAGACCGTCGAGCTTCAAATCGGCCTTAAGAACTATGATCCCCAACGTGACAAGCGTTTCTCCGGAACCGTTCGTCTGCCAGTCGTTCCTCGCCCAGGAATGTCCATCTGGTACGTCGACCTCACCATCCTGTGGAAGACATACATACGAGCAGAGCGGGGGCTGACTTGAGATTATTATAGCATTCTCGGTGATCAGCACGATATCGATCGTGCCAAGCACGGTGGTGTCGACGCCATGTCCGCTGATGACTTGAAGAAGCTCAACAAGAACAAAAAGCTGATCAAGAAGCTTGCTCGCAAGTACGACGCCTTTGTCGCATCCGACACTCTCATCAAGCAAATTCCCCGTCTCTTGGGTCCCGGTCTCTCCAAGGGTATGCCGCTTCCCATCTTCACGATAATCTGCGAAGACTAACATATGCTGTGTAGCTGGTAAATTCCCCACCCCAGTCTCCCACAACGAAGATCTCAGCGCGAAGATTACCGAAGTCAAGTCGACCATCAAGTTCCAATTGAAGAAGGTCTTGTGTATGGGTGTCGCTGTCGGAAACGTTGGCATGAGCGAGGACCAGTTGATCTCCAACATCATGTTGGCCATCAACTACCTCGTCTCTCTGCTGAAGAAGGGATGGCAAAACGTTGGCAGCTTGACGATCAAGGCATCCATGTCTCCTCCCAAGCGCCTCTACTAGATAGTATCATATTGTTGGCTACTCTTTAGCGGCAGACTAGCACGGGGTGGTATCATTGTTGGCTGCTCTTCACTGAGTAGCACCGGGGTAGCATCATGTTGCTGGCTTGGTCTGGACTGAGATGCTTGCACGGCGAGAAATCCAAATTTCAGAGCATGTAGCCAGATAGCAATCCAATGCATGCATGAATTCCTCGTATCAGGACTTTGAATGAAATGAATGTGACACCTCAGCACATCACACCTGGTTCGAGTGGTGCTGCAGTGAACGCTCCCAACCGCGAAGTACTGTGAGGTTAATTTGGATAAGCCAAATAATCTTGCATTATATAAATTCGGACAGGAACACATTGATACACTGCTCCAACACAACGAAAACTGACCTGAGATGGTCCACCATAGTCTTGACACGCTTTCACCATTCGGACAGGTGCCTTTTGCGCTGGCAAAGAAGGGCACAGCATTTCCCAAAACCAAGAGCCTACATACAATTGCAACTGCTGTGTTACTCGCATGCAGCAAGCATGGACGGGCGGCAGCGTAGAAGGTCATCAGATCACACAGCAGAAACAACTGCAGTTCTTCAGTGGTTACACGATCATATCAACAAGGCGAGGGAGTAGCTTCAACGTCGAACACAGCAGCGATCCAGAGGAGGATGTGCACGCAGGGTGCACAGCCCGCAATCTCTATAACCTCTAATTCTGCGCGACAGCATTCCAGCTTCTTTCATCCCTTCTCCATCTAAATCCCACTCCACTCATGCCTGGGATACAAACTACAGACATATATTATCGTGATATGTAGCAACCATCCCACAGTGATTAACCTCAGATCGAGTCGTCGTCAACCGCTGGTAGGAAAGAACGGGGGCCTTTGTTCTAGGACGCCGGGAACGGAAGAAAACCCATTGTTGTCTTGCGACTGGATAGCCCTCAGCAAGCCACCGTAGTGGAGCGGCCATGTAAATGTTATAAGTATTAATTATAACCTCTACTGATGATGGAGAAGAAAGGCAGGATCGCAAGGAGCGAGCGAGCTTTTGTAGAAACTTTTAGCGTGGAAGCTAGGGCTAACCGAGCTGCCGAGTTGGAGTGTTCTGTTTGCGCCACATCATGTGATTTGTATTTCTTGGCGTTGATACCTTAGAACTCGGACACAGCAGGCCAACGATATTTTTGATTTTTGATAGACCTGTGAGATGAAGCTTGAAAGTTGACTGTAACAATGCTCGGGTTGAGCTTTCAGTGGTTACCACCGCAATCTTACACCGTTACGGCGCTTTTTGAAGAGCACAAGGTGCAGAGCAAGAAGTTCCTTGTCAGACCGCCTCCCCCAAGCCTCCGGCTATCCATAGGCAATCCACCTCAGTCCGCAAAGGCTCCAATTGGCAGATATACCCGCATACTGCGGTCCTCCCACACCTCAACGACAATGAAACGGCGTCAATAATGTCGTCCTCCATCGCTTCCAGACTTCAATGGTCGTAGAATCCGTCAAAGCTTTCTACAACAGGGCAAGTCTAGTAGAAGGCACTGTACCTTACTGTATTTCGATTTCGTAATATCCGCCCACGTTTCTTTCTTGCAGCGAGCGGCGGACGGACTGCGCGCCCTCAGGCCGGGTCGTCATAATGAAATATTTCCATTACGAGCGCTGTTCAAATAGAACTGATGTCCGCGCTATGCGGCGTCATTCCATTCCTTCTTACAAATCCACAGGACCTCCCGTACTTAGTACTGTACTGGGTCGAGCATGGGAAGTTCTTCCATATAATCAACTGCGAGTCTTCTTTGCTGTTGGTTCAATCGAGTATTCGCCTCGTCCCATGTCATTGCCTTCCTGAAAATTCAACCCAAAAGACAACAGGACAAGAAAACTTTACCCGTTGCGGTTTTAATCCAAGCTTCAAACCCCCTTAGATCTAAACTACCTTCGCTATGTCGTTCAAAAGCACCTCGATTTCACGGGATGCCCGTTCTACTAACGCATCAGATATGGTTGCTGGTATCGACACCATGTCTGCTTCAAATCAACGATCAGCCTCGAGCACCAGCGATACAGTTCATGACCGACCACAAAGTCAAGACATCAGAGCCCATTCAACTGATGCACCCCATATCGAGGAGTCGATGGAAGATCGGATTGAGCGACTCGGTAGAGCAAGGCCCGAAGTTTTCTCCTCAATATGGTCTGAGGTTGGCTTCGTGTTTGCACTAGCCATGTCGCAAGTCCTCTCGGTGCGTCCTATCTTGTCCGGCCTCGACATTGACCCCTTTTCTAACTCCTCTCAACAGGAATACTTCGTTTCTGGATTCACAGTGGTCCTTCCCACCCTTGCCAAGAATCTCAACATCCCCACAGCGTCGTCGACATGGCCGGCAAGCGCCTTTTCTCTAACCGTTGCATCGTTCTTACTGATCTTTGGTCGAATAGCAGATATGTATGGCGGGTACCCGGTTTACGTCGCAGGTATGGTATGGCTGATGGTATGGAGTCTTGTTGCTGGCTTCTCTACCAATGAAGTCATGATGAACTTCTGCAGGGCTCTTCAAGGTCTTGGTCCTGCTGCTTTCTTGCCGTCTAGTATGATGATTCTCGGCAGCATCTATCGTCCCGGTCCAAGGAAGAATTTAGTTTTCAGTATCTATGGTGGTTGTGCGCCATTGGGTTTCTTCATCGGTATTTTCTTTGCTGGAGTCACAGGTCAATATACTACGTGGAACTGGTACTTCTTTATCGGAACAATACTCACAGCAGCCACTGCCGTTGCAGCTTATCTTACAATTCCATCCGACATACAAGAGAAGAAAAACTCACTTAATAAAGTTAAGATGGATTGGTTTGGCGCTGTTCTTATTGTCAGCGGCCTCATCCTCTTTACATTCGCCATCATCGACTCTGCCCACGCTCCCGGACGATGGAACAGTCCATACATCTACATGCTTTTCATCGTCGGCTCTCTCCTTCTAATAGCTGCAGCCTATGTTGAGGCCTGCGTCGCCACTCAACCTCTCCTCCCAGCTTCCCTGTTCAAGATTTCCAGCATGCCAGCCCTCATGCTCGCTCTCTTCCTCACATATGGCTCTCTTGGAATCTTTCTTCTCTACGCAACCTTTTATATGCAGACCGTTATGGGGGCAACCCCACTTCAAGTGGTGGCATGGTACGCGCCGATGGCGTTGGGTGGATGCATGATCAGTACTTTTGGTGGCTTCGTTCTTCATCTTCTTCCAGGAACTATTCTTGTTATTATTGCAGGCACAAGTTGGATCATCGCGCCTCTCTTATTCGCAATCGCACCACAGGGTGCCAACTACTGGGCCTATATCTTTCCATCGATGATATGTGCCACAATCGGTGTCGATATTACGTTCAACGTGTCGAACATATTCGTCACCACATCGCTCCCCAAAAACCAGCAAGGTCTCGCTGGCTCTGTCATCATGATCTTACTCCATCTCGGCATAGCGGTTCTCCTTGGATTTGCAGATATCCTGAATACATATACGGTCGACAGGCTTGGCACGAAGAAGAGCTACCAGGCGGTCTTCTGGTTGGAAGTAGCTTGCGCCGTGGTTGCACTGATCCTACTGGTGGGTTTCGTCAAGATCACGGAGGCTAAGAGCGAGATGACTGTTGAGGAGAGGGAGGAGCTGGAGGCTGCCGCTGCCGCTGCTCCTGGTATTAATGCAGAAGTGCAGGAGAGGAAGGATGATGAAAGGACGCTTAGCCATAGTTTAGATTCTTAGATGGCCGCTCAGAGCGTGGAATTTACATGTTGCTTTTATATAGAACTACAAAGCCCGCGCATATCGATAATAGAGGCCAAAAGAAAAGGTCTTGATGCTTCCTCCACCAGCTCCTGGTGCTCCGTACGTACTCATGACTAAGCACTTGATCGGTAGAACTAAGAACAAACGTGGAGCCGGCACTCAACTTGACACAGGTGCCTTACATAAAACTTCTCGACAACACCACCACAGCACGAATCCTTCAGGTCAACGCAGAAAAGTAGCCCGACAGGCGAATGTTCTTAATTCCAGCTAATGGTACGAAAGTACTATCGTACGAGCGTCTGTCCATTCCTCTGTCGGCACGTCAGAGCGGCGAGACCCTGTGAATCAGGAACAGAACAGAACAAATTGAACACATGGCCCTCCATTTTCAGACACGGAAGCACCATCACCGCATCTCCATCCAGCAGGAAAATGGAATTTATGCAGGCCAACCAGACAATTATAACTACCCCACGATTCACAGCCATCGGTGACGGGAAGGGATGCCGGGTTGATCTCTACCAGATCCCAAATTGATTGGTGACCACGGAAGTCGCGCCGGCACTCCCTTGGGCGATGGAAACATCGTCTCTCAATTCCGGACATTTATTGCCAAAGTATTCCACCAAACTTGAAAGCGGGAGGCGAAGCCTGATGTTCATCTGAAATTTACACGCTATGGGTGGAGATTTAATAGCGGGGTGGCTTGCCTGTCGAGTCCTTCATATATGGAATAGGTACAAACCATTCCACGAACCAGAGACCATCTTGTTTGTGCCAGAGGCGAGTGGGTTCCTTCATGTTTTCCTTCTTATATCGTGATTGATGTGCTGCATCGAATTCTTGGGTCGTCTATCGTTTCTACTTGTGGCCAACCGGCAGTGTTGAATTCCCTTCTTTTGCACCCTGTTTGCTGTTGATCAGACAATATGAAAACCTCGACTCTTTTGTCTATTGCGAGCACCATTGCAGTGGCTTCGGCACAGGCCTCTGCTTATGCACAATGTAAGTTGAAACCGATGTTTTAGAAACAAAGAAAAAGAAAACATTGCTAATTATGAGAATAGGTGGTGGAACCGGCTGGACAGGAGCAACTACTTGTGTTAGCGGATATTACTGCTATTATTCAAATCCCTACTACTCTCAGTGTGTTCCTGGCACCGGTAGTTCCTCGCAGGTTTTGTCCACGACCAGCGCAAAGGTCTCGTCAACTAGTGCAATTACTTCATCTACTACCGCAAAGACGAGTGTTGTCAGCACATCGACAAGCTCTGCAGCCTCCGCTACGGGTACTACCAGCATTTCTGGCTACGCAAAGGCTTCGGGTAGCGTCTTCACTATCAATGGAAAGGAGACGTATTTTGCTGGGACCAATTCTTACTGGATTGGATTCCTTACTAACAACGATGATGTGGATCTTGTCATGTCTCACCTCGCAGCTGTACGTTCGCCATCCATGTCTTTAAATGTTTCTTGTGATGCTCTTTCTAATATATATACAGACTGGCCTCAAGGTCCTAAGAGTCTGGGGGTTCAATGACGTTACTTCTACCCCAAGTTCCGGTACCGTTTGGTTCCAGTCTTTTGTCTCTGGTGCTTCTCCAGTCATTAACACTGGAGCCGACGGACTTGAACGTCTTGGTAAGTCAGACAATCGGAGTTGAACTTTAATTCCGAATCGTGTCTGTTACTTTTGAAATTTTTGGACTAAGTAACTGATTAAGTGTTTTGAATTGCAGACTATGTAGTCGCATCGGCTGAAGCACACGGCATCAGCTTGATCATCAATTTCGTGAACAACTGGACAGACTATGGTGGGATGGCTGCCTATGTCAGCTACTATGGTCTTTCTACTACTGATGCAGCTGCCTGGTACAACTCCGCTGCAGCTCAAACCCAATACCAGACATACATCGCAGCAGTCGTTGCCCGTTACAAGTCTTCCACTGCAGTCTTCGCCTGGGAACTTGCCAACGAGCCACGCTGTACTGGCTGTGACACATCTGTCATTACTAACTGGGTAACGAAGACATCTGCATACATCAAGTCGCTTGACTCAAATCACATGGTAACCATTGGAGATGAAGGCTTCGGGCTCGATGGCGGCAGTGACACAAGCTATCCTTTCACGACCGGCCCAGGTTTGAACTTCACTGCAAACCTTGCTATTCCCACCATCGACTTCGGAACCTACCATCTTTACCCTGGAAGCTGGGGAGAAGTCGATTCCTGGGGACCAAGCTGGATCACAGCACACGCAACAGCTGCAGCAGCGATTGGCAAGCCAGTTATTGCCGAGGAGTATGGTTCTACCACTCATGCCGATGAGGCGCCTTGGCAAGCTACTATCTTGTCGACGCAAACGGCTGGTGACTTGTACTGGCAGTATGGAGATACCCTGTCTTCTGGTGCGACGAATGATGATGGGTATGCGATTTATTATGGCTCAGCTGAGTACACCTCTTTGGTAAGTCCTTCTGCCTTTCTCGGGGACCCGTTATTTACAGGATGGCTTCGGAGCTAACTATGGGATAGGTTACTGATCATGCGGCTGCTATGAATGCGAAGGCTGTTTCGTGAACGATTCTTTTGTTTTCTGGGTTCCAGTACAGACCTAGCTGTCTCTTTCGACCTCCTTCTTTGTATATATCTCGCTATAAACACAAGTACATACCAGAGAGCACGCATATCGTTCCTTGAAATGCCTGTCCCCTACGACTCACTACAGGGTTGGAAATTGTAAAAATTTTCCCTATTTCTGCAGGCATGAAATGCGTTTGGATGTCATCACTCTTGGAGACATGGTAAGGAAATCAGGGATCTATGCCAGGCAGCTAATGAAGTATGATCCTGTCTTGCAGGTGGGCGATTCGTTATTATGCTTCTTCGCAGAATCGAGGCTGGGTGAGGATTAGGAAGGTGGTAAGGATGCTGCTTCCAAGGCTGCCTGAAAGTTGCCAGTTGTCACATTTGGCCTGCTGTCACAAACAATCCTCACTTGTCCGACGAAGGGGAGGGAGGAGCGGGTGTTTGGCGCCCAACCATTATTCCAGCGCCCCTGTATGCCTCCGCAGCCCCATCAGATAGACCAAATTTCTGGCGGTATTCCTTCATCTTATCTACTTCTTCATTACTTGTAGACGATTGCATAGTACTTTGCTAGACTTTACCTTTCGTTCAGAGAAGATCAGTACTTTGCTTATACGCAAGTCTTCTGTCGCTTTTCAGCCTGCCGTTCTCATTCAAGGCATTTACAGCCTCGCTTCGCCCTCGCCCTCGGCGCCTTGAGTTGCTGGTGTTGTCTTTCACAATTCAAATCGATTTCACTCGGCACAATCCGAAATCATCGGTTCTCGGTACTCCAGCCAGGGGTTTAAGTTCGGTTCTGCAGCAGGCAACGAGATTGACTCGAGCGATCACTATACAGAGTTATCAAATATCTGACGTTGTCATGGGTGCAGGGGCATCCATTAATGGGACGATTGGGACGTATGGAATGAATGGGACGTATGGAACGTATGGTACGAATGGCACGGGTAGAACCTCTGTCAAATTTGATCCAGACATTGCTGGCCCTGGGGTAAGATTTCGTTCTTGACGCGCTACGTTCACTGATTAAAAATACAAGTAGGTCCAGCTTGGGTTTGTTCTCACCGGAACTATCGCATATCTCGCATCTGTTTTTGCTGTTGTTCTTCGAGACATCGCAAACAACCAAAGTAGCCCAAAAGGAGTCCGACGGTGTATTTCGAGATTTTCACGATGGTGTGCCCCAGTTGATGTCATCGATCCAGAGAGGTTCTGGTCAAATATCTTCGAGCAACTGGTTTTAAGCCTTAGCGACCAACAGCTTGTTACTGGACTTCTCCTTCTCATTGCAGCATATATTCGATATCTCCCAACACAGGACTACGTAAACCTCCGTGTTGCTATTGATGCAGGGGTTTTCACCAACGTCACACACCTTTCTACTTTGTGGGCTCTAAACTCCTATCTAAAAAGACACCCAAACATGACAAAATGTCGTCTCTTTCTCATGTCCCTTACAATGGTGCTGCTCGGCGCTGCGGAGTTCGTATTGATGAATTCCCCACAACGCCTCGCCTCCACTACTGCACGCGATAAGTTTGTCTGGATATCGACCGGGTCTCTTCCATGGCTTGCCAACGCAACAGGGATGCCAATATTGTTTTCAGTGTTGGCAAAGGGCCATTGGAGAGTCTGTCCTTTTGAGAATGCATTCAAGTCTAACGAAGTTGTCGACAATACTTCGATAGTTAAGCAGCGTCGGCAGCCACGTCGATTTCTTTTCGCCACATGTTGGGAGATACTAATCCCTTCGCGTCTTCTGGGGGTTTGGATTGGCGTCTTCTGTGTAATAGGTCTTGCAAGTATTTGTTTGGATTTATCTCCCTATGGACATGTGAGACATTGGAACGATTGGGGATTTGGTCAATTGCTGCCTATACTCATGAACGCATTGCCAATTCTGACTCTCATAGAGTCCTATTCAGGTAAAATAAGTCACTTACCTTGTACAAACATCATGTATTAACATTTATTCCTATCTAGATAGCAAGAAAAAGCGGCAATCGACAACCGCTCTTGTCGGAAGTCCTAGAATGATACAATCATCTCGACCGGCGAGTACCGAGTCGACCTCGCCAACTCACATGATACCCAGCCCACAAGACCTGAATGCTAGAACATCTGCACCGGCATCTCAAGCCTTGCCCAATGATGTAGGACGGGAGTCCACCGCTGTAACCATCCTGCCAAGGCCGCAGACAGCACTGGCTCAGTCCTTTAGCTCGGTACTCGACTCTGATCCACGAATAGAATATCCTGTTCGTCGAGCGTCTACTCTGCGGAATCTAGTATAGGTACATTTGGTCTACCTGAGGCTTGAAGAATACCTGTAGCTCAGAATGGCTATCCTACGCTGCAAATATCCAACAAATATCGAGGCTACAAGGTAGACAAAAGCATGGAAGCTATACTTTCGGAACTAGTATGAAGACAGAATTTACATACCATATCTATTGGGTCCAAATTATATAAGTGAGGTCGTGTTGATTACCCTCTGAACTAGATACTTTTCTTCATATGTAGTACAATTCGATCTACGAAAGCAAACAGTTCCAACTCATCAAACTGGCACTTCTTCTTTCTTCTCTGCATCTCTAACCATAAAAACCTCCACAAAATCCCCCACTCCACTCCCCTCCTCAGGAACAACCAACCTCTCCACCTCCTCAAACCCAAAATGTCTATAAATCGGCACCCCATCTGGACTCCCCTCCAAATAAGCCTCAACGCCCTCAGCATCCGCACGCTCTAAACCCCATCTTAACAACCTCCCCGCAGCACCCCTTCCCTGCCACCCAGGCCTCGTAGCAATCAGCTCCAAAAACCAAAACCTCCTGTCTCCCATGATCTCGCCCTTCATCCTCGCTAGGGTCCCAAAGAAATGATTCGCTAAGACGGTATCACTCCCTGGTGGCCATTCGGGTAATGGCAATGGTGTTTCTGGGAGCTCCTGAGGCGGGTTCCATTTTGCGAAGGCGATTATCGCGTCTTGTTTTGATGATGGTGGTGGGGAAGTTGGAGAGATTGGAATTGAGGATGGGGTTGAGGTTGTGATTACGAGACTGTGTGATAGAGGGTCCGGAATCTCTTCTCGGATCATGTCGACCCAGAAGATGTGGCTTGTGGATTTATCTCGTGGGAAGACCTTCTTGGAGATGTAGTCGTTGGCGAAGGCTGTCATGTAGATATCTGCCATCGCTTCTGCGTCGGCTATAACGGCTGGCCGAAGGGTGAACGCCATAGTATGTAATAACTATGTTTTTGTGGTTCTTTCTAAACGGAGTCTCTAATGGTTTGGGTATTCTGAACAAGGGGAAGCATATATATATAAATATGCTCTACCCCATTCTTGTACTTTCCTCTTCTATCAATAAGCCCTACTTCGTACCCAGACAATAGGTATGGATTACTAAGCATATGCATATATGACTCGGTTCGGCGAGATCCTAATTAGACAGAAGTACTTTCGTACCTTACATACGGATACTGCACTTCGTTTCCTCAACGCAGTTATACAACGCTCTACAGGACACTTATTTATGCAGCAAACTAAACCAATCATGAGGATATAATTAAAGAGTCAACAATATAGCTTCCGCCCCACGTGACCAGTAATCCGGACTACCATCTTCCTTCCCCCTTTATCCAAAACTGACTCGCTTAACTTCCCTCGCCAGTCGGAGCAACCACATCAATCCGTCGGAACAACTGCAAGAATTGTTAATTTATGCGGATAAATCAGAGATGGATTCTTCCAACAAATGAGACTTAATGGAATGCTTTTTTACTTTCGTCACTAAGCTTAAGTACACGTTTCTTCATTGCAGTCGGTTCTGAAAACGCTAGGTATTCATAATTCGATGCTGCTCTCTCTGTCCTTTTCCTGTCGTTATGTAAACAAAGCTCACTTACTCAAGTTGCTTCCTCCAAATTTTGCTGCGAGTACTACAATATATCATTCTAATTAGTTTCACACCCCACCTACCGGCAACAAAAGAACCATGATCTCCCACCACCTCCCCTACCTCCTAACCCTTCTCACCGTCCTCCTCATCCTCCCCATACCAACAACAACAACAACAACAACAACAACAACAACCACAACACCAACCCCCCAATCCCAAAACCAAAGCGAAACCCAAACCCAACACCAACATAAACACAAACACCCCGCAATCCACCTCGGCCACGTCTTCAGCCCCCCAAGACTAACCCTCCTGGCCTGGCTACCAACCCAAGACACGACATTCTGCTACTCAGCAACCGACGCCTCAGCCCTCTTCTCGATAAACGGAATCGACGCGTTGAAAGTCCACGATTACTTTTCTACTGATCCACCCGGAGATGATGCTGGAAATGGGAAGGGGGCTTGGATTAGTAGGGAGGGGAGACGGTTTGCTGAGTGTGTTGTTACGCCTATGAGTGTTGGGATGGGCATGTGTCAGGGTTAGTTTGATTTCCTTACCGGGCCATCCACTTTTGTTTTATTCTCTTTCTTGTCCTACTTCTATCTCTATCTCTGTTTCTAGCTGAACATCTCGAATGCATTGCATTGTTATTTTTCATATATGATGAATGAATAAACATCTGATTCGAGACACAGGTAATGGCAATGATGACTGCATGGCCGGTCACAAGTACCGAGGCATCGCTGAACGGAAATGGACCTGTTGGCTCCTCGCAGAAGAAGAAGAAAAAATAGAAGAGCAGCAAAGAAGTAAAGGAAAGATTGGCGTGATGCAATCTCCCGGGGCCGATCTCTTGACTGAGTCTATGGTGGTGCCGAATAGGGTTACAGATTATGCGGTGATTAGTGATAACAGGGCTGTATTTACTGCTGGGGCTACTGGAAGGTGAAATAGGGGGAAGTTATCGAGCACCTAGAATGTGGTTTTGGTATGTCTATTGAAGTCCTTTTTTTCTATGACAGTTGATTTCAACATGAGGTACTACGTGGTCAGTGATTCTTACGAGCACCGCCATCTCATTCTCAGACTAAGACTTAATTAGCCATTGGAAAATGGGAAATTGTAAGCTCCCGAGAATTACGAGCTTTCACAGTAAACCCGCGTTTCAGAGGATTGACAGACCACTGGCTCCAATTCTGTAACAAATGCTCGTGGACATGAACGGAGTACTGCAGAATTGTTACCTGTAACCACGAAACAGTATCGCCACATTCTCCTCTAATCCCTCTCAGACCAATTATGTAGTTCTGACTTCCTCGGATATGCTAAGATTTCCGCTCTTGCTGGCTCCAGCATCCTCATATTCATAAGTTGTTGTCCTCAAACATTATCTGGTGGATAAGTATTCCATTCGTACATCCCAGACAACTGTGAACCATTCATGTCCTCTAGAAGTACTAGACTCGGGTCCCAGGCATCCATATCACCGCCGAATGATTGTCCCATATCGTTAAACATAGCCATCAGGTCGTTATCAGTAACAGCATTTGAATCAAATGATTGCGGGTAGACTGTTGAAGCCGGCTGTCCCACGTATTCATTAAAACCTGTTCCAGAGCTGCTAGTGATGCAAGCCTCGTCAGGCTTACAAATTACATCCATCCCTGTATTGGGCGGTGTTAAGTACTCTTTTGGACTTTCTGTACTCCCTCCGTTTGGGCTCAAGTTATCTTCTGGCCCAAATAAAGACATAGGTTGCGGAGGAGTGCCGGAAATTTTTTTTTGTGCTTGGTAATAGTTGCGTAGTCTTATCAAAGCACCGGCAAACGGAAAAGCCGACCTGAACTCTACTGGCCCAACTACGAGCATCAATAAATCGACGAGCTTATCAAGATAGAAGTCCAACTTTAGACTTTGAATGTCGATTGCTCCATTGATGGAACTTGACAAAGAACTCGCAGAGGCATGCAGTTTTATGAGCACAAGTACAGCGTATATCATGCGAACGTAGTTAAATATTGGGAAAGCTCGGAGGGTATCGACATCTGTGCCAAGGAATATGTCGAGAGAAGCTTGCGCAGATATAATGCAAGCAGTAATAGCGTCGATATAATGTGAGGTGCTCGCTTTGGTATTTCTATCTGACAAAATTTTGTCAAGTCGGTATGGTGGCTTGAAATCTTCAGGTGGGTGGTCGTCGTGGAGTGCTAATTCATGCATGAAAATATTCGTGTGGTGGTACATCAGCATTAAGGAAGCTTAAGCAGTGGTTAGCTCGGCCAGAATCGAGAACAGCAATACTCTTACGATCAATACTCGTAGGATTCAAATCATTTCGCCAGAGCTCAAGCTGGCGCTCAAAGCCTTTCAGCATGAGCTGTACTCGTGGTTCTGAGAGACGCAGAATTGCATCTGGATCGTCGAACGAGAATGTCGAGCTGGCTTCCTCGCCAATTCTAAGCAACTTGGCCCAGCTAGCAATACATTTATCTGCCGAAGAAGAATATGGAGAATTCAACAAAGTCTCAATGCAATTACTGACTCGATTGTTGAATCTCATCATATTTGTCCGGCGCAGGCTCATAGAGGAGCTGAAGACAGTAAAGCTCAGCTTCATGGTCTCAGCGAGCGTAGAGGAGCGGACTTACCCAGTGGCACTAGAATAGCATGCTAAGAATGCTCTCCTCTTTTCTAGATCCTCAAGCTCGTCTCCTGTAGCCGTATCTTGAAACGCAGCCTCCTGTCTTATTGTTGAGGTACCTGTCTCGGCTCTTCTGGACCGCGAGTCAGGGGTTGATCCAATACCGATGTCCATGGCCATGGTTGCAGCCATATGAATGTATTCATAAAACTTCAACTGTGCAAATTTGCCCGGTGGGTAGTACCATATTACCGTCACGAGCATGGACTGGACCAATTCGAGACTCTTCTCGCCTAACATTAGTGTCCTATATGCATAGGCTAATATGACCTCCGTATGTAGGATGCTGTAAAGAGATGGATCTACTTTTCCGGACGCGGCAGCGATTACAGCAAGAAACAAGGTTGGTCTTGTCTCCCGCAAATTTTCGACTGGGTACGATTCTGGAAACACAACTGCCGGAAACATGGGCGCTACGTCTCTGACGTATATTTTAAAAAGGTCTCTTGCCTGGTCCATGGATACTACGCCGCGTTCGATAACATCCAAAGTTTGTACGCTTGATGGTGTTGAATTTTGCTGACTGGCCACATTCGGGTGGCTTACTGCAGGATTTACTCTACCTTGCCATTCTGGCTGAGACCGAGGTGACCCACTGCTCAGGACAGAATCATCTGCATTTATAGAGTGTTGAGGATGCGAACCGGCTAGACTCGGTGATGGTGTATTGTCCTTCCAGTTTCCAGCCTCTTTCTTCTCAAAGAGGGCGCGCATAGCTTGAACTTCCCTCTCAAGCTCCGCGACCCTGGCATCTGTTCTCCTCCTCTGCTTCCTTTTTTGAGGAGCTGTGAAGAGACATTCCTTGCTTGTCCTGGCGCATCGCTGACATTTCTTTGAGTCACTCTCGGTATCCGCTGGGGGCAGACATCGCACCTTGTGCTGGCGACATGCATCACAGGCTCGACTGTATGGTGTTTCTGTAGGCTTTCGAGGCGCCGCATGGTTTACACCAACACCCAACATCATATATAGACTGGCTGGTCTGGAAAAGAAGTTCTGATGAGAAAAGTTGCGTGGACAGCGGAAGATTATTGACGTCCACAATCAGCACCATGACGTTTTCGGACAAGCTCGGCTTGGCAGCTTTCCGTTCTATATTAAGGAGACTCTAACTCCCAGCAGCACTTCTGTTTCAGCGTCAACTTCTCTTGCTAGTGAGTTCCAATTGTTGGGCGCTACTTGATGGTCGCATGGTACTGCTGGAAGCCATTGATGATTCACAGCCTCTCGACGAAGTGAGTAACTCTCTAGCACGTGATGCTCTACTACCTCGATTCTCGGCCTGCAGATTGAAGTAGATATGCAAGTTCTAATTCGAGGGTTTCCTGTCTCTTCGGAGGGCTTGCCCATTCTTCGTCTTTTGCTCTTCATTTGCCTTTTTGTGGAATTAGTGATGTAGAACTTGCTTGAAGTCGAAGAAGTACTGTGTGATTTGGCTCTTCTTGACACCTCGCTTGCGCAGTTGGTGTGTTTTCTTGCCCGCAAGAAATCAACTCGATTGAGTAGACACGAGACACCAGTAGTATGAAGGGCGCGAAATGTTGTCTACTCGCAAGCGCGTGGCGCTGCAATGAATCGAGCCTCGAAGCCTTTGTGAAAATGGAAATCAGTCAACATGTGCCAGAATAGAATCCTTTCCTTGGATGAGTACATAGCTGACATTGATCCTTTACAGCCCTACTGCCCGTCACTCTTCCGAACTTGTTCAACACAGCTTGAACGACTAATAAGTTTCCACACCAGCCCTCCAAAAGAAAAAGGAAAGACAAGGGGCAAAAAAGAAAAGTCCGTCATCAAAGGACTTCATGTATATATAATGCGCCGTTCATTTACACAAGTCATCTGATAGAAACCATATTCTATTTCTCTGCGGTTCGTTGTATATCGCTAAGGCGTATAACCAATTTTAGCAGCCTATAGTGCAGTGCAGATCTCAACATCCTATCTACTCCGTAATTTGTTGCACATCGCCGCTATACTATTCAGACAAGTGAGGATCCTTATTTGTTTCTGTTGCATATCGCTGGGACCCATATCTAATCTCAGCAACCTATAGTATAGTGCAGATCTCAACATACCATATACTATCTACTCCATATTCTTGTTGCATATCGCAGCAGGTCATTTGAAGCAAGGGATGACGATGCTCATTTTCTTTTATCGCATGTCGCTGCGTCGCGCGCCGCAGGGAGATGGTGGTGTCCCTTGGGCAACGTTTGGCAGGCGGCAGCTGATGCTCGTTTATCCTAAAGCTACTAATTTCTTTTGGCGTGTTTTACCTGGTTCTGCAGGTTGCCGTAAAAACGGTGCATTGCAGCTGTGATTCGTAAGAAAGATGCAGCAGATACGAGTAGCCAGCCCTAAGGAATTAATTAAAGTGCATGTTTGATGAATAGAGGGAAAAGCCTGTGCTGGGCCTAAGCCGAATTAGGTGGGAGGCCCATATGAACAGACTGTCTAGAAAACCAGACCTTTCCCCTCTACATCAACACTGGGTAGGTATTTACTGTTTCGAGCGTTTTATTTCCTACCCACCATCCCTGGGTTTTTATATATAGTAGCGATTATTAACTAGTTTACAGTACGGGAGCGTTGGCAGCCAGTGGCTATTTCAGAGCATTATTCACTGCGGAAACCTAGGTAGGAATGAATGCTATCAGATGCCTACTGCTGCTACTAAAATAGCATCTTGGAGTGCTGCACCGGCAGAACCAAATACAACGAGATTTACGACTATTTCCTAATTGAACGAAATGAGTAAACAGCTGATGGTATTAGCATTAGGTCTGCTTAATTCGCCGTATTGCTTACCTTAGTATATGTTCGCTCTTCACATCCGAGAGTAGCTTTAAATAACTGTTCAATATTATAAATGCATAGTTTTTGTAAAACTTCTATACACGATTCGTGTCATTGCATCTGTCATCTTGATCTCGATGTGCTCACAACTGAAAATTAAGCGAGAATGATCCTTTCGCCAAAGAAGTTTAGAATTACAAGATGTACAGAAGAACCAGGCGCCATTGCCAAATGAAATAAGGTTGTTGGAAAGCTGCGATACTAGAAAGCTGCGATGCTTTATGCTAGGTACCCTAGTACGCAAGCCTTCTTGAACATCACTGTGCAAGAAAATAGTACAATAACCATACCGAGTTATTCACCGGGCATAATACAGATAACAAGAGGAAGAAAAGATGTGCATCCAAGACTCAGGTCCCGCAGGTTACGATACAAGAAAAACAAGAAAGCCAAAAATCCAATGACATGCTAGTATGAGACTCAAATGTACTCGAATGGAGTCCGACTTCGGGGAGCTCACTTAGGCATCGCCTTGGACTTCAGTTGTACTTCGTAAGCGACGATGCTTTGTAAAGGGCAGTCTGGACCTGGGCCCAAGAAGAAGTGCTTATTGGTCCAGCGAGTTCAGGTTGAAGTAACTCTAAGTGCCGCTCGGTACTTTGTACGCCATTTCATGGATAATGCCCCGAGATAAGCTTTGGTGAGTGGACTGTCATAAAACGGTAGGAAACTCTAAAGCAGAGGCAAGAGATACAAAAGTGCACGTTGACATGCAAGACGAGAGAACAATTAGACCGAGCCCGAACCGACGATGCAAAGCAGGCGACAAATGGATGTCGGTGAATTTCCAAGATGGTACAGAGTGGACTGTCATAAAACATTGGGAAACTCTAAAGCAGAGGCAAGAGATACAAAAGTGCACGTTGACATGCAAGACGAGAGGACAATTAGACCGAGTCCGAACCGACGACGCAAAGCAGGCGACAAATGGATGTCGGTGGATTTCCAAGACGGTCCAGAGTTGTATGCACTGGGTAGATGTACGTAGGGCAGAGGACATGGTCCCTGTAAGATTACATACGCAGCTGCATCATCAGCGTTGATCTTTGCAGGCTGAGCATCGTGATGGCGAGGACGAGCATGTCACAGTTGGCTGGCATATATCGAGATTCGAAGAAGATCAGACGAGAAAACTGAAGAGCTTCACACATGTTAGCACATCGTCGCAAATCAAAGGCAGCGCGGAAAAACACACAAGTATGTCATCATGGCGACCCCTCATTGTGCGATAAGATTGTCTTCTCCGCATTCCAAAGGCAGCTGAGACGACGACCTTGTACGAACAGCATTCACTCTCGCGATGCACCACGGTCGGACCGAAGATGCTCTCGGTATCTGGCTCGAGAAAGTCATAGAAAGGAGACGATGAGAATGGCTTGCCAGGTACCCAGGCGTGACAGGATCCAGTGCCCTGACTAGAGGCGACAGCGGGCGTATTGTCCGTTTTTGGTCCGTCGTTCCTTGAACAACACCCTCGACAGGACAGGCATCGATCTGACGGTGATGGTCGAGCCTCATCGTCAGCATTCGAGACCGCGGCATTAGAAATCCATGGAACTCGAGACGCTTGATTGGCTCCTTCTTTCTCCCCGTCTGGCGCAAGCAGAGGCGCAAGAGCTACTTAAGCAAGCGTAGACCTCCCGCTGCTGGTCACTCAGCATATCAAGCATTCAACAGTCCTCAAGTGTCACAAACACAACTTCATTCTCCATCTACCCCAACAGACACAACCGCAAACATGGTCGTCGATGACAAGCCCGCCTCCACCTTCAAGTACACCGAGAAGCCTCTGTACACCACCTCCAATGGATGCCCCGTCAGGAACCCAGAGGAGTTCCAGAGAGTTGGGCAGAACGGCCCTCTCTTGCTCCAGGACTTCCACTTGATTGATCTGCTGGCGCATTTCGATCGCGAGCGTATCCCAGAGCGTGTCGTGCATGCAAAGGGAGCTGGAGCTTACGGAGAGTTCGAGGTCACTCATGATAGTAAGTCTGCATCCTCGCCACTGCGTTTGTAGTCCAGCTGCTAACGTCTCATCGTTCCAGTCACCGACATTGTATGCCCATATTCCTCTTAGCACTGTCTACCCCCTTCACTCGAGTTGACATTGACTAATTGATACTGCAGACCTCGGTTGATATGTTGAGCCAGGTTGGGAAGAAGACACCTGCAGTTGCAAGATTCTCAACTGTCGGTGGTGAGAAGGGATCCCCAGATACTGCCCGCGATCCCAGAGGTTTCTCCATCAAGTTTTACACCGACGAGGGTAACTGGGACTGGGTCTATAACAACACGCCTGTGTTCTTTTTACGCGACCCAACTAAGTTCCCTCTCTTCATCCACACACAGAAGAGAAACCCACAAACCAACCTGAAGGATGCTACCATGTTCTGGGATTACCTCTCTACCCATCATGAAGCCATTCACCAGGTTATGCACCTCTTCTCAGACCGTGGAACGCCATATTCATACAGACACATGAACGGCTATTCTGGCCACACACACAAGTTTGTCAAGCCAGACGGAACCTTTAACTACATCCAAATCCACTTGAAGACCGACCAAGGCAGCAAGACTTTCAACAACGAAGAGGCTGGCAAGATGGCGTCTGAGAACCCAGACTGGAACACCCAAGATCTATTCGAGGCTATCCAGAACGGTGAATACCCATCATGGACTGTCTATGTTCAAGTCCTCTCCCCCGAACAAGCTGAGAAGTTCCGCTGGAACATCTTCGACCTTACCAAGGTCTGGCCACAGAAGGAGGTTCCTCTTAGGCCCTTCGGAAAGTTTACTCTCAACAAGAACGTCGAGAACTACTTCGCCGAGATTGAGCAGGTTGCCTTCTCACCATCCCATTTGGTACCAGGTGTCGAGCCATCCGCTGACCCTGTTCTCCAATCTCGTCTGTTCTCGTACCCAGATACTCACCGCCACCGACTCGGTGCCAACTATCAACAAATTCCCGTTAACGCCCCTCTGCGTGCCTTCAACCCATATCAGCGTGATGGGCAGATGGCCGTCAACGGTAATTATGGAGCCAATCCCAATTACCCATCCTCATACCGCGCTCTATCCTATAAGCCAGTCCAGGCCACCAACGACCACGAGAAGTGGGCCGGTTCCGCCATCTCCTTCTTGTCGGAGGTCACCGATGAAGATTACGTTCAAGCCAACGGCCTCTGGGAGGTTCTTGGCAAGCAGCCAGGTCAGCAGGACAACTACGTCCACAATGTTGCTGGTCACTTGAGTGCAGCTAAGGAGGATACTCGTAGGCGAACATACGAGATGTTCAGCAAGGTCAACAAGACCCTTGGACTGAGGATTGCTGAAGAGACAGAAAGTTTGGCACCTGCACCAAAGAGCACGGCTGCTGGATCTGCTACTTCCCGTATCTAAATGAGTTTAGAAAAGCGTTTGGTACCTGGTCGAGCCAGGAATTTGTATAAAGAATGCAAATAGAGTGAGATGATAAGAACAAAGTACTGAACTAGAAGGATAGTCTGGTGTGGTATGATTACATAGCTTCACCTTACTTACGATGCCTTTTCAATGATATACCCACACATCCAATTTGTCATCTCTAATCCTTTTGTATGTAATGTACAAGTCCTTGTTTATACCATCAGCATAATCCCTGTCATTGCTCAGTCGTAACCATGGACAAAAAAGAGACAGATGTCATCAGAAATCTCAATCCTCCTTAAAACCACCTACCTGGGTCCTGGACACAGAGCTCCGCCGGCACTCGTGGTACCTTTACCCTCCCGCGTTTAACCAACCTCTAGTAAAACACGGAAGCGCAAACGGCCGCTCCGGCACATGTCTAACACGTGCTACTGTAGGTATGTCGCAGAGGAATGCGAGGATAACCTTGAACTGATCTTGTGCCCTGCTAGTGATTAATAATAAGTCTCGTGTAAGAAAAGTACCTTGCCCTTGTGTACCTTCCGTACTTCCGTGTCTAAGCGACGGTGGCGACGCGATGCAACGGAAGCTAGAAGTGGAAGTATGTGTGTGATACGATACTATTATAACGTCTTTTACACAGGTAGGTAGACAGACGTGCTTCTGTGACCCCCTACCTACCATAAAGGTACCCTCTCGTAGTAGATTATAACTATTTATTATGACAGTACAGTAGTATAAATATAAATAGCTCTTTCTTTGATAGGTAGGTAAATATAGTAGGTATGTTTCTTAGTATACTCTATAGAGAATTATATAGTTCAGTATAAAGTTTGAACTGGGAGAAGAAAGGGGAAAATAACTTTTTGATATAGTATTGTGATCTTGCTATCTATTCAGATAAACAAAGTAGGAAGTGTGGATAGAGGGAACATAAAACTGCTTAATCTTCAAGTCTCTACGTAGAGTACCTTATAGTAGTAAGTATTTAAATCTAGTATATATGTTTACCTAACAATAAGAACATTCCATTTCCTCCCTCACCACATCCACAACCAATTTAACACCTTACCTAGTATCTTACCCTACCTCCCTAATTACCTTACAGTACCTACTCCCAACAGCAGCCCACGAGTTCAATTCTCATACTCCTGCTTTTCTAATCTCCAATCTTCCACATCTTAATCTCCTTTATCGAGTGCGAAAATCGAAGCCACCGGAAATCGGGACCTAAGCACACAAGCTAAAGTTCCTTCCTTGCTATTGACTAGTAATATTGACGAGGACTTCTTGTTTTGTTTTGTTTTGCTTGCTTGCTAAGTTGAAGGGAAGGATATTGAAAACGTAGTGACAATGGACAATATACTCGCTCACTCACTCTCAACTTCCTTCCATCCATACGTCCACCCAATCAGAAACCAAACCCAAGAAAGATAAAGAATAGCTATGAAAAAACAACACATGTGGGCAATTTGTGTAATCTGAGAAGAGCCCAAGACGTCGGAATAGCCTCATATCTTGTTGAGTAGGTATGTAGATCACGTGAATATTCCTGAACACACCTCACGTTCAACCAAAAGCATCCACCGGTGCACCCACCAAAACCGCCCTCAACCATCTACTCAGCAGCTAAGAGTGCACCCACACACCCCAACGTCCGCTCAACCAGAAACAAAAGCTTCATCCATTGTGCATTCTAACGACTAGTTCTCTGGGATGAAAAATCAGCAATCCCAGATTTCAAGCAAGCTACCTACTTTAGTTGTACTCTAGACTAAAGGGGATTCTCGATAGGGCAACTGTATATGAATGACCGTAGGAGAGGAGAGGCATGATTTACTCTTAAGAAAGTAGCCTTATCTTGTCGAATATGAGACCTTCAGACAAGAGCGTGCCGGTTTGGGAAACCAAGACTAGCTAGTATTATTGAGCAAGAGGGAGACTCGGAGAGGAAGATGGGCTACGGGCTAAGCATCCCTAGCTAATAGAGAATTGAGAAGAAGGACATCTACTTCTGACTGCGGTATGCGTTAAACCACTTGGCGCTTGCAGGGATACATTTTAGAAAGACGAGTAGCAGTGTCTCCTACAGTAAGGTTCACACATACTTGATAAGTAATCGAATGAATAGTAAGTGATAAGAGCAATCGACACAAAACAGAGAAAGAGGTATGACTGCTGCATTGGAAACTCGAATGCCGCTTGCCTTGAATATCAATGCACCATAATTTGTCGTCTCATCGACTCCACCATTAGGCACAAGGGTTGCGGTGATCGCGGACTACCAATTATACGGAAACACACACTTGCGGCACTATGATTCTCCGCAGACTACCAAAGTCGGCTTTCGAAGAAGATGCCTAACACCCCTTGCTCTTATCTAATCGAGCTGAACAGGTAATGACATTGAGCCTTATATCTTCCACGAGTCTATCAAGTTCATGCTTGAAGTTCGACCAGAATCGAAAGGATCTTCAACACAAACATTTGTAAGCCCAAAGATGTTGGTTGAAAATTGATTCCAGTAATACCGAACAGCACCCAAAGCCATCTTAGCTTCGGTGACGGGTAATCGTGTGGATGTCTGTAGTAGACTCAGCCTTGGCCCTTTTATCCAGAGGCAAGGTATCTGGTTTCGTGATGATGGTACAATCGCTCGCATAAATGCTGTTTCAAATCTCTGCCAATGCCACCTCCGCGCTTGTCCTCCAAATTATGAGTCCTGTTGTACCGTTTGCTGTAAATGTCAGCTTGCAATCCACCGTATACCTCTAATACGGATTTCCAGAAAGAAAAACTACTCACAACGAGCCAGTCCATGCCCTCGTCAACACCACTCCCATCCACCGCACTACAAGCCACAATACTCCAGTTCCGATCCCTCAGCTCACCCAACCTCAAGGCCTCACTAATCTCGCCCGCACCCTTCGCGCCTGGCTGATCTTGCTTATTCGCAAATACCAACAACGCTGCGTCTTTCAGCTCGTCCTCGTTTAACATCGCAGCCAATTCTTCCGAAGCCGTGCCCAAACGGTCGATATCGGTTGAATCAATGACGAAGATTACAGCTGCTGTGTTGGCGTAGTAGCAGCGCCAGTACGGCCGAATACTTGTTTGACCGCCGAGATCCTGGGCTTTCTGTTAGATGCCATCGAGGGCAAGATAAGCGTGTGGGGAAACATACCCAGACGTTGAAATTCAGGTTTTTGTAGGTTACAGATTCGACGTTGAAACCTATTGTAGGTATTGTTGTGACGACCTCTCCAATCTGTGTATTGTATCAGCACCGTTTCCCCTCCTTCTCGCGGAGTTTCCGTAGGCCATGTAGCTGGGCGCACCTTAAGTCTGTAGAGTAGTGTAGTCTTTCCCGCGTTATCCTATGAAATGCACAGATTAATCCACAGTCCTTGAGGTACTGGGAGCAAGACGATGATCCACAGGAGCTTTACCAATCCAAGAATCAATATCCGAATCTCCTTCTTTGCCCACAACATCCCCGATAACCACGATACGCTCGCACCCATGATTGCGCTGGTTCTTCTCCCGTATGTATACACGCCTAACCTCTTCGTCTCGTTCTCAACTTTTGGGCCACCTTTTCTTTGGCGCGCTCCGCAAGTGGATTTCTTTCCGTCTTAACAATGGGATTCGGAGGGATTGTGATAAGAGACCACGGTGTTTGTTAGCACCAGTTGACTCGTGTCCTTTGTTGTATGTTGTGGATGTTTGCAGAGATGTGTCTTGTGAGCAAAGGATGTTGACTCGGAGCCTCCTTTACGATTGGAAATCCGCATGCGATCACTTTGGCTTGGCCTCGCTGGTGCAGCCTTCCTTGACCGCCTCGGCGGAAACGAAACGAAGGAGAGGCCGTGTTGCTCGCCTATTTAATTAAGCTTACTCCATGGAATACGATATACGAGGTATAGAGCAGCATCACGTGAGACGGCTCACGCGAATTCACTCCTCAGGCCACCCAAGGCATCAATATCTAGAAGATCGCTAAGACTAGCGCCGCACAACAGTTGAATCTCGAAATTCTAAACAACCGACTTCAGATCACGAAAGACACCAAATCATCTCGACTTCAACGACAACAGTCACGATGCCGGTATGTACTCTTCCACAGTCGTTGCGATCTTAAGGAGCAGGATATAGTCGAGATAATGGAGGGGAAGGAGAATGGGGGGCTTGGGCGCCTTGTGCGCTGGGAGGAGGGGAACAATTTCCAAGATGGACGACAGTGGCAATGGCCGCACCACAATGGAATAAGAGACTGATCAGATCTTTGCGACATACAGAGCCACAAGTCCTTCCGCACGAAGCAGAAGCTCGCCAGAGCCCAGAAGCAAAACAGACCCATCCCACAATGGATTCGTCTACGAACCGGTAACACCATCAGGTACGATCCAACCCTGGCCAACGCCCAGAACACTACTACGATACAGAAGGACCTTTACTGACAGTGCTACGCCTGCAGATACAACGCAAAGAGGAGACATTGGCGTAAGACTCGCATCGGTATCTAAACAACTCGCCTTGCCTCGAACCGCTTTCTCTACCTCAACGATTTCCGATTCTCCGTTCATCATTTCTTCGCCTGTCTTTCTCCACACAGCGGGATGTATTTCCCAACTTCTTCACGATACGCAAACGCAAACAATCTGGGCTGGAGTATGATGGATTTGAAATGAGGGGTTTTTGAGATGGGAAGGAGGAAAAAATTCTTTGCAAAGGGTCGTTTTGTTGGGAGGGTATTGATGAATATGGCAATCTGGGTTGTGTGCATGGCTGGGATGCGGGGTTCTTTTACCAAATCTCTTTCTCCTTGAAGGCGTCACCTTTGGGATGTAGCACAACGAACCAATGAATTGCTGCCTGCTTTCTCCATCATTCAAGCTGCTACTCAATGGTCTGCGGGTGAAGCCGTATGAAAGACACTTTTGCATTGGGGATTGGCACCACCTTGTGCTTCATGGATTTCCAAAGCTATAAGCTATCAAGCCAGGAATGACTGAGGTAGGTAGTCTTTCCTTTGGCTTGAGTCGTGCTCATATGTTGTGATCCTTTTCCGAGCGTGTTGCTACTGTCTTATCTGGAGTCATCACCAAAGCAAAAGTCTGCAGCATTATTCCAGCGTTGGTGTCTCAGAAAATTCACAAATAACTCTTCTTAATTGCGAAGCCAAATTCAGCCTTCCACGGAAGACAAAAGACCTGGGCGACCTCTCCTGCAGCCTTATCACAGAACGTCCAAAGCTGGACGGAGTGGATATCATACAGGCACAAGGACTGAAACTGCCAGTTCCTTCATAGAAACCCCAGCTCGGCGATCACAAAGGAGATACCTTAACCTTTCCAACTTGTAAGATTCCACACAAGAAGGCTTCTAGATAACGCCAACATTTCATTTACTCTCTCTATTAAGCATTACCACAACAATTGATGAACCCAGCACCTTTTATCTCTATGCTATTGCATCTAGAAGAAGAACAAGACGTTCATTCATACTTCCTACCTCAGTGCCAACAGGCGGCTGCCTCAATCTTCACCACACTATCCTTAGCCTCCTCCTTTCTCCACCACTACACT
Organism: Pezicula carpinea; assembly: GCA_026119845.1. Lineage (NCBI taxonomy): Eukaryota > Fungi > Ascomycota > Leotiomycetes > Helotiales > Dermateaceae > Pezicula > Pezicula carpinea. Next base: position 151,708 of record JALRMK010000041.1, on the reverse strand, counting down.
TACATGAAATTCCTGCCTAAACCTCCAGTCTCGCCTAGAGATGAACACTACACCTTCACGCGAACATACTTTCATTTCCGGGACCATGCTATTAAATTTGCTTTAAAAATTAGTCTATCTGCCAGCTTTCACTTGTAGATTCTTATACCTGCATCATCATCTATTACTTTTTCAAGACAAACAATGCTGAATAAGAGATGATAGAATTGACAGCATTTATTACTAAGAAAAGATAAGATGACTAGAAATTCATCTATACATTGACAACATGCTTCCATGCACTAACAAAGAAACACGTTTCGTAAGTCTTCGACTTCAAAATAAAGTGGAGCTGTAGGTGCCAGGCAGGTAGGTGCCATCATCTTTAGGGCTGGAGGTGTAGGAACGGTCCCACCTAGTGCACTTAACAGGATGATGACTCAAGCCTGTACGTACTCTTCCGCCAAAGCCACTGAGTGGTCCTTAACATGCATGGACATTTTGATTGGGAGGTAAGATGACACCGCTTCCGCCTTGAAGCTAAAGCCTAACTACAAGCCAAAACTCTCTTCGGAAGCATATCGTCAAATCCCGAGCGCAAAAACACACCTAATACTTCTCGCTTACAGTACAGTACATGCGACGTAGTCTTGTGTTTCTTTTTCTTAGCTTCTACACTTTCCTATAGAGTAGGGATGTGGCTACAGTATTCAACCACAGCTGTAATATAGTCCAGCCAAGACTTTCGGCATAGGAATGAGTTACGCAGCTTCTATCAAGGACACATCTGCTCCCTACTACCTAAAGGAGTGCGGAGTAGGTACGAAGTAGAGCATTTCGAATCCTTTGCAAGACAGACCATTAATACCCTATCCTAATTTAAAACCCCTTGACTCCTATTTACATACTGCAGCAACAAACTGCCCAGTATCAAACGCTGGTGACTGACTGTAGGACCGCGACAAATAAACCATTCGCCGTGTGCTCACACCATCATTACGGATTACGAGACCCCCGAGATACTGTACCAGCTGGATGTCAAAGTTGAGGACGAAATGAAATAAAAAGCTTGTAATTCATTCTTGTACAGCTCCCGCTTGTAGATCTTTGTCGGCACGCTTGCGGGACCCCATGCAGCTCTTCTTTGTTTGTGTGTGTAATGCGGACATAGTATACCTTCCATCCGACCCGCACCAAAAGCATTTCTTGGAAGCATGACAACGTCTTACATTGAGAAGAAGAGAGCTTGACATGAAGCTTGACATGAAAGTGATGAGCTAACGATGAGCTAGGTCGCGCTAGTAGTAGTCAAAAAGCCTAACGTGGGTAAGAGATAATTGCGGAGAATACAGGATACAGTAGTAGAACATGATCGAACTTTGTTGTAGGGAGCTAGTTGTGCTAAGAATAATAAATCCCCTCAGATACTGTAATAAAGGTGTGGAGGCAAGCGTAGCTGCCTAGTTACCTTGTAGGTAACAAAGCGTCGTGACGGCTTCAGCACTTGCATACGTAGTGCTAAACTTCAAATTCGATGATGACATTAGGGCAGGGCTTCAGCTAAAATAATTTAAAATAATTTAATTGCACAATTGCAAAATCTAAGCAGGGTAATTTATGAGTTTGTTTTTGATTTATCTATGCCATCATCTATTGATAAAGCCTTGATGAACTCCGGAGCCCAATGGAGTTCCATGGAAGGACCTCAATGCTCAATCATCTGGAGGCAGCAGATACAGAATGCCTAGGAACCCAAACTCCATAATACCGGATCCAGGCTGTGAAAACAGAGCAAAGAAAAGATTCCAGATGTGTCATGCACACCATTCCCATTGAAGATACGATGCTAAAGACCGTTCCTCTGGCCAAATCAAACAAACACCGTGATTATGCGAAGGATTACCACCCTGAAGACACTGATCTGTTATCCATCCTGAAAGATGTATCCCACCCCAGTTTCAACTCATGTGCGGCATATCCTGATGTACAAGAGAGCTTTTCGAATTTAACGATCCTCAGCCCACTCGTTCTCGCGACGAATTTGTTCTTCCTCCTCGGGGGTGAAGTCATTGGTGATGTTAAAAGTCTTGCGAATCTCCTCTGGGGACTTCCCCTTGATCATGTTGGCGACCGTCTTGCAGCCGACATCAAGAAGGGGCTTGATGTCAAGGTAGTTGGATGCCTATGACAGAAGTTAGATCGGGGTAGGCTGAGGAGGGGAAGATGCGACTCACGAGAATGATCTCAAAAAGCATCTCTTGGTCAACCTGCATGAACTTCTGGTCCCATTCCTCAATGTCGGTGGTCTTCTTTCGGGAGTCGGAATCATCATCTGCAGAGGATGGGGGGTCACCCTTGTGGTGCTCGCACCACTCAATGACCTTGCGGAGGACTGCCTCATTCACCTGTGGGCAAATGTTAGGACTGAAGATGGGAGAAGTGAAAGGCGACGGTAAGCTTACATTGGGGATGGGGATTGCCTGCTCCAGAGTGGCGTCGCCAAGATCGTCAATCAAGTTCTTGATGAGGAGAGATCGCTCCGCAACCTGACGATCTACACAAGACATGTCAGTTATATCGCGGCGGGAGGTGGAGTGCGGACCGCCTGCAATCTGGCGCGGGGTACTTACCAACCGTGATGGTGACATGGTCATTGCTGAGAAGCTTGAGCTTCTGGGATTCTGCGTCGGTGGACATGTTGACGACTTTGGAATGGAGAGTATGGATTGTATTTGAGAAATCGAAGGTAGCGGGATGAAGAGTTGAGGTGCGACTGTTGGTGGTGTCGGAGGTTGGAGGGAGAAGATGGAGAGATGGAGAAGTCGCGAGCTTTTGAATTGGAGCCGCGCTATCAAAACGGAGCTAAGCAAGCGAAGGCACTGCGATCAGGAAACAATACGCTGAGCCGTTGATGGTGGGTGGTGGTGAATGGCCTCCGGAAACAGCGAGAGGAGACGCGAATAGGCGGCTAAGTCTTTGTGCTCTTTGCAACTAACTGTAGGTTCTTTTATTCGATTCTGGCATTTCGGTGGTGGCGGTGGTTCGAACACGTGTACAGGACTGGCCCCAAAGTGCTGAGAACTACAGAGTACTATCTTATCTCACCTGCCTTAGCCAAGGCACTCACTCATCACATATATACCGGTAGGAAAGTTGCGCATCCGTTGCCGACAGCCTTGTCTCAGCCTTGGCCCCAAAGTGCTTGCATATCTACGGTACCGCCCTCATAATGTGCATGGGCATCTCTGCATCGCCATCTGCACAACTCTGCCGCTATTCAGGATTTCCAGGCGTGCCAGAGTGCGAGAGAGTACGAGAGTACGTACAACGCGCGCCAGGAACAAGGGAAATCCCAAACGCCGCGATGGCTTTCAGAGTGCATGCACAGCGCAGTGAGGGGAAGATGGACAGTAGTAGCTGTTGTTGCCCTCAAAGACATGCATCCTTCTGCACAGTGCGAGAGGTCCTCCACACGCTGCGGTAGCTATTGTGGTCTCTGGATGTCGATGCGCATCGCCAGTGAGAAAACAAAGCATCACGCGTCAAAGAGACTGACGACGGCCTTAGCCTCAGCTACCGACAGCACTAGTATTTGTGCCTCCGGTCCCCCTCCCCTGCACGGTCAAACACGAATTCTCTCCCATCCGCCGCCCCCAGTACAGCCAGCAGCCAGGAAGTGTCTCCCAACGTTTCGACCACGCCGTTCATCTCCACACATTGCCAGCAACCATTATTACCAATGCTCGCCGTCCTATATGTATCGCGCCGTCTCCGCAAATGCCCAAAGACAGATGTTTGACTTGCCTACCATCGACCACCGACCATAAACCATGTGGAGGCGCGCATACTTGCTACTGGTGCTCGTGAGATTGTATTTTGCTCTGACCCCAAGCTACCTCCATCCCGATGAGAACTTTCAGGGGCCCGAGGTGATAGCTGGTATGTGTTTCCAGTTATGGCTCCAGCAATGCTCCAGCAAGCAATTGCAAGGTGCGGCCAGAAACCTGTGAAGCTGCGGCTCCAATGCGCAGCATAGAGCTTTCAATTGTCTCTGGTCCAACTGACGTTGCTCCCAAACAGGCCAGATCTTCAGCTATCCCGTCAAGCTGACATGGGAATTTACCTCCGATGACCCAATACGAAGCGTCTTCCCATTATGGCCTGCCTACGGTCTCCCAATGCTCCTCCTTCGATGGCTGTGGATTGGAAATGGGAATGATGGCGAGGTCCCTCCCATGGCTGTGTTCTGGACCCTGCGGGTATTGATGTTTGCCCTGAGCTTCGTTCTGGAGGACTGGGCTATACATGAGCTGGTTCAGGCGTCGCGACATCGACGTATCGCTGTGATGCTGGTTGCTTCTTCATACGTGACGTGGACGTATCAGACCCATACATTTTCGAACTCCATAGAGACACTAGCTGTGGCTTGGAGTCTTGTTCTTATCCAGAGGATTGTCGAAGACAAGGTAGGCTCTCTGCCGACTTTTGGAGGTATTCCAATTGACAAACTATGTAGCAACGCTCCTCACTTTTTGCCTCGTCTATTCTTGGTTTCGTGGTCGTTTTTGGGATATTCAATCGCATCACATTTCCAGCTTTCTTGCTGATTCCCGGCCTTCGATTGATACCACATTGTTTGAAAAAGTACAGCTTTCCCTTGTGGTCTTCAAGTGACATTTGCTGATTAACATTAGACCTGACTCGTTGCTTTTTATGATCCTTAGTGCGCTTTTTGCGACGTTTATTGCCATTTACCTCGACACCAACTTCTATACAGACGAATCGGTGACCTGGTCCTACTTGTTCTCTCACCCGACCATAACACCTCTCAATAATCTCAACTACAACCTAGTTTCAAGCAACCTCGCGTTGCATGGATTGCACGCACGCTATCAGCATGTACTCTTTAACCTACCACAATTACTAGGCCCTGGCGCTCTGCTATTGTTCCTACGGCCGCATCTCTCCTTGCGACTCTACTCTGCAATCTCCGGCGTCTTTGTTCTGTCAATATTTCAGCATCAGGAGGCGCGCTTCTTGCTGCCAACAATACCCCTATTTTTGTCTTCAGTCCAGTTGCCGAGAAATCGAATTCGCCTCCGAATATGGACTTGGGCATGGCTTATCTTCAACATCTTTTTTGGTATTCTTATGGGAGTGTATCACCAAGGTGGTGTTGTGCCAGCCCAGGTATTCTTAAGCAAACAAGCAGATGCCACGCAAGCTATATGGTGGAAGACCTATAGCCCTCCGATTTGGCTGCTGGATGGCAAGAATGAAGTCCTGAGGACTCACGATACAATGGGTATGAAAGGCGACTTAATGCTCGAAGAGCTCGAACGCTTGGCTCCATGTCACGGTCAAAACCCGAACGGCACGTATCTCATAGCGCCATTATCAGCAACGTTTCTGGACAAGTATATTTTGAATGAAACGGATGTGTTGAAGTTTGAGGAAGTATGGCGCAATAGGAAGCATTTAAATTTGGATGATCTTGATTTTGGCGATGATGGTTTCTGGTATACCCTGAAAAGAGTTATTGGTAGGAGGGGCATCGGAGCTTGGAGGATTACCAAGAGTTGTCCAAGGAAGTAATGATAGTATGAGGGTATAAATAAGAAAACTAATTCCACATAGTTGTATGGAAATATTGTCTTCCGTTCAAGCCTCTCGGCATTTGAATTGGGTTCATGTAAGGTTGGTGGCGTGTGGCTTCAGAACGGGACCTGGCATAAGGAATGCATTAAAGATGACGCATAAAGTGCATATATACTTGACAGTGTGGGGAATCCCTTCTCTCTACTGCCAACAACCGTTTTGCCTACAAGTGGCACGTTATTACAGCACCTCACAACTTCGCCCCAGCCCCCGGCCTCTCCATCTCAGCCTCTAACTCCCTGGTTTTCCTCTGAAAATTCTTCACCAACTGCCTGATCGCAAGATCCAACATAACATCCTCACTCCCGCCGGGTATCCTCGCCCCAGGAACCTCTCTCAGTACTCTCTCCACAAGCTCGCCCTGTCCCGACTTCGTATACCCGTTTCCTCCGTAGAGGAGAACCGCCGTGCTGGAACAGAGCTGTAATACGCGACCGGCTTGAGCTTTGGCCAGGGCTGTTAGGCCGCCTAGTTCGGCGGTTGCTTGGGATTCTGTGAGTTGGGTCATCATGTAGACGTAGTTTTCTAGCCACTGGTGGGAGAGGGGTTGACGTTAGTGTTTTCTCTCTTGTTGTTATTAGTGGGGATGTTTAAGTGTGCAGGTGGTAGGCATGTGAAAGACATGTGAGCTGTTGCCGGGTTGAGGAGGCGGGAGGAGAGAAAGGGTCATGCTTACAGCCCAATGTCCTTCCAGTTCTGCGCCGCATTTTGCCAGACGGTGCCGTACTACAGGTTGCTCCATTAGGGTCTTGCCGAATGCTTCTCGTTTCATGCAATATTCAAAGGCGCTGCTTATTGCTACTCGCGAGAGGCGGTTTACGCTTATTGCTTTTATTGAAAGTCAGCAAGTGGTATATTGGGGAGGGTTGAGATGTTGCAAGAGGAGATATGTCTCCCAGTCTAGCTGGGGTGTAGATGGAAGACGAACCGATTGTGAGTCTCTCGTGGTTGAAGTTTTGCCTGGGGTTCCGAAGTTAGTATGGCTTAACACACTGGGGTTGAAGGTTGTCGGCTGAGAAAAAGTCCGGGGAGATTTTACATCACATATTTCATTCCCTGGCCCTCTGTGCCAATGAGGTTCTCTACTGGCACTTTGACATCGTCGAGCTCAATGAAGGTTGTTCCGGCTGAGGACTGCCCTCCAACCTTGATACGTCTCATCGACACCCCCGGTGTATCTAGCAACGGTACAACGAGCATGGAGAGTCCCGAGGGCCCTGGGCCACCAGTTCTTACAGCCATGGAGCCGTAATGCGACCAGAGACCGTTGGTAATCCTATCACCATTGCCATCAGTCCTCTCCCGCACCAGACCTCTCATAGCTTAACTCCGTAGAAGCTCAGCAACACATACCACTTCTTGGTTCCATTCACAATAAAGTGCTTTCCATCCTTGCTCCGCACGGCAGTGGTCGCAATGTTCGACACATCGCTGCCAGCACCAGGCTCTGTAATAGCAATGCAGATCCTCTTACGGCCCGTAATTAGATCTGGCACGAATCTCTCTTTCAGCTCTTCCCTACCGAATTTTAGGATTGGAGGAAGTCCAAATGCTATTCCTGTCGTTACGGCACCTGAAGGTCCCAAAGACCCTGTGCGAGCCATCTGATTGTGAATTTAGCTTCTCTACTATTTCTGAGAGGTGGAAGAAGGTGATGGTACTTCGTCGACGTATATGGACGTGTGCAAGTAGTCAAAATCCTCAACCTTCAGCCCGCCTGGTAACTCATGGATCCCGCATTTCTTCAACCACTTGACTGGTAGAGGAGCCGATAAGTTTGGGACGAGGAAATTCGCGGCTGCAAACTTGGAGTATAGATCCTCTACAGATTAAAAGCACTTAGTCACATTGTGTGTTCCAATGAAATCACTTGGCGGAGTAGAGGTAACTGATGTGAGAGTAATTACCAGGAACATCACCAGCTCTTTCCCATTCTCCACCTTCTGGCATGATCAGCTCATCAACAAGTGCCCTGCATGTCTTTTGCCATTTTCGATGCGAATCGTTGTAGTATGGTGACGGTAATCCCATCAGCCATGGTGGCTCAGAGAACGGGATGTTGACCTTTGCCATATCTACAAGTCCCGCGTCTTCTATCTCACTCACGCAAAGACAAAGTCTGGTCTTACTAGGAGATTGACGGGAGAGAAGCAAGGTGCCTTGTGAAATGGAGTGTGAAGATGATGGATTACTGAGACTTGCTAGCTGTAAATGTGGGATGCGGGGATCAGGTCGGAATCACTTCAACCCCAGATAATCAGCCTTGTGGTGTTACCCGAACACTCCGAGGTGTGTGGATCGGCGTTATGACACGACTTTCCTGACATACCGGTATACCACAGACGCAGGAAGTATGAACTTCACTTCTCCATAGTACCAATGACAAGCAAGAGAGAAGTTCATCGATAAAGATCCCGAATCCTGTGCAGTCGCGAGTTTGCATGCAAAGCAAACATAATCACATGCTTAGCGTGCAAAGCTATCCTAGTTGGGCTAGCCACACTAGTTTCTTAGTGCCACAGTCAGAACTTCTCACGAGTATAAGTAGCCCGCCTCTCTCCGACCTTTTCACCTTTTTTCCTTTCCTCTTTAGCTCTCTTTGCCTATTGGCTTAGATCAAGTGTAGTATCTGTTCTTTTCAGTTTAATCTCTGAAATGTTCCTAAGGGAACAATCAATGATTATACTTATTTTTGTTCTTCGAGTTCGGTCCTCTGTGCTTGCGCACGATCGGACTCATTGTGTCTCTGGTATTACACTGCCTCCAGATGACGCGAACACCACTACCTCTTTTCATTGCAATTCTTGGCTTGCCCAAGTCTGTGAAGAAGAGATCTGGAGACGATGGTGATACTGTACATACCTATACAGCAGAGGTCTTCGCGCTGTCGTTTGAAGATCATCGCTTCATGTCTGTTTCATACATACCTACGATGCTGTTGCGATGATGAGCTCATTGCCGTGGTACTGTTGCTAGAGACTCATTCGACAACGTCTTCAGCCTCTCCGACCCCAGATCGTCCGCTCTTGACTTCACCTGAAATCCTGATGCCAGCAGCTGCCCAGCAGTTTCGATCTGCCACGCCGCCCAGAGTGCATTGAGCAAACCTTTTTCCTTCTCCACTCCGGTCTTCTGAGACTACGAAGTAGCACTCACCGAAACGTCGCCAGCATAATTCCTCTTACGCGCCCCACAGCTACTTGGGATCGCAGACTCTTGGCTGTGTGGAAGATCTGGGGAAATAAGGCATCATCAAACCATCACCTCCATCCAGCTTCAGGTTGCGGACCTTCGGCTCGAAATACTCAATCCGTTTCGATGCTTCATTATTCGAATTCTTTCTTTCCTGCGCGCGAGAACACATTGTTGAGCGCCCGATAACCTGAAAAACTTAAGCTAGGTAAGTGTGTCAACGTTCAACTTGATGTCTTGGTTTATAAGTACTTTGCCATGACTATTGTCTCCTGGCTTCTCACTTCTCATGTCTGCGCACGCAGGTATGCTGTTGCCATTCATATTTGCAGGTCTATGATCTGAACTATCCATGTTCGTTTGAGTATTCGGAGGGTACTCTTTACTCAACATCTTGACCGTCATTCGGACATTATTTTCTCGGATTCGCAGACTCGAGCATCTTGGACAAAACAGCCTGCCCGACATCGTTCTCCTTGCATGCCAGGCGGATTGCATTGGAAACATGCACCTTCTAGACGCCAGACAACTCTGACAGAGAGGATGTGACAGCTTATTGCAGCCAAGCTTTCCTAAGATGAACCTTCGAGCCCTAGAATTCTCCGACACACTGCAAAACGGACGACTTTTTTCATCCCCATGATCAAGAAACTTAGAGTTTACGGCATCTTGTTTCACATCGTCCCAAACCGAAGGTCGCTTAACTTTAAGAATCATGTCAACTTGGAAATGCCAAGTAACCGACGCAGTTGTTCTGGATGGTATAGCCCGAACGACTATAACCTCCCTCTTGGCGCATCGCTGTATAAGTAGCTGGAAGAGCACCAGTACTTTCTGACATTCGTTCAGCTTCACATTCACGGTCTTCACATTTACATAATTCCATTCTTTTCATCGTTGTCCGGCACAACACACTCATTTCAAATCAATTATTCTAACAACAACAAAACAACCACTCCTTCAAATAAATAACCATGCGTTTCTCACTCATCACCCTCATTGTCAGCCTCATGGCCGGACAAGCCCTAGCAGGTAAGTCCCCTTACCCTCCAGCTCTCCCCAAGTCACATCAACTAACCTTGTCTAAACCAGTCGTTCCTCTCAAGGTCCGCGGCGATGCCTTGTCCAACTTCGCCAATGGCGTCGGCGACGATACAGCAGATGTAGCCACGTCCGCCACTGAAGGAAATGCCTGCACTGGCAGAGTCGGCGGAGTGACCAAGACGGGAACTTGTACTGCGAACGGACGATGTGGGATCAACATTCCTCCCAACGAGTTTTCTCAGGTTACTAGCGCGGATTGTACTGCTTAGGTGTGGGGTGCTTTGCTCGATGGACTGAGTTTGGGTGTAGAAAAGGGCGTTGTGGGGTTGTGGCTTTGTGGTTGCTGTTGAAGTTGTTGCAACCCTACACGGGCATACAGTAATAATAACAAACCGCCCTCTTTTAAAACAAGAATTGTTGGCCTTCAATTACTCGCACGAAGCTGATTTTGATGAATGACAGCCCGTGCAATCTCTAGGCATGACATAATTGAGTGAATGGTTTGTACAAGATTAAGTGTTCCTATTTCGTAATCAGCTCGCCAACTCGTATCTGTCCCGTAGATTAAATTGTGTTAACAGGGTAGCAGATGGCTAAGGCAAATGTTTTGTTGATAATACAAAAGTTACTATACTCAGAGCTGCAAGAACGCTTTCATGATATAGTGTGTCACAAATTCGTAGACGATTAATCACAGGAAGATATTTGACTGGGTGGAAATGATATGCCAGTGAAATCTGGCTGATCAGCCTTGTGTGCAGCCAAGCCTGACCTTGGCTCGCAAGACTGAGTCGAGTGGCTGTGTATAACAATACTTTTGTACGTCAAGAGAAGCATATATACTGGTGATATGCCCGCGATTGTTGTTTGGTTTCGTTATTGTATTTCATTGCCAATATCCAGTGTGGCGATCATTTTATTACCTGTCCAGTAGTAATAGTCAACACACAACTTCCATCCCTGACGACCAAAAACATCTTAATCTCCATCGACGACATTCCTCTGCATCGTTGGTGCTCTGCCAGAACAGCTCACAGTCAAGATGAAGAATCTCAAGACCAATCCTTTTGGGTTCGGGAAAGATGAGAAATCTGCGCTCAATCCACCACCAGCCTACGCCGACGCCGCATCCTCATCCACCTTCCAAACCACCTTTGCCTCGCTTTCTCTCCATATGACAGACCGAATACGGTTGATGCAATTTCCACCATCCGAAGTCGCTGCCATCCGAGAAGTGATCCGCCGTGCCTGGACAAGCGGAATCCAGGTGAGTTTTCCCAGAGCGTAATTCCTTCTTTGAGGCATGTCGAGGAGTTCAGACCTGTTTCTACACCCCAAAACATGTCTCTAGACTCCCAATCTACTTCTGCTTCTTCCTATAACAAACAAACTGACTCTGGGTTTCTCACCTCCAGGCTGAACGACCTTATTCTTCGTCTTATGAGTTTAAGCTTAAAGGATACCCTTGGAGCAGCCAAGGAAGTGAAGCAATCACAGCGCGCATCCTGATGCGCGAGATTTTTGCATATTTGTTCTCAGTTGGCTGGATACTAACGTCGACCATTGATGTGAGCAAGAAAAAGTTTGACAAAGACACCTTGATATTTCGTCATCAGCCTACGCCTCCCCCTCCATCAATCTGGTGCGCCATCTCTTTCAATCAGGCAGATCGATTGCGCCTGATAGGTGCTCCTCCGGAACTTGCGGCTGTGTTTCGGACCACGTTGAAAGGGATGGCGAAGTTGCAAGACGACTTTTGGAAAGATCAGTCGAAAAACGCTTATGAGTTCAAATTAGTTGGATATCCGTGGTGGGCGGATGGGGAGGAGACGATGGTGACGAGATTGCTTCTGCTGAGGTGTATTGGATTGCTCGAGAGCCAGGGTTGGAGCCTTTACGCAAGCGTAGATCAGAACACCGGGAGCCAGGATACTAGTGAGACGGACAGTTGGTATTGTGTTAAAGCGACAGATTGGGTTCCAGGGGATACGGTTTTCCATCGTTAAAGGACGGGCGAGGTGTTAGATATTGACTAATGTTCGAATTTTGGGCTTATGTTTCTTCTAATAGGCTGTGCCCCAGTGATATTATGGTAGTAGTTCAATGGACGTTCTAAAGAGTTGCTATCACACAGGCTTTTATTTTAGGATTAGTCATGCACCTCCTGGTGGTTTATCATCTCATCGGAGCTGAAATTTTACTTGATCACCATCCAAATCACTGGTATACCATACAGATCGGATAGCTTAAAAAGACGGATGTCGCGCACCCAAGACTTTGCGTGTTCGACTCGGGAATTGTGAGTTGGTATTTGGCGTACTATAAGATCCAGTCTCCTCCTTAGGTAGGGTTTGTTATATTCACATATTCTCAGATAAGCTTTAGAGAGAACCCGCCTCCTTTCTCTTCATCTTCTCTGCCTGCAAATATGCCACTAAAGTCAAGGGCTTGAAGACCGGGTGCAGCTCCTCGAACGGGTGCATTTGGCGTACCTCTCTTCCTTCTCTTCTCCTGGCCAGCTTTGGAGGGGAAGGTCGGGAACATGGCCGTGCTCTTCGGTTTGGGATCTTCAGCAAAGAATGAGTGCTCTAGCATTTCCTTTGCTGTAGGCCTCTTCGTTGGGTTCAGGGCCAACAGAGACGTCAGTAAAGAACTCCCCGCCGCCGTAAGAAAGGGAAACTTTGCTCGCAGGACGGAACCTTGGGATGCTGGATTCTTAGGTAGTCGTAGTGAACGTGCATTGGGGAGGCGTTTGAAGCCAGGCCATGAGTCCTCCGTAGGGATTCCACATAGCTCAAAGATTTTGGAGAGTTCATCAACCTCGTTCTTCCCTTGTAGCAATGGCTCCTTGGTAAGAAGTTCACCAAATATACATCCTATACTCCACATATCCACAGCCGTACCGTACTTCTCTGCGCCGAGGAGGAGCTCAGGCGAACGATACCACAGCGTCACAACCAATTGGGTCATCTTTGGAGGGGGGTCTCCAAAATATCGTGCCATGCCAAAATCGGCGATTTTGAGTACTCCACGGTTGTTGAGCAGTAAGTTAGAGGTTTTGAGATCGCGGTGTAGGATCCAGTTTTCATGAAGGTAGGAGACACCGGATGTAAGTTGTAGGAGCAAGGTCTTGATTTCGGAGTTCAGAAAAGGCTCGGACATGTCTTCTAGGAGGGTTTTCAAATCGTGCTCGAGGAAGTCCAGGACGAGGAAGATGCTATAGTCCTTTATCAACCACTTCCTTTTATTGTCAAGTGGGCATAACTTACTGCTCGATTTTGGAGGTGTCTTCTCCGACAACCACTTCCTGCAAAGCAACGATATTTGGATGGTCGCAATCCATCAGCGTCTGTATCTCCCGTATCCCAGTAACCGGTATTCCATCCTGCGCATTCTCCATTTTGAGCCTTTTCAAGGCCACGACCTTCCCCGTAGCCGTATCCTTCGCCCTCGAGACCCATCCATAAGCACCCTCCTCGATGTCATTGAGCTTCTCATAATCCTCCACGCTGCGGCACCTCTTCCAATCTGGTGCTGGAAACCGCAACAGCTTGGCAGGTGGTAGTTCCTGCTGGGGCGCAGGCTCTGGCGATAGTTTCCGTCGCTTGAACGGTCGTGAAGATAGATCCGCTTGATTTGAGTGGGATTCTGCTGCTTCCGCGGCGGCTTGCTGTTGTTGTAGGAGGAGCTGTGTAGCTTGCTCATCCAGCTTGCGCTGCTTTTCTGGCTTTACTCGTTTCTTCTCCTCCTTTTCTCGTTTGCGCTGGGCTTCTAGAGCTGCATCATCCTCATCATCTGCCCACCGTGACTTGCTCGCCATTGTTGTGAAGTTGGTATTTTCAAGTGATTGAAGATGCTATTGTGGTCGGTCGTCATCGTTGGTTCCGAAATATTTTTGACGATCATTCAACGCGACCGCGACGTGTACCCGCGCCAACGAACACCAAGTTCAGAGAAATGACACGGTAACACTAGGGAAAGACCAGTATGAGGTCGATTTTATCACTACCGGCGCGCAATTGTTTGCGCAGTGCTACGCGCTGGAGATATGGAGCACCCGCCTACTCCATGAGATTTTCATCCACGGAGGCAAGAAAGTGGTCTACACCCCTGGCAAAGCAGCTCTCTGAAGCTATAACAGTACTTGCAATCCTCCTTGGAATATGTTCAGTCAAATAACACATGAAATAGGCTACCGGACCCATCCCATTGGCTGCATTCATGCGAATGTGCCTGACTTCAGACCTAGGAGGATATTATATGTCTAGTCAAGAGGGGCGAGATCAATTCGGGCAGAAAGGAGACTTCATAACGTCTCCCGAGATATCGCAGATCTTTGGGGAGCTTATTGGAATATGGTTCGTCGCAGAGTGGATGGCACAAGGTCGAAAGGCCAAGGGCGTAGAGCTCATTGAAATAGGTCCTGGGAGAGGGACTTTAATGGATGATATGCTGAGAGTATGAAGAACTCCCACATCTTGAGGCTCTCTAGACTCGTATTGACTAAAAATACATAGGCAATTCGTAATTTCAAGCCAATGGCATCAAGTATTGAAGCTGTTTATTTGGTTGAAGAAAGCCCCTCGCTGAGAGAAGCCCAGAGGAAACTCCTGTGCGGAGATGCCCCAATGACAGAGACATCTATTGGGTATCAAAGCACGAGTAAATATGCAAATGTACCTGTCATATGGACTGAAAACATAAGATTTGTCCCTCCAGGTAATTTTCTTGCCAATTCTCATCACTTTATGTTCTGACATTTGTATCAGATCCAGACAAGACGCCCTTTATTGTCGCCCATGAATTCTTTGACGCCCTTCCAATTCATGCTTTCCAGTCTGTAGCACCTTCAGACTCTTCCCAAAATACTATCCAAACGCCAACAGGGGAACACACCCTCACGCCTGCAGCAGTGAAAAATGGGCAAAAGAAGGGACCACAATGGAGGGAGATGGTCGTCTCGCCCACGCCTCCGGGATCTACCCATACTACACTCCACACGCCAAAATCTCAACAGTCAGCAAATGAGCCACCCGAATTTCAGCTTACTCTATCTCAGGCGTCAACCCCGCACAGTCTCTACCTCCCCGAAATCTCAGCTCGCTATCGAGCTTTGAAATCGCAGCCCGACTCTCTTATTGAGGTTTCCCCAGACTCACACGCCTATGCAGAAGCGTTCGCTCGCCGGATTGGAGGCTCTTCTGATATGCCCAAGCCCTCTCCTTCTGGTGCTGCTATAATTCTGGACTACGGGCCTTCCGATACAATCCCCGTAAACTCATTACGTGGCATTCGAGAGCACAAAAGAGTATCACCGCTCAGTTCCCCTGGAGCAGTTGATCTATCAGCAGATGTAGACTTTACAGCTCTGGCAGAGGCTGCACTGAAGGCTTCCCCCGGGGTTGAGGTCCACGGCCCTGTGGAGCAGGGAATGTTTCTGCTCAGTATGGGTATCAAGGAGAGAGCAGAAATCCTTATGAAAGGTCTTTCGTCCGATGACGATAAGAAAAAGAGAGTAGAGAGTTCTTGGAAGAGATTGGTGGATCGAAGCGGGAGTGGGATGGGAAAAGTTTATAAAGCCATGGCTATTGTTCCCGAAAGTGGTGGCAAGAGGCGGCCAGTTGGTTTTGGTGGAGACGTAGCTGCCTAAAGACAAACTCGTGGTGGGTGTATGATAACATTGTAGGATATGTTATTGATGTATAAAAAGCGCCCAGAATAAGCCCTGGGTATGTTCCCACTGACTTTTGAAAGTTCACAGCCATAGTTTTAGACTTGCCACCAGCCGTACTACCAAGACCACCTCATTGA
Source organism: Pezicula carpinea (assembly GCA_026119845.1). Lineage (NCBI taxonomy): Eukaryota > Fungi > Ascomycota > Leotiomycetes > Helotiales > Dermateaceae > Pezicula > Pezicula carpinea. The sequence continues at coordinate 136,024 of JALRMK010000041.1, read as the reverse complement.
ACAATTGGATTTTGGCTAGCAGTACTACGTGTAGACTTTTTTTATTACCACCATCAACTCTCTGAATTCTTTGTTGCATGTCGCTCTTTAGACGCGCGTTTCTACCCGTTCGTTTGCGTTTGCATGTCGTCAATCGCTTATTCAATCGCTCCCGCACTTTATACGAAGGCGACAAGATAAACAGCATATCCTTAAAAGTTTAAAGCACGCTACATTGAGTCCTCAATCATGGTGTCGACTTAGTAGTTGGCAACTGGAGCTCAAGTGATGTTAATGGCCAACAAGTGGATGTGCTAAGTACATTTTCTAGCTGAGATGAACTTAGCGATTGAGATGGAGTCTTGAGAGCTAAGTTTAGAAAATCCTCTTTCTTGCATGTAAAATTGTTGTTTGTCCTCCATTAATTTAGAGTCCATCATCAGCCACTTGTGCTAAAGATCTAAGCCTGGCTGGGCTGTTCTTGGCACATTCAGTTTATGTCACTTAAACTACTCAACTTAAATGATTTGAGTCCCAGTTGAGGGAATGCTTGCAGGCCACACACTTGGCTTGAAATACTGAAAAGCAGAGTGAGTTAGTAAAAAGAGTGATTTCTGAAGATCTCCAGTTTGTCAGTCATTCATTTTTAAGCTCGTTTAAGCAATTGAAGCATAAGAATGTAGCAAGTAATGATACAATTGTCTGATACATGGGTATTGAAGTATCAATCAATACAACTTCCAAACACTCATTCTTGGGGTGATATTCACTGATATGGTATTGACGGCGCTATTGTCTGTATCGAATTCTTAGCATTACTTCCAATCGCTGTTTCTCGCTGCACTCTTCATTTACCACATTCCCTCAACAGCAGCCTTCGTCACTCCACATCTTCCCCCCCGGTCTCCCACCTCATACTTTCTTCTTCGGGACACTCAAAGCTGCGATTGCACAGAAGGTTGTTTAAGATACAAGGGGGAAGTTCACAGGGTTCCCAAAGCTGCGTGTTTAAACTGCTGGGGCGTCTTGATCCTTGGTTCTGTTCATTTTCTGCAGCCGACGCATTCTCAGCAAGCCAATCCCAAGCACCCGGTGAATTACGACACCATTAATGTATTACATTATCCACTTTCACTAATTGCGCTCTCTGGGAAGTTCAACTCAAATCTTCCCACGGGCAGATATATCCAGCGGTGGAGAGCCTCTTCAACCTAAGCGACTCCAACCTTCAGCGCCCCTGATGGGCATTTGCGCGATCCTCGTAAAGCAGTTCTTGTGCTGATGATACTCCACGTACAAGAGGCTACAGATTGCCAGTAGCGGCTTGGGTTTGAAAGATTTCCGCGAATGAGTAAGTCCCTAAGGTGAAGACACCCTTCATCCTAAGCGACTGACGACTTCTCAGCGACTGTCGTGATACAGATCGGCACGTCACCTCCTTCACACCAAAGAACAGTTCTCGATCAATGAAACATATCTTCTTTTCAACTGAGTTCCTCGACTCGACAGATCGACTCGACAAGATGTCTTCCAACTTTGGCACCCTTCTCACGTCCAGGAGCGACTGTGAGACGTGCATAACACTCATCACCCGTGTCTCGACAACAACCTTCACACCATCTGCCATCTTTGTTACCACGACCTTCAAGAGCACCTTGAACTCGAAGTCTGGTGGCACCACAGAAATCAGTCTTGTCACGACAGACAAGACCCTTTCCACAATAAGTGGCGCTCCTATAACCGTCACAAGATCTATGACTGAAATCACAACAAACTCTCCATCCACTTCATCCACTTCATCACCTACATCGAGTGCTGCAGCGTTAACATCAAGTGCTGCGGCGCCTACTTCAAGTCCTGTAGCACCTACACAAACTACAGATCCAGAAAGCCACCCCAGTCGCAATGGTGATAGGGACATGACCATTGCGTTATCGGTAATCCTTCCATTCTTTTTGGTCTTTCCGATCGCGGTTTGCCTGTTGTACAAGTACAGACACAAGTATAAGAAAACCAAAAGGCAGAGGTCAATAAGGTCAACACGGGGAACATTGCCAGATGTGAATGAGATGCCGATGGTCAGCACTCAGCAGGGCGAACAAGCTGTTGCCCGCGAACATCACAGTGGTAGACACCACACCACAAACAGTAATGGAGAGCAATTAATTGCCGTGCCATTCTCTGCACCAGCTGTCAACCAAAGTCAAGAAATACCAAGCACTGGTGGCCCTGCCACAACAAGGGACAGCACCTTCTCAGCTATGATGAGCATAAATGGTGAAAGGCCAAGAGATATCAATGCCCCACCTGCAAGACCAGCACGACCAGATGGAATGACAGGACTCACCAACGCTGAAATTTCCGCTGTAGCAAGTGCTGATCCACTTGGATACAAGCACCTTGCTCATGCTCGAAAGCACTCTTCTCCTGCAAACGACTTCGGTCCTGCCCAAGACAATTCAAGACCGAGATCTCAACCAGAAGGCATACAGGAGGAGAGGCAAGACCAGCTCAACGCAGACCAGCAAAGTGAGCGCTTCGCTCAGTACAACTTCTCACCATCCCATTCTCTTGCAAGCCACAACTCGTGGGACCCCCGCGGAAACGCACCAGCCTTGTCCTCAAGCTACTCCCCACCACCACTCAGAATCGTCAAGCAACGAGAGTCACAGCAGAATGATGACACAGCACCACCACCAATCCCACCAAAGTCCATCTATCGCAGTGGCAGCTTCCCAAATCACAACAAGCCAAAGGGCGCTCGGCCAACAAGATTCGGAAATACGCTACCTTCCTCGACCCTAGAAAGAGAGGAGACTAGTCATGTTACAGAGCATGAGAGGGAAGATGTAACAATGTCGCCAGTCCCGACTGCGGATGAAAGGCAGATGCGTCGTGACAGGACACTGGCGTACTTGGCTGGAAAGACCCCTGGAGGAAATGATTACCGAGCAAGTAGTATCTACAGCCGGGATGAGTATGGGACGCCTACACCAGTCAACGCCGAGGAGGCCGGAGATGATGGGTACGATGAAGATAACAACTTGCATAGGTATCGACCCAAGCCAGACTGGTTGTGAAGTCTTTGGACTGACTTGGACTTGGAAAACCGAGGATGTTTGATCCGAAGAAGGCTTTATTGGCTTGGTTTGCTTTTGCGCAGAACTCAAAGGATATTTAGTGGCGATTCCAGCATTTCCGGCAGGCGTTATAGATGATTCAACTTAAGAAACGCTATTCAAGCAGAATAATGCCTTTTAGCTGACCCAAATATAGACTAATATTTCATGAACCTGAGGCTTGCTAAGTGTTCACACTTATTCCGTTCCTCCAAGTTTTATAAACAAAAGGTTTTGGTGTTGTATGGATTTTGCGGTATTTATTCACTGAATTGCATCGGTGTAATCGAGTAGCACTGAGGGTTTCTATCTAGTGCGAGGCCTGCTTTTGTCCCTGTAAATCGAAATCGCACTGATGGGAATTTATGCTTAACTGAGTTATTAAGCGACGCCTAAAACTTCTCAGCTGCAGGCCTCATGTCTAATTCATGCGTCCACAACTCCGGTCCCTGCTCACTGAGCCAAAGATAAGTCCTTCCTACCGCATCTGCACTCATCTTAACACCCTTTTTCTGTGTCTCTCCATCAGCATCCTCAATGCCTCCATTAGCTATTGTGTGAACCACGTGAACTCCTTTAGGAAGTGACCGGTTAGCGAGCAATGCCTCAAGATGACACGCAAACAGTTTGAAAACGTACCTTTAGCACTCATCTCTCTCGCTAAAGTCTGCGCCAACTGCCTCACACTAGCCCTGCCTGCACCATAAGCAGCATACTCAGCAGAACACCTCAACGCTCCAAGGGTGCCTGTAAAAATAAGCGTCCCCTTCTTCTGGCCCGTCTCAGAAAGCGACGCCTCGCCATGATGCTCAAAGAACAATTTCAGACTCTCCTGCGCAAACGTAAAAGCTCCACCAACATACTCCTCGAGACTGCCAATGAACGCGTCACGGGTCTCTTCCATAAATGGTTTCTTACTTGAGTGTTTGACGGAGTATATGGCGACTTTCAATTTTAGACCTTTGAAGGAAGCGTGAAATTTGATATCTTGGAAGGTGTTTTTGAGAGTATCTTGGTCGGTTGAGGTGGTGAAGGTTTCGATAACGCTGTTGGGAGATGTTGCCTTCAGATTTTGCTGCACGCTTGAGAGATTTTCTTGACGGCGGGCCAGAAGAGCGACAGCGAGGTTGCCATGTGAGGGGTGTGAGAGGATGCGTGCTATGCCTGTGCCCTAGCTTCTTGTCAACGCCTTTCGTCTCCAAACATGCAGATGTTCCCACGGAGTAATAAGCATTTCCAGAGGTGTTGATCCAGACTACTTACAGTATTGGGGCCAGCGCCAATGATGATTGCAAGACCAGAGGGAGACATCTTTGCTTTGAAGATGAGAAAATAGCCAATACACAAGAGATGACAGTAATATATGGAGTGTCTGAGTGTTATGTTATATGGGAAGTATTTAGCTACTTGTGCTGCGGGGTGTACCTACATAAGCGATGACGTGAGACCCCTCGACCCCAAAATCTAGGAGACATCTCCGATCCAACCACGCCTCTTGTGCTTTAAATCGATTAAAGATGTATCTAATGGCTGTTCGATCATATGTTGGTATCGCGTTCGTCTACCGCCTACTCACATAATGCTTCTTACAACGCCTGCATATTTATTCGGACCCAGTCCAAGTTCTTGTATCCTGCCTTACCCCAACGCCAAGTCATATGCAAACAATCATCAAGACCTTTTTTGTCCCATTTCGACGTCTCCATCAAGTTCCCAGTCATCCCAATCTCCCGTACTACCAAGCCGTTTTCCAAGCCAAATCCCCACGGTAGTCAAAAAACTCGCAACAAGAAACCAACCTTCGAACCATCTATCAACGAGACCGGGCTCTAAAGGACTACCAAGAGCTTCTGAAACTACACTACCAACCTCCGAAGGCAAGTTACTGCGCAACAGTAAAGCACTGCTGATGACGTAGGTCGCGGATATCTGAGCGATGATGAGTGCTAGGTTCGCTTGTGCCTGGTATAGCAAGGTTGGAATGTACTTTGCGAAAATATGAAATGTTTGAAGCACGCTGTTGAAAGATGCTAAAAGAATGAAACCTGAGAGGCCAAACGATATCTGCCGAGAGAGGGCCAGCTGGTCGAGCTTGGTCGGGTCAACGTGCTTGGCGAGAATAGAGAGGACCCGATTGATCGGGTCAGTCGCAGATGACGAAAGCTGGGAGGGCGAGGGAAGTAGAACGCGCCGAAGCATGGTGAGTGTCATTGTGAGTATGCGGTAGACGCAATAGATAGCAAAGCCATAGGAAAATGGCGTCAGAACGAACTTCCCAAGTGGAGAAGAGGCCCTTCGGCTTGCCGTGTATTTGTTCTGTAGGATGCTCAGGGACGAGGAAAGGCTCTGAGCCATGCTGGAGAGCCCTGAAATCTCAAGCTCTAAAGACTTGACTTCTTGTGTGTCCGAACTCCCACGGATGGTACCAATAACCTTTGTCATGAACCCATCTGTATGGGTATCGTTGGCTTTCCTTTGCAGAGCTCGGAGCCGGCTTCTCTTTGCAGCGAGCATATCGTTTGTGGCATCTAGCCCTGCTTGCTTTCGTGCTATATCCGACTCCGTGACAAGCCTGGTCTTTGCGCCGAATGTTTGCCAAGGAGCAGATACTGCAGCAAAGCCAGAGAGCAGAGCCATTAAGGAGATTCCGATTATTCCCACGCGTTCGAGGCATGCTTCACTGAGTCCCTTTCCCTTGTGTGATGCCCTTTCGTATATGTATGTTCCTGGCAATCCTTTCCCTAGCCACCAGAACGCCCCCAACCATAATACCAAACCCAATGACTGTAAAAGCCATGGCATCTTGGGAATCTTGCCATTTCTCGTACGCTGAAAAGACCAGCCCGCACCGGAAACAATCGACTGTAATTCGAGAAATGGGATCAGAATGACCAGGCAGAATAGAAGTGTGGGCACAGTGACGTTGAGCGCAGCGGCGCGGGCAGCTGGGTTCAACGAATTTGAAATTTCGCAAAGAATCAACTCTGCGAGAACGGCTGCCAGGGCAATTGTGCTGGAGAACGATATGGCAATAATTTGGCGTCTGACGCTCTTTGCGTCATGGTCCTTGTGCGATTGTCTCAAGCTCGGAGGGGCATCACTCGGTAGGTAATGGTCTTGTTCGTCTTTTGACGGGTGAAAATCCGACAACAAAGGGAAAAGCTTCCGTAGAACAACGATACTAACAAGGACGAAAGTGATTATAAATGGCAACGATGAGAAAGCAAGCGTAGTGAAGGTTGCAGAGTTTAGGGACCGGGACTGGCCTGGATGGCTGGGTGGAGCGCAAAGTGCATCCTCGCACTTATCGGAGGCTGTTGGAAGCATTGGGTGTGTCGCGAGGCTCCTCTGAGCAATGCGATCACATTATATGTATGTGCGGGCAGTTGAAGGACGTGATGGGTGTCGGAGTTGGAGAAGATGAGAAGTACGAAAGTACACTGTTGACTTGTTTCAAACCGGCGTCTTGGAATTCCAGTGACGAAGCCAAGGTTGGTTCGCTCGTTCCCAGGGACTCGATAAGCTAGCTAGAGTACAGCTCCGCACGTATCTTCACGTGACCCAGCCCCTCTTCGGGGCACCTATTCTCAACCTACGGAAACTAACTTATAGGTAGGTAGCAATACAAAACGGAAGTAACTTTCAGTGCAGGTGAGTACTGATGATCAATTGAATTCCGGTATTAGCTTCACAGACAATCTTTCCATTTGCTCCTGCATTCGCCGCAAAATAATCCCGGCGCCATTAAAAATTGCAAGATTGAAGTACAAACTTTAAGGGGTATTCGAGAATAGCACATCAATAAACATCTGGCTCCGTATTATGACGCCAATCACTAACCACCATCACTAACCCTCATCCCCCACAACGAATTCCACCTTACTTCTATAACCCCCAGACATAAACAATTCCGCAACAAAATCCGAGGTCGAGGTCCAAATCAATCGGTTTGTACGTCGCATACAACCTGTAAGCGACTTGCGATATCGTCCTCAACTCAGGCCACAAGAGCATCAACCTTTGATGATATAGCAGTCTTGAACGTCATTCCACTTGCGTTGTGTTCATCATCCATTGACCCACCCACCTCCTCGTCCATATCAAGCAATTGGAAACGATTGATCATGGAAGCAACTTTCTTCTTTGGTGGTTTGGTTTCTTTGCGTGGTTGATGATAATGCTTCTCAAGAGCTTCAGCGCACTCATCGGCATCCCAATCAATTTTGCAACCTTTGTAGCTAGCCCGGCTCATCATACAAGTACGAGCAAACATGGCATTGTGGACAGAGTTGGTTGAAATGTGCGCGTTTTGACCAGTGAGTGTGACTTTGATTACCACAAGATTGTGAACTATTTACAAGACCAAGTTAGCATTGACTGGTTCCAGAGTGTGGAACATGTTGCCACAATCAAGTTTCAGAGAAAAAGCAAGTCATTTTGGTGCTTGGGTTATACGAACTGTGCTCTAGATCCTCACGTATCGACTGCTCCGTGTGCTTAGGCGAGTAATTGCGGATCAACAGATTTCTCGAGGCTCCATTGTAGACTTTGTTGGCACTGATATCAAAATTGTCAGTATTAAAAACTTTATCGTTGCCCCCCAAGAAGTTGGGTTGAAGGACTGGGAGCTAGAATTGATGGCTTCCTTGTCAGAGGCACTAGCTGTACACTCTGTTTATGTTAATCAAACTAACTTGATGATGGAGAACAAAAACGATCGAGGGCATAGTTTTCGGGCATTGGTCGCAGACAGCTTCAGGTAGCCAAGCCAACTTGGTCCCCGAAAGGCAAAAGTGAGTACTCGTGAAACCATACTGCTTGCCTCCACCACATTAACTCGTGCCCCCGACCATATCCAGTATCTCAACCACCAACGTAATTCGAGTTACTCAAAAGGATGGGTTCGACTGTTTCCTGCAGCAGACGCACCCAAGGGGCTGTACGTACATATGGCCTGGAAGAATAAATTGGCGGTCGTTCCAGCGAATCTCGATCTGGAAACGGTCAGTATTGAAACTAGTAATGGAATATGTTTATCCTCACTCTCTTTCCGCGGATATAAAGGTCGTCTAAAAATCAAGAATTTCCAAATTAGTTTACTTGTTCTGAACGGCATGGGAGTTTTGGAAACATTTATTTGAGCTCCCAAAACGAGTTCCTTTTTTGGTAGGGTGTGTTCACTCACGGCGTTTGACATAGCGGAAGAAACTCTCTGCATCTGCTGCCTCCAGGAAGGAAATGCTAGCAGTATTATCCTGAGAGCGCAGATAGATATCCAACAGCATTCCACCTCTTACCACCTCCACAATATCAGCATGAGTGGCAGCCTTAGGGAGTTTGCAAAGCTGAACTGTTCTCTGGCAAAACTTCTCGAATGAAGGTCCCTTGAGTGGCTGAACATCGTTCTGCTCACTGCCGCCATCATCGTCGCCATCACCAATACCATCCTCTGGCATACACGTATATTCGTACTCATGGGAATACCCTCGAAGGTCATCATTTCCATTGTGCTCCTGCGAAGTACCGTTGAAGCCATTTCGTGGAGTATAGCTGCTATAAACAGCATCCTGACAAGAGGGGAAATCTCTTGCGGTCGTTGTCATAGATCGTTGGGTTCGCAAAATACCTCCATCAGAGATGTCGTCTCTCGTGGTTTCATTCTCGATTGCGCTGTCGTCACTAACCAAGATCTGGTGCGGAAGTCAGCAATTTGAGTTACGGAGCTGGTTAATCACACCAGACAGTTATTGGTAGGATGAAGTAGACTTACAGCAAGTGTTTCTTCGGCGATGCCGCCTCTGTAGAGGTTGCGACGGAGATTTCCATACTGGCGGGCAGCGGTTACAAGGCTGTCATGCTCCAGCTTTGGTACCGTGACGGATTGTAGGTGAACAGGATTTGTAAAATCGACCCCCGAGGTATGCTAAAGAAAGGCAATAGGTAATCAGATCGCTGCAGACATGATACTTGAGTAAATATGGGACGTACAAATTGAGCCCTGCGCAAAGAAAAGAAAATCAGTTGTGGAATCAACACGCTATAGCCACCGCGAAACTCGCACAAGGCTGGAGGTTCTTGGATGAAGCTTACCTCCGCAACAAAGTCTCGAAGTATGATTTCTCGAGTGTCACAGTACCAGTACCAGCACCATCTGTGCTCGTATCCAGAGCCATCGCGAAGAAGAAGAAGAAGAAGAAGAAGAAGAAGGTTGTCGCCCACTATCGACAAAGAGCCAACTATTTTGGTGTTGGTCCTCCTGGCAAAATAGGTAAGGTAGAGCTATGCATCTCGCTAAACAAGCAACAACCTGGGGTAGCGGGGAATTAAGGGGCCGGCTGCCGAACTCCGAAGACCGGAACCGGTACCGTGCTGCGTGTTGCGTGCTCTTAAGCACGAAAGGTACTTCCGTAGAAGACTGTAGAGTGGCTAGAGTGGCTAGAGTGGCACAATCTGAAGGGGGAAAAGGTGTCTTGGATTACTGGACTGGTTCGAATTAGTCAGGTTAGGTACGTACCCGGCCACGAGAGCCACTAGTATACCATACCGTACTGTCTCTACAACACTGCTTCCAAGCCTTTGCCACCGGGCTGTGTTCTGTGAGACCTTCGGCGGCCGTTGCCTATTTTTATGCTTCATGGTCTCTGCTCCATAATCCTGCGAGGAGGAGGGACCTAGGAATACTTTTGCGCGCTCCAAAGTTGACCCTCGGCCATACGGGCAGGCAAGATTGGTTGTGCACTCGAGATCAGGCCTCTTTCGGTGCAGCCCGCGTGAAAGAACGAGGGCGTTGAACGTGGTCATCCAAGAGTCTGCCCTCCAAGGCGCGAAAGGTTCAATGTGAGGAAGAAAGCATTCGTACGTGTTAGGTCCTGAATGCTGACATAAGTCTCGGCAACAGAGTGATCTTTGGAGATCCAGAACCGACCGAGACAAGAGCCGAGAATGAAGAAGCGAGCTTGCCCATGCTAGAACGTGGCACAGCAGCCACCAGAACCGACACCCGGGCTGACTGTACAGTGCCGTTAAGTTGACTGGATTCCAAATAAGAAGCTATCCACGTACTGCCATTGAACTTTGTCCCTAGGATGCCTTGTTGGGAGAGACAACAAAGACATCACATGTTATGGCTTACAGATCCAGTACGAAAGGACATGGTGACAATCACGTTCTGAGGTAAAGCCCACACGACAGTACAGTGCAGTGTGAGGGTACAGCCTCAATAATGACAGGCGCCAGGAGTATATGACGTCGCTCTTTGCGATATCAAGCGCTCGACTGCGTCTTGGAGCTATGCAGAGGTAGGTACCTTTCGTACGAAAGGACCTATTTAAGTTGTTATTCAACGTGCTGAACCATGTTAAATGAATATTGTTGCTAACAGCGTGAGTAGCTCCCGATGCAAATGAGATGGCATTCCAAGTGTCTTTATAGTTTTGGGAAACGTCCACATTTTTCGCCGCAATAACATCTTTTGAAGAACCGTTATCAAGTTGATCTCCTCGCATTTATCACGATATTGATTTGCTTAAAAGTGCTTCGGTACTCTGCTGTCGCTTGCGATTTGAGCATCATAACCCACTTGCAAGACATCAGATGGAAACGGGCTAAGATAAAGCAACCGTGCCAGCATCAAACCGAGTTTGATAGCCATTCGTCGCAACTTCTCCCGACCCCCGGGCCAAGCGAGCAATGTCCTTGCTTCCATCTAAAGTTACGGAATTTGAAAAATCGCACGCTGTTACGATGATCATGGCACATTACCGTATGTTGAGTTGCGCTAGCAAGTGTTGGCAATGGCAGTGAGATATCTGCCAAAGTATGTATATGAACGCGCGTCAGTTGATGCCCGCTGCCCTCAAACCATGCTGTTTCACTGGTGTTGATGCCAGTCCCATCTCTATCATCATGCTGCGGCACTTGGCGAGACCTTGTTTACTCCTACTTATCTTAATCCTGAGCCTGCCTGGTTCTTGTTATTTACATTTGTCCCTCGTCCAAGGCTCTCTAGTTTAGTGCGCATGGTTACGAGTCAGCAATATCTTAGTAGGTATTTAGACTCTCCAAGGGGAGGCAGCCCGTCATATCGTCTCGAGGTATCAATGCTGTAACCTTAGTCTGCTCTTAATATTGGATCGACTTAAAGCACCCCTTCTCCTCCTCTTTCCAAATCATCTGTTTTATCCATTTCATTTCAATACAAAATCATCTACTTCCAACTGAATATAAACATGCGTCACTTCAGTATCTTCGGAGCATTGGCTCTTGGTAAACTCTTTGCCCGAATAATGGTCAGCTCATAGCTAACCGCATGTCAGTTTCTTTTGTTAGCGCTCAAAATGTGACATACTGCCCTGGTAGCAACGTTTGCTATGCAGTCAACATCCCAACGAACACGGCATCAAGTGCTAGTGGAGACATTTACTTCCAGATTACTGGGCCTTCATCGATGTCATGGATAGGCTTAGGTCAAGGCTCATCGATGTCCGGCTCAAATATATTTATGGTCTATGCAAACGCTGCGGGAACGAATGTGACACTATCACCACGATTGGGAACCGGGCAAGTACAACCAAAGAGTGATACCTCCGCCCAGGTCACTCTTCTTGGTGGCTCTGGAATTGAAAATGGTGTTATGTAAGTCAAAATACCGGAATAGGGCTTCCTTTCTAGGGTTTAATGCTCGTTACTTCTGGGTAACGTCTGGGCTACTCTTGGGTTTTCCCAGAACAAGTAAGCTGACTCTGAATTTCTGATTTATAGGACGGCAAATGTGAGGTGTAAGTACCCTGTGTTTTCCGAAGCTATTGAACCGAACTAACCGATTTACAGGCTCAAATTGTGACAGCTGGAGTGGAGGGTCGATGAGTTTCACAGACTCTTCTTCAAAATGGATTTGGGCATACCTCTCAGGTAGTGCCATCTCGTCAGACAGCGTCAGCGCAAACCTCAAGATACATTCAGAATACGGAACCACAAGCTTAAACCTGCAGAATGCGGCAGGGGGCAGTAGCAGTAATCCCTTCCTGACCACAACAGCTACCACATCTTCAGGAGGCACATCTTCAGGCTCTACCTCGCAGACTAAGGCCGACAACATTCTGATGGCCCACGCTATCCTTGCCCCTATTGCATTTGTGATACTCTTTCCTATTGGTGCCATGGGAATCCGTGCTCTGAACTTCCCGGGTCTCCTTGTCCTTCATGCTGGATGGATGGTGGCCACGCTTTGCATCGCCATCGTCTCCATGGCCTTGGGTGTTTGGTACGCTGTTCATGACAACTATATGAACACCTCCCACGCTATCATCGGTCTGGTTGTCGTTGTATGCTTGTTGCTACAGCCTTTCTCCGGCTTCGTCCATCATCGCTTATTCAAACGACACGGTGGTCCAAACTTTGCAACGTATCCCCATATCTGGTGGGGACGCATTTTCATTACGCTGGGTATCATCAATGGGGGCCTAGGTTTGAGGCTCACTGGGCGGTCGAGAAGATTCACGATTGCATATGGAGTTGTAGCAGGTATTATTTGGGTGTTGTGGATGGCTGTCGTTCTCGTCTCATTCCTCAAAGCCAGTGGAAACGGCCAGGTAGATATGGGCGAAGAGATGGTTGGTATTCGGCCTGGTGCTGTGAAGAGTAACAACAAGTCCGGGGCTAGGTACAGTGAGTCTGTCAACGAGCGCAACCTCCAGGATTCTCCGCTTGCCAATTCCTTCTCCGAGAGGCGCACAGAGAGGAATTAGCAAAATACAAGGAAGTATTGGTGACGATTGACTCGGAGTGTGCTGGAACTATGAACTGATGTCATTTCGTACTTTATGTATGGTACGGGGTTGACTTTGGGATTGTTGATAGGAGGCGGATTTATTGACTGGTGTATTGTCTCCGGCGTCGGCTTTTCTTTTTTATATAGTATTTGGATGAAGATCTCCATAGGTAACCTACGTATTTTCAATGCAAGTTTCAGCAACAGTTGCATCAAGCCCAGATCATCCTGTACGAAGGTTGTAAATGACAAGCCTCTGTAGAATCTACAATCAATGAGAAGTGTCGCGATGTCACTCAGTCACTTTGGCACGTGACCCACTCACGGCATCGCCAAAAACTTTGAAATTTGAACCCCTCCCAACACAACCGCGACGACACGAACGCGCGATTCACCACCATCACAATGAGCGGCTTCCAAAATGGCAATGCGCCGGCAAGGCAACTTGATATCGACTCAGATGTCGAGGAGGAGGCTCTTGTGGCCGATTACAAGGAGCAGGTTCAATATGAGGGTATGGACGAACTGGAGCCGGTGACTTCAATGAGCATGGCACAACAGACGGACGATATCCAGTCAAGACTTGCTGCTGCTGCACAGCCTTTGGACTTTTCGGCGCCGCTTGAGGTCAAGTTTGCCAGCTACGACAACTACTGCAGTCTATTCCACTTCATCTTGAACTCCGATGGTCCAGTTGATCTAGAGCCACCTTCGGTACGTACCCCGAAAAGTCCTTGCGGATACGTCATTTGACTCTTTCTCTAGTACTTCTGGGCCTGGGACGTTATCGACGAGTTTATCTACCAATTCAACTCCTTTTGCTCGTACAGGAACCGGGTCGCGCGCCAGGCGAACAACGAGGAAGAGATCCAGATACTCCGCGAGGCACCAAACACATGGGGTTGCTACAGTGTCCTCAATGTCCTGTACTCTTTGATCCAGAGGTCGCAGATTAATGAACAGCTCGCAGCAATGAAGCGCAACGAAGAGCCAGTAGCAGTCGCTGGTGACTACGGATCTAAATCACTGTACCGAATGCTGGGATATTTCTCGATCATTGGTCTCCTAAGAGTTCACTGTCTTTTGGGCGATTTCAGCCTGGCACTGAAGACTCTAGACGATATTGAGCTCAACAAGAAAGCCATGTTTGCCCGCGTCATGGCCGCACACTCTACGACGTACTACTACGTTGGTTTCTCCTACATGATGATGCGTAGATACGCGGACGCCATCCGCATGTTCAGCCACATTCTTGTGTTCATCCAGCGAACCAAGAACTTCCAGAAGAATGCTCAGTACGACTCGATCTCGAAGAAGAATGATCAGATGTACGCACTGATCGCGATCTGCGTGGCTTTCCACCCCACCAGATTAGATGACACTGTTCACACTGCTTTGCGCGAGAAGTATGGCGATCAACTCCTCAAGCTTCAGCGTGGTGGCCCAGAGTCGCTCCCAATCTTCGAGGAGTTGTTCCGATCAGCCTGCCCCAAGTTTATCTCACCTACACCACCTGACTTCGACAACCCAGAGCTTAATGTTGATCCCTTGGAACACCACTTGTCAATATTTATGGATGAGGTAAAAACAAACATGTGGAGCCCTACAGTCAAGTCATATCTTCGTCTGTATACCACCATGGATCTCAAGAAGCTGGCGGGTTTCCTTGAGGTTGAGCCGGAGAAGTTGCGGGGGTGGTTGTTGGTCAACAAGCAAAGAAGTAGGCAAATCAAGTGGCAAGACAATGGGCTCTTGGACGGAGAGATGATTGCAGCTAATGACCTTGACTATGCCATGCAAGGAGTAAGTGATCCTTTCATAGAACACGCATCAATCAAGCTAACACTAAACACAGGACATCATCCATGTTTCAGAAGCTAAGGTTGGCCGCAAGTTGGTGGACTGGTACCTCCGAAATCTTGCCAGAACTTACTAAAGTAACTAAATACAATGATGCTCGTTTTTGTTGGACTGGCTTCGGGGATTTGCATTGGCATGGCGTTCCGAGGAGGGTGAAAAGATTGGATTGTATGTCACAGGGACATGCATCTAGCCTAGAGAACACCACATTGAAATAAGTAGATACTCAGACCTGACGGTCTTGCCCAGGAACTCAATTTTCCACATGCAACTTCCTTATCGTGCATAAAGTTATGAATTTGTCCTGTCCTGTCCGATGTCCAACATTCTTTGCTTGACGAGGCTGTGAAAGCACAGGGCTGACACTTCTTGGCACATCGGCGGCGTACGGAATACACACTTGAACACCAACAAAGACACACCGACTACTCAGGTGTTCACATATTTACCAGGTTCCTTAACACCGCAGAAGTTATCCGTGGATGCCTCCCATATTCGAGGACGACTCTTGACCGGAAAGCTAAAACTCTGGGCGCCCTAAACAGTGCAGTCCTTCCTAGACCTTCACTTTTCTTCTTTGAAGAACGCAACACAAGTGGCGCATGGCAGCATCTCAAGTTCCATACGATCAGTACCTTGCAAGGTACGCATAACTATTGTCTGCTACATACAGCTCAAGGGGCTTTACAAGATGTCGGAATCTCCTCCACCCCAGAGGCGCTCGATCTCGATTTCCGAACCCTCCAGCACCCCAATCTCTCCCCTCGTGCTCACCCACGAGAATGACTCTGCGTCGCGACTCGATACCATTACAGAGCATGTCGAAGCAACACACACGAGTACCACGCGTGTGCGAGCTAAATCAATCCCTAGTTTATCATTCGCAGTAGCAAACCCGAAAGAAGCAGCCTCGCCATCGGCATCCCCCAAAGTCACTGCTTTCGCTCTACCGAAGGCGTCGCCGGTTGTACGGTTAAGAGGAACATCTCCTCCACCTCCTGCGTAAGCGCTCTGTATTTCTTTTTATTCGCGCTTTTCTGTGTTGAGGAGTATATGTACTTGTCTGCAGACGGTCCCTGGCTGGCTTTGGCTAGAATGGGATGAACCCCACACTTTCCTCTCCTTGCAACTTCTCATCCGCCTGTACCCCACAATGCTAGTTGCTGATCCCCAAATTTTCATCTTTTTTTGCATCATTTATACAGCTGCGTGGCTCTTACTTCTTGTCGCTAGCAATACTTACACCAAACAGTAGGTTCGAAAACCGAGTGTCGTTCGACAATGTTGACCACGGAGACCCTACCGAGCACAATACGATCGCGTTCACTCTGAATGTCAAGCATGAAGGTTATCAATACAAGCGCCAGTCGCGCACTTTCATGGTTGGCGTAGACGACAATCCATACTCGGACATTGCGTTGCGATGGGTTTTGGAGGAGATGATCGATGATGGGGATCAGATAGTCTGCATAAGAGTTGTTGATAAGGAAGCCAAGATTCTCAATGACATAGCCTTTGCCAGGAGGAACTACCGAAAAGAGGCGAAATCTTTGATGGAGGCGTTGCAGAAGAGAAACGGGGACCAAAGAGCAATCAACATCATCCTTGAATATGCCGTGGGAAAGCTTGAGGACACATTTCTTAAGATGGTATGTACCCACGCCCACTGAAAACTATAATTTGAGAACACTAGTAACATTCACAGCTCCAAATATATGAGCCCACCACGCTGGTTGTTGGTACACGAGGAAGAAGTCTCGGGGGCATCCAGGGGTTAATGGCAAACCGCAATTCATTTTCGAAATGGTGCTTGCAGTTCAGTTCTGTGCCCGTTGTTGTCGTTAGACCTACAGAAAAGAGGATGAAGAAAAAGTTGAAAAGAGATTCGGATCCAGCCAGACGAGATTATGTACGAATTTTACGAGAGAGTGGGATAGAGACTCATGAGACAGAAGCTGCCCCAAGCACTCATCAATTCGAAGCGTCTAACAGCCCTCATTTGGAAGCGCACGCCGTAGCTGTTGCTCTTGGCCTACCCGGACAATTCGACCCTACTTTGACGCCAATCGACCTTCCTGGAAGCACACCACTCCGCCAAGTCGATTCAGCAAACACTGCAACCACATCTGATTCTCGGTCACCGAGTCCCATGCTTGTGCGGAAAAAGAGCCCACCTCCCAAACCCGCACAGGACAGTGCGGACGATTCGGGAGAAGATGAGGATGAGGATGAGTCTAGTGATGAGTTTGAGGTTGTGCCTGGGCAAGTGCTACTGGGTAATGCTGATAAGCTGAAGAAGTTGCATGATATGGAAGTCGGGGAAGCAGCGGCTTTGGCGGGGAGGAAGAATTCTGTTGCTTCTATTAGCAGTGGCAGTGGCTCCGGAAAAGGAGAGACTGCAACAGGAGAGAGAAAGTTGTCGATTGGTTCTGTGAGTAGTGGTAGTGGTGTCTCTGGAAAGACAGCTGGAGAGGAGGAAGAAGATGGGAAAGCAGACAGTAAGAGAGATGATGATGTGAAGCGAGACGAAGAGAATGAGAAGGGGTATGAGAATCGAGAAGACAAGGGAGAGGAGGAGGACAGCGACGAGAATGCAGTCATGGATGCTACAGCCAAGCTTGAAACAGCTGGGGATTGATGCCACTCGTACTTAGTTGTTACTTCTGCCACGTACTTATGATTTGATTTAGCGGGCCATGGGTAAACCAGGGTTATAAAGACCAGCGTGCAGAGCAATCAAAGAAATCCACTTCACGAACAATTCATTCACATTATTAAGTAACTCGTGCCTATCTACAGTACGCATATCCGCCCTTTTACAGCCGTGAAAAATCCCCAAAACACCATGAACTCAAACCCGGGTCCTTACAGAAATGAGCGTGCTGTAATATGAACCGCCCAGCTGTCTTATAGCGACCATTTTGAACATCCTATGCAAAGGCCCCCTAATTACCAAATAACACCGGCCCCACCGACAAACCACGTAAAGCTCAACACAGTAATTGCACAGACACCGAATACCATACCAAGCGCTCTCCTTTCCATATCTCCCAAAGCCCCACTGCAAGTTGCGCAGGAGAACTGATCCAAAGGCACATATGGCTGTGGAGAGTACATGCCGAACGTGTAAGAATTGAAAGGAGCCAAGTAGCCAGGTTGTGCAGTAGCACTGATCGAGCTGGCAGCATCATAAATTATCAGCGTGTATGTCTCAGTCAATAACGGGTTCTGTACAGCCGTCGCCTGGTAACTGCCCGTATCCCAAGTCACTGCACCCGTCGTCCCCACCGTCTGGTTCATAGCAATAGTGTACAGTTGCGAGTTCTCAGTGCAGGTTGCCATGATGTTGATCGCAGTGGGTGTTGCGGACAAAGAGGTGTAGTTCCAGCCGAAGGTTACGTAGTCTCCGATCTTGAAGAATTGGCTCCCGGAAGCCACGGCTGGTGTTTGCATACTGATTCCTCCAGCGGGTAGTCGGGCATCATAGGATGTGCTGTTGGTTTTTGAGCTGCCCTTGCTTCCACTACCACTGCTAGCACTCTTTGTGTTGCTGCCACTGCCGCTGCCACTGGAGCCTGTCGCTGTTGCCTTCGTAGAATCCGTCGTTGTAGCCTTGAAGGTTATGGTGTCTGTCAATAAACCGGTTTCTGTAGCTTGTGCTGTTGTTGATGCAGCGGCCGTTTCTGTTGCTGCCGCTGCCGTGTTGGCTGCGGAACCTAGGGACTGTAAGTTACTCGTTGTGGGAATTGGGGTCGAGCAAGTCCTTACTGCTGCTGTCTGCTCGTACTACCAGCGAGTCGAGTTCAGGGAGCCATCGTGGCCAGTTTAATGGCCATGCTACTGAGAAAGTTGCGAGGAGAAGTAGGAGCAGAGTGTACGATTGAAGTGGCTTGGAGGTCCGCATTTTGTTTGTTGACACCTCGCGATGTTGCTTCACGGATCCCAGCCACACAGACGCTTCTTGTAGTATTCCCGCTTACAATGCGCGTGTAATGGTAGCCCCAAGTCCGCTGGTGATCTGCTTTGCTCCGGGTCTTGAATTGACGTCGAGATCTCGATGGAACGATGTGATGGAGATATTGTTGTTGGGGCCCCCTGTTGAAAAGAACTGCCGGTCTCCGAGTGAACGGTTCTAGCTTCCCACACGAAAAGAGACAGAGAAACAATGGATGAAGAGAAGCGCAAGATGAAATGGGCCAAACGAGTGAGGCACTGCAGCGAACGAACCGAGGAGTTGTTGTTGTTTTTTTGAGGATGATGAGTTGGATTGGGGCGTGGAGAGAGACCAGATGGACAGGGAACGTGCAAAGAATGTGAGGTGAACGAAAGTTCGCCAGTTTATGGAGTTGTGCCCCTGTTCCCCTCTCGTGTTGATGGCTGCAGCATGTGGGGCGATGATGGTCCCGCCATCCAATAATTCAACGCGACTATTTTAAGCATCATTTCGCCGCTGTCAGCCTCGTCCCTCTTCTCTTCTTTCCTTTTCACAATCTGGACATTCACAGTCGATCATCATCATCATCATCATTATCGGATTCATCACGAACGAGCCAGAATCTGCGCTTCTTCGTCGGTAACAATGAGATCGACACTCACCATCCTGCCAGTTGGTTGCGAAGAAAGGCACGATATATGTATGTATGCCCCTTCCCGATGTCAGAGCGACCAATGTTTGGCACGCATCTCGTGCTCACTGCTTGGACCTTCGCTGCTGCTGCTAATGCACAACTCTTAGCCTCGCAAGCCTCGCTCGTATTCTACCTGGTGCGCCTTTAATCGGTACTTTATGTCGCAATCCTGATATGTCAAGAAGATCATCAGAATGGTCAGGACGAAGTGTCACAAAATCCAGCACACCGCACACGGACACGCTGCTGGAGGCATTTACTATTTATCCGTCCAAAATCCTTCTACGTCTGGTTTTTGCGGGCTAAACATTCTTCCCATGCGCCTTAGTCCTAACTCCGTAATGCAAGTGCCTTCCTTGAAGGTCTCCTACTTTGTGGGTTGTCGGCGTTTGTCCTCCCAACTACCCCACCATCTCAGACTCTGTGTGTGGCCTTGCAGATCAGCCAAAGCCCTATCAACGTTCTTGTAAGGATCCTGAAAGATACTACCCCAGAACTCAACGAAGAAGATGTAGTGGAAGGGCTCTAACTTCGATGGTCGGCTGTTGAGGCTGGTGAGATTTAGGCTGTAGCGCTTGAAGCAGTTCAGTGCGTTTGCGAGGGTTCCAGGTTCACGATGGTCGATTGTGAATGATACTAGGGACTTCGTAGGAGCCAATGACTCTTTCAGTGCCTTGCTCTCGACTTCATCAATCTCACTCTTGCGAAGAACGATGAATCTGGTAGTGTTGTCTGCACGATCTTCAATTCCCTCGCCAAGAACATCAAGATCGTGAATCTCAGCTGCCAGGCTACTTGCAATTGC
Organism: Pezicula carpinea; assembly: GCA_026119845.1. Lineage (NCBI taxonomy): Eukaryota > Fungi > Ascomycota > Leotiomycetes > Helotiales > Dermateaceae > Pezicula > Pezicula carpinea. Next base: position 115,864 of record JALRMK010000041.1, on the reverse strand, counting down.
AACACTTGATCTGCTTGTATCCTCCGCCACCATTTCCGCGGCCCTGCTGGTGGAATCGACCTCGATTCTCTCAACGCCCTTCAAGTATGTGCCAAGGAAGACTTCACACTGGCCAAACGCTTGTGGGTGTGTGTAGATACGCTTGATGTGGTTGAGATTAGACAGGGGCTTTGTGCGCGGGTTCGAGGGGTTCGGGGAAGCCAAGGTGGGAGTAGCCGTGCCTGATATGACAGGGGAGTCTGTGATCAAGCTGGGCAGAGCCTTTCGGCCAAGCAGGTAATGATGTACGTCAAGATAGGCTTCACCGCAGACTGAGATGTCCTTGAAACGCGCGTGTCGGTCTGCTAGGAGCTCGAGTGTGAAGACCACAACGCCGTTTGTAGAGTTCTCGAAAGGAACGACACCTCTTACAGCTTCTCCTGCCTGAACGGCTTCAAAGACAGCTAGGTATGGGTTAGACGAAGTACTGGGAATATAGTATAGTATAGATTCATACCTTCGATCGATCTTACTGGTTTGTAGTCAAAGCTGCCTTGCTCGGAGTAGTTGAGAGCGGCCTGAGCAATTTCGTAAGACGTCAGACCATGGGCTCATGGAGGAATTTGGGGAGTGGAAAGAGTAGGTACCTGGTGAGTATAGGAAGATTGAGGACCAAGATAAGCAACGGCCGGGGCGCTCGAAGAGGGTTCTTGCGCGGGAGCCATTGTGCCGGTGGGATCGGGCGTGCTATTCTTCATCTCCATGGGCGTGTGTTGTCAAAGCCTGGAAACTCGGAAGAACAAAAGTTCATGGTCCCAACACTCTTTTTCCTCGTCGGTTAATTCATAAGCGATGGGGTTCAATGCTGGTTGTGTTGTCGTGATAATAAGTCGCGGGTCTTGGGTCACAACAGTTGGTTTCAACAAGGAAAAACTGCACACCCCACCAAAGATACAAGGTATCTACCCCACCATGATTCTAGAAGGGTGCGGGGTTATAATAAGTCCCCTTTCAAACCTTTCAAGCCTTTGACAGACAACAGTACCTCTCTTGTACCATCGTATGGCTAGTTATTCTCACATTAAAGGGGGAGTGGAACTCCTGCCGACTTTTTAGTAAAGATTCCTAACATTTGGAGTGAAGTGCGGACCGTACTCGTACGTTGCACAATTCGTCTAATAATAGTTAGTCAGTAACGTGCCGGGCCCCTTTTCAACAATTGGGCGTTTAAGCGACATTTAGCGAGAGAGGTGAGATGTGGCAACATTTTAATTTCTTATCGATAAGGTCTGCGAGCTGGCCAAGTGTCTCTGAACGGCATCTCTTTCTACCTAGGCTAGGTACTTGTCTTATTTCAAGATAGGTCAGCTTTTATGATGCGCTTCGTGACGTGTCGTTATATTGACATGCTATCTCCTGCTGTCTTTCGAATCCCTCGACAAGCATTGCCAACCTTGAAATTCTTCATACTAGGTGGTTGCCGGCCAGTCAGCTCAGAAGCCTCTCTTCGCAATAGACTGGTCGCCCGTCCGCCAAACATCATCTACGATTACCTATCTCCTACACCTTCTCATCTGCTCAACGTCTCACTGTCCGACTTCCTTCCAGAACAATGCTATCCTGCCAGTTTCAAAGCTGGGAACCTCCAGCCCTTCCCTAGAGGTTCTAAGTTGGAAGACCTGCCACAAGGCCACCACCTAGTCTATTTCCCTCCTCAAGTGCCTGCAAATAATCTTCTGCCTGATGGTACAGATCTCCTTCACTCGCCTGGAGAGCCATTTGTGCGGAGGATGTGGGCTGGAGGGTCTCTCCGCTTTAACCAGGCGAAAGAAACACAGCTGCCCCTAGATGGGAGATGTGTAGCGAGCTGTATAGAACGTATAAGTGATATTCGTTTCAAGGATATGGGAACTATGAGCAATGGCAAGGTGTTTGTGGATATCGAACGGCGTATCAGCATGGTTGGGAAGCCAGGTCAGCAGATTTCTAACCCGCAAGAATCAAATACAGAATCTACCACAGAAACATTGCCATCGGTCGTAGAGACAAGGACTCTTGTCTTTATGAAGCAAAAGAATGAGGCTGTAGCAACAGAAGATGCTGCCAAACCTGACAGAATGGTAAAAGGTACGACGTGGTAACTAGTTGTTGCTTTATCACTGTGGTGTTTTTCGCTCTCCGTTTCTTTCTAAATCATCCACCATTTTCTTGCTAACACAAACTCAACAGTCCCTTATAAACCCGACTTCTATGTGGCAATAAAACCCACCAAATCTCTCCTTTTCAGGTTCTCGGCACTTACTTTCAACGCCCATGCCATCCACCTGGATGCAAAATATGCTCGCGATATAGAAGGTTACAGAGATCTTCTTGTGCACGGACCACTCACGCTGGTGCTCATGTTGTCTGTCTTAAGGTCGCAGCTGCAATCTGGGCAGATGATTAAGAGCCTTGATTATAAGAACCTGGCTCCGTTGTACGTAGATGAGGAAATGAGGGTTTGTATAAAACAAAGAAAGGAATATCCTGGGTCAGACCATTCTCAGACGCACAATGGCGCATACGATGTCTGGATTGAACGCTGGAAAGGCGGAGATCGGGGACTTGCTGTCAGAGGACTTGCAACGATCGGGAAGTATCAATGACATCCAGCTGGGATCAGTTGATGGTTATTTACCCAGTATCACAGCGTCAGAAGAGTAGTCAAACTTGAACACACAAAGATAAAATAAAGAAATGAACCTCGGTTGAGTAAGTAAGTTGTCAGGGAGCATACCCTGTCCCAGAACTGCCAACTCGTCAGAGCTTCCGACTTGCTGGTGACACAGTAGTATGTGTTATGGTAATAAGACTTTGTCATGTAGGAGAGCATACAAGTACTGCCGTACCAGAAGTCGCGAGCTCTGAAACGATGGCTGCAAAGTGCAGACAGAAGCCAGCCTATGTATAGAAAGCAAGCTTGCCACTGGGTCTGCCAGGATGCCTTGACGTCGCGGGTGTCATGCCACGGCGGCGGATATCCATCCTGCCGTACCGACGAGGCTGAGAAAGCTCTGCCAGCCAGGACAACGGACGGGAGATGGATGTCTGTCTCCCACGATTCCAGAAATATCGACGCCGCCGGGCATCGTCCTACAATGATACGGTCCCAAGGATACGACAAGTACGCATGGGGCCACACCTGCTTGCCGTACACGCCTGGACGCCCTTCGAAGCGCCGTATTGCCGTATCCAACGAGCCCATGATTTGTCCGTGAATGCACATCCCCATCCGATTTGCTGCTGCCCGGGTTGGAGGATAAGAGAACATCGCAGCGCCAATCAGACCGTAGCGAACGTGCGCCACAGCTTGCTCCTCCATCCGGAGCTCTGGGAGAAAGTTAAAAGAGCATACACTCTCTCTCTGGTCCCCTACTCGCTCCCTACTTATGCTGTGAATATCTTCATTTCCGCTCCAGAGTCCCTTGCCGTCGTCGGCCTGTGTGCAGGACGGTCCCGTTGCCTCGGCGTGCCCTCTCGTTCCCACTCGACGCCTCCAGCAGCTTCGACGACCTAATCGACGACATAATCGACGACATAAGCGTCCGCACCGTGGTAGCTTTTGGCCATGTGCGAGGATTGATGTTCAACCGAGCCTGCTTCCAATCCACGTTCCGTAATTCACACGTCTTTCTTGCGGTCCATTGATTGATCACCTATTGTCCGCTCGTTTCTCCTCACTGAGGCCACTTTCTCTCACAACACTCCGCCCTCCAGGCCACGTCGACAATCACACACATTTGTAAAATATTCATTGCCCAAATTCTCCGTCCCGCGGGCCACGAGATACATACGTTGGCAGATCCATTGGAGCCGCTAAAGCTGTCTGCAGATCTCTCCGTACCAAACGCTAAACATCTGCGACCCGGTTTCCTCATGTCTCCCTTTTGCTAGCCCAATCAGACGCAACTTCGACGTGGCCAGGCCTGCAGACTGTTCCTCGAAGCACCATCATGGCACCAAAGGAAGGAGGAAGTGGCAGGCGCAAGAGTGTGAACATGTTCAAAAGAAACCAGGTGCAGAGCCTCACTCCACTTGATACAGCCACGATGGTCGCCAGCGAGGAGGATGGAGGACAACAGAACGAACCGAAGGAGAAGAAGAAACTCAAGAGCAAGAGAAGTTCCGTGTTCAATCTCGGCTCGTCGTCGTCGACTTCCAGCCTACAAAAAGAAGGAGGAGTGATGACCCCCGTAGAAAGAACAGGCTCTCGTCCCCGAACACTTCAGAGAGGAAGCCAGAAAAACAGACCGACTTCGATCTTTGGGTCATTGGGAAGGAAGTCTGGGAGCTATACGGAAGATGGCGAATCAGAAACTCTAGCAGGCACGCCGGAATCCCCTTTGGAAGATGGCGAAACCTCAGCGTTGGACCAAAGCCGCTCGGCAAGTAGGACGGTCATTTTATCTGGAGAAGTGCAGACGAGCAGTGGCATTCTCAGCGGCATTCTCAAAAAGAAGAAGGAATTCTTGGTGCTGACGGAAACGCATCTTGTACGCTTCAAGAGTCTGGCTCGAGCACGCGATACATTCCCATTGATCCGCCCTGCGACCGGACGTGGCAATCCAAGTCGGCACGCATCCACAGCCTCAATTGGGTCTTTGCAGGACGTGCAATCCATTTCCCATGGCTCAGGCGATCTGGAGAACATGATACCTCTCGAGCAAATGGTGACGGCGTACAAGTTGGAAGACGGGAAGCCTTTTTTCACAACCGAAGTCGTGTATTTGGATGAAGAATACAATGGCGTTGGTTCTATCCAGCTCATGCTCCACGACCCAGCAGAGGCAGATCTCTGGCACACATCGATCCGAGGCGCGGCACAAAAGGCAAGACTGCTGCGAGCAGACCATCCATTCCCTGACAGAATCGTGGAGTACTTGGTTGGGACTCTTGAGATTGCTCAAGACTACGATGCAGACCACTTCAAAATCTTCAGGGTTGTCCGAAGAACCAATGTTCAAGATCCTGCTGCCAGGCTCGGTTCGTGTGTTTTCTATATGGTTGTCGGCCTAAATAAGCTGCACTTGATCCCTATCCCTGATTTTACAGAAGCCAACCAACGTATATCCAACTCAAAATTCAAGGGAGAAAGCTTTGGTCTTGTGAACTTAGTTTCGATGAACGTTCAGCACGCAGATGACAGATTTGACCTCGGCTTCCGGACACCTCTACAGAAGACAAAAGTGCTTGAACTGTCAGCACCTGCAAATATCGAGATCGGTATTATCGTATTCAAGGCCCTGCATTTTCTAAAGCCACTTTGGCTTGACTATACCTTTGTCGTGGGAAGTCCGAAAGGCTTGCTTCAAGGACTCCTGCTACCCGACAAAGACGATTCTGATCATGGCAATTTCGATCGAACTCTCACTGCTTATTGCCGTGCTTATAACGTGAGCTTCTATCCTTCCGCTTGGTTCCCCATGCTAATAGTTCAACAGTGCAACCCTGCAAACATTAGATATGCAATCCACTGGGACGTAGACGACTCTCCTCAATGGCGATTGTACAGTCCCGCCAATGCTGAAGACTACACGGCCTATGAGCTTCTAGCGATCATGAGATCCCTTCGCTACAACGAGACTTTCTATTCAATCTCATTCCATGGTATCAGCTTGCAGAAGTTGCATGGACTCGTTGACAATGAAGGTCAAGAGCATGTAGCGTGGACTACTCTAAGAGGAGAGTCGATTCGAACATATCACGATATCAACCCAACAGACAGATCGTTACTTTATCAAGAGATCCAAGCCATTGCTCTGAAATCAAGGCGATTGCGTAGAATGGATTTTACCAACACTCTTCCTGATCGGCGACCCAAAGATACTTTTGATCAGGGGGACACGAAGGACCTAGGCTGTGAATTGCTCGCTGGCCTTGCAGCAGCTATCAGGGCCAGGGAAGCCACAGTTGATTGGATTACGATGAATGGTGTCGAGCTAGGAGAAACGGACTTTGATGCTCTCGGTATGTCCAGGTCATTCCTTTAGTCTTTTATGTGTGCTCATAAAACCTAGATCCACTCGAACCAAGAGCACGGCTCAGAGCCTTTGAATGTTCGCATTGCGGCTTGAATGATAGGCTTATCAATCTACTCATCCGTAGATTGGAGAGATACTTTGCAACATTGGAATGTATCGACATATCTAACAACCCAGGACGTCTTAACATCGCAGCATTTCCACTCTCAATGGGTCGATTTACCCGTATTCGAAAGTTGGATATATCGAGGACTTCGTGGTCATCAGGCGATAACCATTTGTTTTCCGAGAAGACTATTCTAGGCTGGCGCTTGGAGGAGCTTTCCTTGAGCGGCATTCCGGTACGTAGTTTCAAGATGTTGCTTGGGTTCTACTAACCAAGTGACAGATTAACAAAGCGACCCTTGAATGCGTTGCGACATATTTGGCCAGTAGCATGTCGGATTCTCTATCTATACTGAAGATGGAGCAATGCGGATTGGATGGCTCGGATGTAGCTCTCTTGATGCGATCGATGAGTCGAGCTGCTGGGATAGCACGAGAATTGGAGTTTGAAGTCAGCGCCAATAGATTCAAGGACGGCGGTGTTGACGAGATTGTCAGAGCTATTGAGGCCAACCACACCCCATCAACGCTTGTCATGCGCATGATCGAGTTTAGAAAGGATAGCCACTTTAGGCAGCTGTTGGATGCGCTTCATTATAACACGACAATCCAAAAGCTGGATATCTCCAAAGCTTCTCTCGTAAACGATGCGGAAGCAGGTCCAGAGACTTGCGAAGCTCTTCGAAATGTGTTCGCCAAAAACAAGTCACTCATCGAGCTTGACATCTCGGGTGAGCAGGCTCGATTGGACGTAGCTCGCTTCGGAATTGGACTCAATGCTGCTCTGATGGGTCTGAAAGAGAACAATACACTGCGGGTTCTACGGATTGAGTATCAGAATCTTGGGCTGGAAGGTGCAAACACGCTATCCTCGGTCCTAGAAGCAAACAAGGGTCTCACCCATGTCTATTGTGAGCACAATTGGATGAACCTCCAGGGATTTACCATTCTCGTCAATTCTCTTGCGAGGAACTTCACTATTCTGGAGATTCCTAGCATGTCAAGTGACCGAGAAGTAGCGCTGAAGCAACTCGACGAAGTTCCCAAGGCAACAAGAGCGGCATCCGGTAGTGCACGAAATGGACATCATGTAACGTCGTCAGTCCGGCGAACGCTTAATCAAATCGGCGTTTCAAAGTCTACTAAGCAGGAAATTACCCCGCAGGACCTCGACGAAGGCAAGCGTTTGATCAATGAGCGATGGGACAGGGAGGTTGCTAGACTCGGTGAATTCCTACAGCGAAATAAGAACATCGCTGCAGGGGTCGCAGGCTACGAGGTTGATGGTGAAGGCATGTTGAGCGAAGAAACTATGCGACCAACAACTGCCATCAGTGATAAGGGCATTCTCGACCATGTCTTGAGCAACACGACACCACGTGTGGAATTGACCAATCCTGTCGACGATCATGTTAGGAAGATGGATCGACTGAGTCTCAGCGAAAACAGGGACGGCGTGCTGAGAGAGGAAAATGAAAAGTTTGAAACGCAGTCCGATGACGATACCAATTCGACACCAAAGAAGAAGCCTCGCAAGTACGGTCGAGGGGCTCATGAGACAGATGGACGTCATCTGCCCAAGGGAGATATGACAGAGGAGATGCATGAGGTGGATGATGGAGAATATGTATTTCGTATGGAGACCTGAACAATGATGGCGCTTTTAATACTATGCTTTCACCGGGGCGTATAGGTTTTGATTTGGGGAGTTGGACGTCGTGAATACATGGCTAGGCGGAGTTTGTAGGATATTGAAGGGACGGGCTATTATTGCTTGCATTGTTTGGCGTATCAAGATGGATGAAGGGAAGCGAACTACGTGACTTGGCTGTGGCACTAGCATTTTTGATTCCTACTGTAATTGCATTTCAGCGCTGTCTACTGCATTCATTGCACTGGGGATTTGCTGAAGACATAGATATTATGGCAGATGAGGACATATGAAGGATGGAAGAGTGGATGCTCCGACTAGAAATGAAACCCAAAAAGCTCTGTATGCACGTTGATTTCGGGCATCGAAAAATGCCTTCCCGCAAAATGACCTTGGAGAAGGAATAACTATAACCTTTATCTACTTACCTCACCTGGGCGCTAGGGACCAGACTCTGGCCTACAACATAAAGTTAGTAAGTTTAGTACCTAGTCTATGTACTACGTAGTATAACGAGTATGTGTATTCGCATATTCTTAGTTTACAAATCCCGTCCCTACTAACAGTATTCTACGAATTAATTACAACCTTTAGATACAACATGAATAAGGGAAAGCATGTTACCTTAGATAGTTGTCTATTATAGGGCACCACTTTTTAGACTTAAAGTCAAGTAGTGGTCCACTTATCAGAGGTACTTAGTTATCTAGTTTTTACTAGTACATTGACGGGCCTTAGAACTAGTCAAATTAGTGATGCCTATACTAAATACTTAGTCTAGCAAATTATGTATAAAGAAAGCTCAATTCCCCCATGGAAATGGACCGCGATTTATCACTACTTCATCCAACCACTATTAGTAGTTAGTACCAAACCGCTCAAGAAAGCATCACTCCAAACCATAAGTAAGTAGAGTTGCATTTCCCCACTGCTAGAGTATCACAGTTTTTACTAATGTGTCTTTCTGTTATATAGGCTACAGATTCAATATGACATCTGTTATTCCTGCCATTTCCAGCGCTACACCTTCACCAATATGCCCTCCGGAATTCGATGGACCGAGCACAATGGAACCGTACCAGATAACACTTTTGGTCATCTTGGCAGTTATGGTATATACTATTCCTATAGTATACTATGTTGAGTTTTCGTTGTTGAAAAGATTCAAACGAATGCGTCGGGAAGAGGTACATACCAACATTAGCAAGAGGTTTTGTTCTAGAGCGATGCTCTGGGACTATGTTACGTTTAATTTTTTCAAAAATCCATTGTCGTGGTTTTGGCGATTAGTAAGACCTAGAGCTCCAGCTCTATTCACCAACTACCATGAGTCTTCAGAGTCGAATGCAGAATTCCTCCAGAAGCACTGGGATCTGGCTTGGTGAGAAGTTTTGGAGCTTGTGGGTTGACGGAAGGTATGAAGGAGTGAATGTAGATTCTTTTGCGGGAGGTGCTTTTGGCATTACTTGCGGGTTGTAACTGAGGTCTGAGGAGGATCTGCACATTTGTAAAAGAAGGCAAGAGATACTCTCAAAAATTTCTAGACCTCTAATCAACCAGCTGTTCCTGCGTTTCGTCTGTTCTCTTGTTCTTCTCCTTAACGCAGCCATCGATTACACAGCCTTACTATTAGACAGTCTCACTATTCGACATGCCATGGGAAACTCCTTGTAGTATTTGGAACGACGTGTCGCATGGCGGCAGGGGCATTTGGGAAAGTTTTACACACAACCCATGCACCGCACTGCCGATACTATGTTATGTTCTCGTCCTATACGTCCATAGTTGCCTCTGGGAGGCTGGCATCACGAGACCATGGTCAAGAGCTACTAGAAAGCAAAAGAAATGGATGATGTGGGAGGTGTTCAAATGTGCTATAATGGTGACAAGCTTGACTTTATCTACAGTCACAGCAAGCATCGAGGGACAAGTGGATACTGTACTGCCTATTACCCACGTATAGAAACTAATTATTAGTAGGCCGCGCCAAATCTGTTTTATTTTCTGTTTTGCGTCATCATCGTCTACGCAACCCGATTTATGATGCATCCTGGACTACTATTCTTTGCAGATTTGGCTCTGCTAGCTCTTAGCAGTGCGGCCTTGGGCCTCTCAGCACGTTCAGTTCACAAGGCAATTACGGATGTAAACAAAGTACCCGACGATAGAGCGATTGCTTGTGTAGCCCTTGATGGAACTCTAGCACTCTGCGATTTCTTCTTCCTATTTTACAACTTCGCCAACTGGTGTTACTACTATGTGCAAAGACCAGGAGCAGCACCATGCAATCATAATTGGGGGAAAGGAAAAGACAATCCGCATTGTATATACCATTGTTCGCAGACCCCAACTGGGCTCTGGATTCAAGGACAATTGGTTGATAGAAAATGGTGGGGATATAGACGGCCGGACTAGGGGGAGGTAGAGATACTCCTAGGTTTAAAGTGACCTTGCGGATGGTAATAAGACCTCTAGGAAAGAACTCCCAGAACTCGTTGATACAAACTCGGATTTATTTTCAAGACAAAACCAGTGTCGTAGAGGTATCCTGTTAAGATCTGTGAGCTTCTCCATCTCTTGCACCTCTCTCTTCTACTTCTTACCACCGATACAATTGATGTACTGCTGAACCCTATCTTGCTCCATGGAACAATCATAACCGTTCTCGCCAGCCTCAGCCTTGTGCTTCTTGAAAGTGTATTTGTTCTCTGCAGAAAACAAGCAAAAGGGCGAATAAGCGAGGACATTTTGATATATCTCGCTCTAGCGAGGATTATATAACAGTCTTTACCCTTTAAAGGAAATAAGATAGTAATAGAAAAAGATAGCATAGCTAAGATTGATATACTTAAAAGCGATAGTATAGCTTAGCTAACTACTAAGTTAGTTTACTAGGCTAGGTTTACTACCTTAAGTTAGCGAGGTTCGCTACCTATATCTATCTTAAATATCTGCCAAGCGCCAAGGAAGTAGTCGACTTGTAAGCGAGGGACTTCAGGTTTTAGTTGTCATGACTCATTGAACTAATTAAGAGAAACTCGGCGTAAATCTTGAAGTTGTGCAAAAGAACGCAATGTAGCGTGCTTAAAGAGGCATAGCATTACATACATAGCTAGCTGGTTTCTTTTTTAGCACATTACAAACATCAACTGTCATGTAATTGCAACACCATCACCAAGCATAAAGCACTTTTAGAGTATTGGGGTATATTCTCTATTCATCACACCACACCAGACCATACGGTCTACCTGTACAGCCAACCATCATTTCAGCGGGTTACCAGCAATCATTACTATATTCCCAACCATCATCCCGTCATCCATGCCATCGCTGCAAGTATTACCAAACCAGTGGATAAAAGACATCTCGCTCGCTCGCTCACGTATTCGCTCATTCGCTCCAAATCCATGCCATGCATCATCATCCATCTAACCGGCCCCATATCTCGCCCTCGTCCTCTCCCTATATATCAGACTGACAAACAGCCATAAGAAAAAATGTAATGAAAATCGTAATGTTGATCATAAGCGACGTAATTCAGAAGTGAAGTTGGGTTGTATACATGAAATTTACCAATTGCAAGATGCAAATTTGGTTGAAAAATTGTAATGTGACAGATAAAGTGTGACAGAATGAGTCCTCTTGTGTTTTGGCATGCCTTAGGTGATGGGGTTCAAGAAAGGACTGAAGAGCAGCTCATCAGCACTCGGTCGCCTGTTGTGGTCGACCTCGAATGTCTGTGCGAGGAAGGTCTTTGCGTCGGCGCTGGCATGTTCAGGTATTGTTGGGCTCATCTTTGCACCACCGATCTTGAATATAGCTTGTAGTTGAGAGCAGTCGGGGAAAGGATGGCTTCCTGTCATCATCTCAACGACGAGGCAGCCCAGTGACCAAATGTCGGCTTTGCGAGTGTAAGAGGTTTGCTTGACGACTTCGGGTGCCATCCAAAAAACCGAGCCCTGCAGAGATGGTCGGTTCTTGGCGTTCGGAGTGCCACTACTGAGTAGATTGGAAGCTTCGATTTTCTTTGAGATTCCGAAGTCAGAAATCTTGATGCCACCTTTGTTGTCGACTAGGATATTTGCACCCTTGATGTCGCGATGGATGATGTCTCGCCCGTGAAGGTATGCGAGACCAGTGACAATTTGGCGAACGAAACTGCGGATGAGAGGTTCCCGTAGGGCTCCGTATGAATTGAGCATCGACGTAACGGAACCACCGGGAACATATTCGAGGAAAATGTTGAGATGGTCCACCGTTGAGCTCGCACCAAGATATTGCACGATGTTAGGGTGTTGGAGGTCTCGGAGGAGACCGATCTCACGCTTCAGCGCGTCTATCATGCTTTTCTTCCTAGCATCCGTCTGGCTGTTTGAGCCGGGTGATGGTGTCTCGACCTGTTTAACTGCAAGAAGTTCTCCCGTCACTGCGTGGAGAGCGAGGTAGACACTGCCGAAAGATCCTTGACCAATGAGTGCACCCTTCATCCATTTGCTATCATCCCAAGAATCGCCCTGCAGGAAGCTTTGCAGTTCTTCGTCGGCATCCTCTCCGTCCTCGTTCAGAGCCTGGCTGATCTCTCGCAATGAGCCGCTAGCTTCTGTGCTACCCTCGTCAAAGTAGCTTCCATTGACGATGTTGCCATCCGGATCGGTAACATTAACATTTGTAGTATCTGACCCGCTGTCGAAAGACACGTACGACTTTCTATTGGGCTCGGTTGGAGATTCTTCTTGCACTCTCTCAAGCATCGAAGATGCAACTGAGTCTCTGTAATTTCTACCTCTCGACAGATCCAAAGGTCGCACCTTGGCCAGTTGGCTGTTGCCGTTGAGCCAAGTATCAGCAATTGTTGGCATTGGCGGTGCATTGTCGACGCTCGAGGCAAAGCTGAGGTTACTTGCAACACTCAACCGGCTGTTGACCTTGCTAAGACGGGTGGACCTGCGAAGTGATAACCGGGCTGTACGATCGATCTCCTCACGTGGATGATCCGGAAAGTATGTCGTCAGATCTGAAGTGATCAACTCGCTTGGAGGTCGCTGCCCAAAGAATTGGCGAAGGACGCCCTTCTTGCCTGCGGATTTATGCCTTGTGGTATCTCTTGGTCGCTCCATAGATGGGGGCCTCTCCAGATCTTTGGCCGCATTATAAACATTGCGTTCCCGCTCGCCAGCAGAGACAGCCGATCCGGTAAAGGAAGCGGGTGAAAGTGGATGTTGGAGACCATTATCCCAGCTCTCACCCAGGACTTTCTGGACTTTCAGTTGGCTGCGTTTGTTGTCGGCAGTCTCGAGGGCGCGGTTGTGAGTTGCGGTGGCCTCTTCCATCGCAATGCCAGCAGCACGTTGCAGTTCGGCATCACCAGGGTCTCCTGCGTTCATCTTGCGCAGGATAAGACGATTTCGCTCCGGCCTCCTCTGATCCTTGATAATACGCCACAGCTCGTTCTCTGATAACCGTCGACATTGGCTTGGATCGGCATCCACACCAGCAAGAACGTAGAAGCAGTAGTTCCTGTCATGGTCCTCTCGATAGCCAAACTTCCGTAAGGTTACGCGCATAACTTCATCACAAGACTGGCAGTCTGCAACTTTCACAACCTTGGTCAGCCCACCAGATGAAATGACCCGGATCACATCTTGGCCCTGCGGTAGTTGAGCCATCAGTGAGCCATCAATGCTGCCATTACCACGTGTGTGGTGGTTGATCATACGTGCTGTCTGTGGGCCTGAACCATCTGAAGGAGTAACTGGGCGACGCCCAGAAATTGTTGCGGCGCTAGTTGGATTTGAAGCATTGAAGTATCCTTGTTGTCGAGACATCTCTGCAGGGCTCATGACACCATATCTTTGTTGTCTTGCAGGCCTCACTTCCGATACTGTGAGGGGCGATGTTGGCCTCGAGGGTGGCTTGGCATAGTTCTCAGGTATCGAGGATGCTGGCTGGAAGCTCTCAAATTGTCTAGAGTATCTCTTGCTTGCTGGAGGGGGTTGGGCAGTTCTGCCGGAGTTAGGGGGTCGTGGTGAGCCGGACGACGAGGGAGTATACGAATCGAGGCCTGCAAAAGAGTCCTAACCGGTTAGTATAGCCATTATCAGTGCATTCGATGTGTGCTTACTCTATTCCTCTTTTTCTGGTTGGCGTATGCCTTTGTCCTGAGCTTCTTGATGTTCAAGAACAAACGCACACGATCGCCAATCTTGTCAATGCCCATCTCCTGAAGAATTGTCTTGTCCATCTCCAGCAAGTTCTCCCCATTGATGTTGTTCTTGCGGAATATCTTTTCATAATCACCGCAGTTGACGCTCCTTAACCAGTCGCCAACCCGATCCTCATCCCAATTCTTGGCAGAGTCGGGGCTGTCGACATCGGAGAACTCGGACTCAGTGGGACTGGCAAACGAAGTATTCGCGGTGACCATGGCTGGTATTCTTCGGCTTGAGGGCGCTGCAGACGATGGACCGGAAGAGGAAAGACCGGAGCCCGAGGCCAGCTGGGCTGGGAAAGGGGACTTGGAAGCTAGCATAGCCATTGTATCGACGTATTGACTGTTGACTATCCGTGGAACATATTATGAGTATGCGCAATGGTGTTGGTTTCTGGTATCGAGGTGCGGTAACGAACGGGTAGGGCGATGTCCAATATGTATACACGAGGGAGCACGCAGTGTCGCGTGGAGATTGTGGATGGGGCCGGGAAGTCCAGGGGATGCTTCTGTATATGAGGCTGTTTTTGGATTGCGAATGTGCTTGACGTGTGTGTGGAGTGGTGGAGCGACTTGATGAGTGCTGAGCAGACGAAGTTTCGAAATAGAAGCTCGCGATATTGAGATAGTTTCAGCGTTGGAGGTGCGATGTAGAATCAAGCACGGCGAGACTTCAGAAACACGTCAACAATTACGAGCGACAAAACGTGAAATGGCAGGACGCACATACCAGAAGTCTTATTATTACCTATTAGGAGGCGTGCGGTCGAGGAAGAGAGGCGTGTGCAGGCAGGAGAAGGAGAGGAGGTGGGATGGATGGATGGATGGATGGATGGTTTTGGTTGTCGGGAGCCCTGGGCCTTGCACTCGCACTCTGTGTCCGTTGGTGCTCGGGGGTTGGGTTGAATGGATTTGGAGAGCTTGGAGTGGCCATAAATGGGTTGGAGGGATGATTCTGGTGGGCGGCTTCTGATACCATGCCCGCTGAAACACCTGGGTTCGGCGGGGGCACGGGCGAGCAATGCAGGGGTCGTCGTACCAGTCGCGTCGGCCGGCGTGGTTACGGTCCTGTACTAGTGGACACAGGCACACAGGGCAATCTTGGAGTTGGGCCGTGTTCTTCAAGGCCTTTGTTTGATGCGGCGTGGAAACAAAGGAAGTCAAAATGGCATTCGTGTTGGCGGGGAATGTCGGCTTCACTTTCGCTCTCCACGCAAGATTTGGCCTGTGTCGCATCCAAACTGTATTCCGGAGGTACCGTACTGTATTTCATACGGCGGCGCACGCACGTAGCCAGGCGGTTGTCGTGACAGAGAGTCACCAGCGTGGTGATGCTGTCCTGTCCTGTCCTGTCCTGGACTTTGTTCGTTCGTTCGCTCGCTGCTGGCCAGGGGCATCATCATCCGGTGCAGGCAAGTGTTTGAGAGAGCGCCGACTTGCACCGCGCCAGGGGTTCTCGTCGTCGGTGCTGAGCGCTGCTAACTAATCCGTTTCTCTGCGCCTCCAATCAAGGCACTTTGTGCAATTCATTGAATCAACGTGAAACATGGCGCCGCAGTGCCACGGATTCTGCCTTCATCTCCACGCCAGATCTTCTTCTTCACGCCCGTCGACGGTGAACACGAAAACGACGAGAGGAGACGACGACACGCGTGGAAGCTTTTTCTTCGTGTTGTGCACACTGTCAGTCCCCTCGGTCATCCCTCGACTTCAGACACCGCCTATCCTGACTGACGGACAGATTGGGGGCATGTTGAGCACGATCTGCACTATAGATGAGGTCATATAGGATCTGTGTTCGTCTGAACATGTCCTATCTAGATGCGATACGGGATAGCTCATTTCCCTCCTTCATGGCATTGCAGCTTTGCCTATCACTTCCGCCGCGCCATATGACAGTGCCAGCACAATCAATGATGCCATGATGGCACATACAGTGCAGTGCAGGAAATAGATACGGTAAACTGTTTCCAAGGCTGAAGTCCAAAGTCCCCAGGAATGGGGAGCTTCGAAAAACCACGAGTCTGCTGACTGTCAATCCTCGCTCGTGAACCCCCTCCTGATAAAACTCTTGGCTTCCATGGGACACCCTACTATGCTTTCGGACAGCCGCTCACCGCTCGCTACACCAACTTATGGGGTTATTGTTCTTCCTATTGAAACATTCTCTCGCCATACCAGTACTGTACGGTACTGGCACTTGAGAAGTCCGCCGTGTCCGCTCCGTTGGAAGGACGCGTTCCTGGTCTCCGCGACTCCGTTTGATGTTTCCTGGCATGGGGCACGGATGTGTAGCTGGCCAATTCATGAAACGAAAGCCCAAAATAAGCTGAAAAGTTTACGCATCTTCGCAAAGCCAAGAAAACGCAACATGCTTTCCACGAGATATCAGATACCCCCTCGGGCATTTTGATCGCTTATTGTTGTACAGTATGGACGGAGCATGCAGCCAGCCGTGTCCGTAATGGAGATCTGGAGAGCACGAAGCCACCGCGCCAGCACGGTACGGTATCTTGTGTAAGGTTTGCTTCGAGCCACGTTCAAGACAACACCAAGAGAAAGCCCCGAGAATGGGGTCAGCGCATAAGTTACAATTGTCTCCAGGGTTTGAAGACTCCCAAAAGCTCATTTCCTTAAATCTTTGGTTGAGACGTCGCATTGTCTTATGTTTTTGTCCGGACGGTCCTCCCATATATTATGATGTGGCAGACATGTTTTATTATTTTGGACCAACGGCGAGTGGCATATGCATTGTGAATCTCCCGATATTGAGGTTGGATGAAAAGTGACATGTAGCACACAGATTGAGCCTCCTTGGAAAGGGGGGACAAGCGAACAAGCAGAGCGGTGCGGGGGAACAGATAATCCGCAGCAAGCACGTGAACAGCCCGCTTTAGAGATAGCCCGCACCCATGCTCGCCGCCTCGGAACGGGTCACCGTACAAGCTCAAGCTTGACTGCCAGCTCCAGCCTTGGACAGTACACGCAGCCTCGAGCTTCATATGCCCAGGACCATGCGGTAGCTTCACTTATGGCACTCGACCCGTCAAACGGCTATGTAGCCGCTCCAAACCTGCAGAATCTAGATGAGACCCTGCTACCAATCTTCAATGTCGAACGAGTCCAGCTCCAATTCTCCATAGCCTCCGACTTCGTTGCTGCTCAAGTCGCAAATAACGTCCTGGTGCTTGCGCTTTCCAATGGCAGGATCCTCCGAATAGACCTTGATAATCCCGAGGACATAGATGGTATGCTGTGTGTGGACCTGTGAGCCTTCTGTTACTAACTTGCTTCTTCCCTAGACATCGACTTGCCCAAGAAGACCTCTGAGGTCGGCGTCATACGGCGCATGTTCCTCGACCCCACAGCCTCCCACCTCATCATATGTACTGCGCTTGGAGAAAACTACTATCTGCATACTCAGTCGCGGCAACCAAGACCTCTTTCGCGACTCCGGGGCGTATCGATAGAATGCATAGCTTGGAATCCCTCTCTGCCTACGGCTTCCACACGAGAGATTCTTATCGGAGCATCCGATGGCAATATATATGAAGGCTACATTGAAACATCCACTGAATTCTACCGAAAAGAAGATAAATACTTAAAACTCTTGCAAAGGATTCCGGAGGGTCCAATTACTGGGCTATGGGTTGACTTGGTCGCTGGGAAACCAGAAGTACGAAGGGTCATGGTGGCTACCCAGAGCGAACTCTTACACTTCATTGGCAAAATTGGCCGGGTTGCGCACGAGGGTGGGGCTTCAATATTTACAAGGCTGTTCGAGAACGAGCAGCCAACTGTTCATGAAATATCACGGGTCTCCAATACAGCGACATCCTCTTTGGTCGTTTCGCCAGATCGTCCTGATGCTGCTTCGCCCGAAAATCTCGACCTTGACCGTATATTTGCATGGCTGTCATCACAAGGTGTCTACCATGGTCGGCTACTTACCACACCAGCAACACCTGACTTAGGCAACAAGGTCTTTGCAGAAGCAAAGCTGCTGCCTAGATCTCACTTGCCAGCTTCCGAGTCTTCCTCTGGTCGAAAGAAGCCCATCCAAGAACCTGTTGATTCTATTGCGTTGACGCAATGGCATATTTTGCTTTTGGTAGGAAATCGAGTCATTGCTGTAAACCGTCTGGATGACAGGGTTATATTTGATCAGGTTGTCTTGGAGCCGGGCCAGGAAGCCCTTGGATTATTTGCTGATCTTCAAAAGAATACATTCTGGCTGTTCACAACACAAGAAATCCTAGAAATTGTAGTCACAGATGAGGATAGAGACGTATGGAAAGTCATGTTGCAAGTCGAGCATTTTGACGCAGCCCTTCGGTATGCCAAAGGTCCGTTGCAAAAGGATGCCGTGGCCACCGCATCTGGTGACTACCTTGTCAGTAAGGGCGCATTCATCGACGCAGCAGGAGTTTATGGAAAGAGCAGCAAGCCTTTTGAGCAAGTCGCCTTGACGTTCATTGACAACGAGCAACAGGACGCCCTCCGCAAATATCTTCAGACGAAGCTCACAACATTCAAAAAGTCTGCAATCATGCAACGTATCATGATTGCAAGTTGGCTAGTCGAGATTTTCATGTCGAAGCTCAACTCGCTCGATGATACCATTGTAACCAAGGCAGAGCTGTCGGAAACTCTGAATCCGGAACAGACGAAGAATCAACTTGACGCAATTCGTACTGAATTCCAAGATTTCGTCACCAAATACAAGTCGGACTTGGACCGAAAGACCACGTACGATATCATCAGTAGTCATGGCCGGGAAGACGAGCTCCTCTTCTTTGCTAGCGCTGTTAATGACTACAACTATGTGCTCGCATACTGGATACAGCGAGACCGTTGGAGAGAAGCTCTGAATGTTTTGAAGAAGCAAACGGAGCCCGACATCTTCTACAGATACAGCAGTGGACTTATTACTCACGTTGCAACCGATCTTGTCGACATTTTAATGAGACACTCCGATCTCCAACCGCGCAACCTCATTCCGGCTCTGTTGAATTATGATACAAGTTTCAAAGGTCCGCTTTCGCAAAATCAGGCAGTCCGTTACCTTCTCCATGTCATCAACCAGTTAAATTCAACCGACGCCGCTGTTCATAACACACTCATCTCTATCTACGCATCCCACCCATCTAAAGACGAATCGGCTCTCCTGGCTTACCTCGAATCCCAAGGTGACGAACCAAGTTTTGACTCCGATTTCGCTCTGCGCCTGTGTATAGAGCACTCTCGCGTCCAATCTTGCGTGCATATCTACAGCACTATGGGTCAATATCTGCAAGCCGTGGAATTAGCACTCACTCACAACGAGATTGACCTGGCGTCGTTGATTGCTGATAGACCCGTCTCCAATGCACCCCTGCGGAAAAAGCTCTGGCTTGCTGTTGCAAAGAAAGTGATATCACAGTCTAACGGCATCAAAACGGCCATAGAATTCCTTAAGCGGTGTGACCTTCTGAAGATTGAGGATTTGATACCCTTCTTCCCTGATTTTGTCGTCATCGACGACTTCAAAGAAGAAATCTGCGCAGCACTCGAAGATTATAGCCGCAATATCGATGGGCTCAAGAAAGAAATGGACGAATCCT
Organism: Pezicula carpinea; assembly: GCA_026119845.1. Lineage (NCBI taxonomy): Eukaryota > Fungi > Ascomycota > Leotiomycetes > Helotiales > Dermateaceae > Pezicula > Pezicula carpinea. The sequence goes on along the minus strand of JALRMK010000041.1, from coordinate 96,298 downwards.
CACAGACTGCCACAAATATCAAGATTGACATAGCGGCATTAGATCACCGCTATGCGATCGTTGAGCCGGGCGAAAAATGCTATACATGCGAATTGCCATTGCTGAGTAGACAATTCTTCGTGTTCCCGTGTCAGCACGCATTCCACAGCGACTGCCTCGGGCGGAAGGTTATGGAGCAAGTAGGTGTAGCGACAGGCAAAAGAATTAGGGAAGTGCAGGGTTTGATCAGTAAAGGGATGGTCTCGGGTGCTAGGAGGGATGCTGCTATTGCAGAGTTAGACGGTTTAGTCGCTTCCGCTTGGTGAGTTGGAATCTTGCTTAAACATCTTGGCCTGTCTGACTGACATCCCCTTACAGCATCCTGTGTAGCGAATTCGCTATCAAACGTATTGACGAGCCATTTATCCAACCTTCGGACGACAGGGACGAGTGGGCACTGTAATCATGTAGAATAATAAATGCATTGTTGTTGGCGTCTATTCCCGGTTCTATAGTTGCACGCGTCACGTCTCTGGAGTCTCAACACTTATGGTCTGAACGCCATACCCAGCGAGCTGACGCTGCGGCGTCTTTCTTCTCGTTGATAGTGATTAACAACATGAGGCGTAGAATATCAATCAGACACCGGCTGCAATTCAGTGCCTAGACATCTCCGAGCTTTCAAGAATTTCTGACTGCCTTTATGAAGGGTATGTTTACAAACATGCCAACGCCTCTAATGCTTAGTTTAGCCTAGTAGTACTGCAACCTTACGTCCTGTAATCTCCATTGATCGTGATATATTCATGACTGTTGCGTCTCTGATTAGCCCTACTCTCATTCTCGTCTTCTCGCATTTAATTCTCGAGGGGGAGCAATATTTGGACTAACCTGAAATCACAAGTCCAATAAACAGCCTCCTCACTTCCGCCGCCCAATTTAACTAAGATTTCAAGATCTTCATGCTCCAGTATTTCCGCAGCTCGTACCTCATCTACGCTCTCGGGCTCTCCATTGACCAACAGCTTGAGCTCTGCCGAACCATCAGATGGAATAAATGAGACGCTGGTCTTCTCAGGCACGATCTCGGGTACTTCGTTAATGGGCATGCCCGGCTCGGAAATCTGTGAGTAGCCTGCTGCGCAGAGGATGCGTCCCCAGTTTGCATCCTTTCCGTACAACGCTGTCTTAACTAAAGGTGACCTGGCGATCGTACTAGCTATCTTGCGAGCGCCGACTTCTGAAGGTGCTTCTGTTACACGGATGGTGACAAATTTGGTTGCACCCTCACCGTCTCGGACTACAAGTTTGGCGAGGTCAGTGGTGAAGGTTGTGAGGGTTTCTTGAAAAGCCGCATAGTCTTCCGAAGAGGAAGAAGTGACTTCTTGCCCTCCCGCTGCACCATTAGCAAGGACAGCAACGGTGTCGTTCGTAGAGGTGTCTCCGTCTATGGAGATACTATTGAATGATTTGTTGACAGCGTTAGTGAGTAGAGTCGGCAGAAGCGAGGCAGAGATGGGTGCATCAGTTGCGATCATGCCCAGCAGGGTTGCCATATTTGGGTGGATCATGCCGGCACCTATTTTCAAGTTTAAGTTATTGATCTTGACATATTTACTTTATTTCCTTGTTATCTTACCTTTCGTCATACCTGCTATGCTGTAGGTGATGGATGGCGAAGAGGGGAGATTGAAGGTGCGGGAGATAAGTTTTGGGAAGGTATCCGTTGTACAGATTGCACAGGCGGTTGAAAGCCAGTGGTCATGCGAGGTTCCTAGAGCGTCGTAGGCGGAGGGGATCTTGCGGAGGATCTTCTGGATGGGAAGCCTGAGTCACATGTTAGTTCTGGGTTGAGTACCTCAATGCTCGCAAAAGTTATACCTTTGTCCAATGACGCCTGTGCTCATCACTATGCTGCTCCCCCCCTTCCCATCAGTGGGCAGATCAAAACACTTATCAGCCTCCTCTCCCATATTTTCAGCATCCTCCATACCGCCCTTTCCAGTCACAGCATTGGCACATCCAGAGTTTACAATGATCGACCTGATACCCATATTGGCCCTTCTCTTGAGCATATTTCGGCTAACCGTCACCGGTGCAGCCTGGAACTTATTCTTCGTAAATACCGCAGCGGCAGCACATGGTATCTCTGAGGCCAGGAATGCCAAATCTGGCGTGCTCTTGTTGGTTGGTTTAACACCAACGTGAGTTCCTGACACCACGAAACCCTTAGGATAAGTTCCACTTGTTGGCACATATTTCAGCTTCGCGGCAGGAATTGAGGACTCGAGAGGTGCGGAGTAATGGCGAATGCTGGTTTGAGAAGCTTGGAATGGTCGTGCGAGATGTACCAGAGCTGATGAGGGCGATACTCTGGGGGCCATGGCTTGCGATCGAGGGCTTGAGAAGCTCTCAAACTACTGCTGCATCAATTGATAAGTAATTTGGCTTCTGGTATAGGAGTGAGGTCTTACACGAGTCTTCGCTGGTAGAATTGGTCACAATGAGCGCTTGTTCAAGCGCATGCACCCAAAAGAAAAGAAGTTTACGACTTGACTTCCTTGACTCACCGAGAGCAAGCAAGCATTGATCTGAGCAGGGGAGCTCGACAAAAAAGAAGTCGAGGGTACGAGGGGCTTTTGGGCCGATGTTTAGCCGCTCAGCCTCGCGGTGAGTCCACGACGATTGAACTTCAATATTTATATCTCGCTGCTTTGGAGCTTGATCCAATCCTACCTACCTAGCTATATAATACCTCACACCCCTTGCCGCAAATTATGTACATCCCCAGCGCGTAAAAGATCCGCAGCTTCGGCTGTGTGTATCTATTCCAAAGTCTCTCCGATCCGACTCACGAATCCTATTCAATCGCAGACATCAAAATGCCGCCAACTAATCCATGGGGAAAGACACTGAAACAAGACAACACATCCCAGACCGGGTTTCCCGGGTTGAAGGCTAAAGCAAAAGATGCTGCGCCCAAGTCCAGATACGAAGAGATACAGGAAGATGAGCTCATTGCACTGGCGGCAATCTACGACGAGGACTTCAAGCAGATACAAACAAACCAGGGGGCTTGGAAGGTGTGTTCTCTGTGCCATATGTACTACTGGACGTGATGGCTAATATGCGGGGCTAGAAAGCAGAGCCATCTTTTGAAATACGCATAAAATCGTCTGACGAAGACATAGCAATTACACTTGCGGTTACGCTTACAGCTACATACCCAAAGACAACTCCGTTATTGAGTGTCAAGGAACATGATTTTCTTCGAGATGTAACGCTTTTCAAGGTTCAAAAGGTTATCGAAACCAAATCTAAAGAACTGGTCTCAGAAGAACAAGCCATGATTATGGAGATTGTAGACGCCATTCGGGATGTGTTGGAAGATGCTGCTGATGCGAAAGCAGTTGGTCGCGAATTACCTAGTCTAGAAGAAGAGCGAGCAAACCATGAAGCAGCGGCTGCTAAGCTTGCAGAGGTAGAAAAGGAAGAAAAGGAGAAGCAGAAGCAACTAGAAAACTTAGAGGAAGAGCGTATGCTTGGCGACCTCGTTCAAGATGAGATCAAACGTCAAAAAGCAAAAGCGAAGGAGGTCAAGCGAAAGAGTCGACCACCACCAATGCTCACCCAGGCTTCCTACGAGAAGGTGGCACAAGGTGACTCACAGCATGAAATGCTAGCATTCGACCAGCCTATCACACTTGATGACGGTGAAAATCCTCTGATATTCCAAGTTATCACGGGGAAAAGCTGTATTCGCCAAGGTCCGGTATCTACGTGCTTCAGTGTGAGGCCAGTCATTACTCAAGGAGTAAACCAGACTCCTCTCCTAGCATTAAAGCAAACGAACTTAGCGACGGGAGCAAAAGACCACAACAATTTCAAAAAGCAGCTTCAAGTGCTTGAGACTGAGCTCGAAGCCCTTAAGAAGATCAGACATCAAAACATACTTAATCTATTAGATTTCAAAGTACACAAGACCACGGAGGAAGAGTCTAATTCTGGGTGGACTGTCAGTGTGCTAAGCGAGTTTGCGGAAAAGGGTTCCTTGGAGGAATTGCTGGATATCACTGGAACTCTAGGCGTCGACAAAGTCCGCTCCTGGACTATAGAACTACTGGATGCAATCCGCTTTCTACACGAGCATGGTATACTTCACGAGGATATCCACACCGGCAATGTCCTTGTGGTCCGGCAGTCAACCGGAGAAGCTCGGCCAAAGCTGGCTGACGCAGGTTATCAGAGGAAATTGCATGGTCTTAGTGATAACAAACGTTCAACAAATACTGTTGCCGTTGCCAAGTCAGCGTACTGGCTCCCACCCGAAATGGCAAGCACTGATCAGGCTCAGTACTCTCAGAAGACTGATGTCTGGGATTTTGGACTTCTTTTTCTGCAGATGATCTTTGGCCTAACTGTGGTAAAAAAGTACTCATCTCCAATGGCTTTGGCGGAGTCACTGGCCTTGTCTGATTCCTTACACGAATTCGTACACAAGCTCTTTAAGGCAGATCCTAAGAAACGACCCCGTGCTTTCGAATTAAGTTCCTGCGAGTTTCTAGCCACCGATGCCCCTATTCTAGACGGTAACGGCTCAGCAATTGCATCCAGACTTGGATCAATGACTTCACTTCTTCCTGCGACTCCAGGTCGACGAAGACATGACTCGATGAATAGCTACGGTCCATTTTCTAGATACAAGGAAGACTTTGTTGAGGAAGGCCGTCTGGGCAAAGGAGGCTTTGGTGAAGTTGTGAAGGCAAGAAAAAAGCTTGATGGGCAGATTTACGCCATAAAGAAAATTACTCAGAAGTCTTCAGCCTCGCTGACCGAAGTATTGAAAGAAGTTCGCCTCTTATCCCAGCTGAGCCACCCATCAGTCGTCCGTAAGTTCATTTGTAATTTCCTCGTAGTTACCCTTTCCTTTCCTCCGCTTCCTGAAAAAATGCGGTCGACGTCAGCATTTTGTTTTGAGTAGCCACATCCCTGGTCAGGACTGACCTCTTGATGCGTTGCAGGATATTACAACACCTGGACCGAGGAACTGCCAGATGTGGACGAAACCGAAGAGGAGATTACAACTGAAGATGCCGCAACTGAGGATTCTACGAGCGATATATCCCCAGGAACAGGACCTAATATTGAATTTGGTGCTTCTACTGGCGGACTTGACTTTATGTCTTCAAGTGGATATCCTCAGATCGAGTTTGGTTATGATGAAGAGTCTGGATCCGATGAGGAAGACGAGGAAGACGAGTCAACAAGCCTCGATTCTCAAGCCCTCAATGGAGGAAACAACGGAGGCAATGGCCTAATATTGAACAGGGCCAGATCCGGTAGTCGCTTCCAACGATCATTCAAGACCGTGCTTTACATCTCTATGGAGTATTGCGAGAGGCGAACACTACGCGATCTAATCAAGCGAGATCTTTACAAGGATAATGATGAGATATGGCGCCTCTTCAGGCAAGTCCTAGAGGGCCTGGTCCATATCCATGGTCTGAATATCGTACATCGCGACCTCAAGCCAGAAAACATTTTCATTGACGGTGTTGGAAATGTCAGAATAGGAGACTTCGGCTTGGCAACAAGTGGCCAATACTCAGCTGCCCACAAAGCATCCTCAGCTGCGGTGCATATAAATGGTGATCTCACAAGGAGCATTGGCACCCCGACTTATGTTGCGCCAGAAATCAGATCATCTGCGGGTGGCCTTTACAGCAGCAAAGTCGACATGTACTCCCTGGGTATCATTTTCTTTGAAATGAACTACCCAGCGGTTCTGGGCATGCAACGCGCCCAGGTTATCGAAGGCCTCAGACAGAAGCGACCTATCCTACCTGCTGATTTCAATACACACGAGAAAGCCGTGCAAGCGGATATAATATTGTCACTGCTAAACCACAGCCCGAAAGAGCGCCCTGCAAGTTCTGAACTTTTGCAAAGTGGCAAACTGCCAGTGCAGATGGAGAGCGAGACCATTCGACAAACCCTAGCCGGCTTGTCAGACTCTAGGTCGCCGTATTATCACAAGATGATGAGTGCACTGTTCTCACGCCCTACCGTGCAGGCCAAGGATGTGGCTTGGGATATGTCTACTACAAGCCGTAGTGCGAACGATCTTTTGCTTCAAGGCATCGTTAAGCAGCAGCTTACTTCCATATTCCGTCACCACGGTGCAGTGGAAACCCCGCGAAGCTCCGTCTTCCCCCGCTCAGGTCACTATGGGCCGAATGCTGTACAGTTGTTGGATACAAGCGGTACTTTAGTGCAACTTCCCTATGATCTCACGCTTCCGCATGCTCGGGCAATTGCCAAGCATGAACCTTCTGTCCAGCGATCCTTTGCCTTTGCACCTGTATTTCGAGATAAGCATGATGGCGGACAACCACATACCGTCGCCGAGGTAGACTTCGATATTGTCTCCACGGACAGTTTGGATTTGGCTTTGAAAGAGGCAGAAGTGATCAAGGTTCTTGATGAGATCGTCACAAAGTTTCCTTCAGTAGCTGCGACGCAAATGTGCTTCCATATCAACCACTCTGATCTTCTTGATCTCATATTCGATTTCTGCAGGATCGAAGACAGTGTGCGACAGGCCGCCGCAGATACACTAAGCAAGCTCAACATCCATCCATTCACTTGGCAGAAAATCCGAACTGAACTACGATCGCCACTCATCGGAGTGTCTGCAACAAGTGTTGATGATCTACAACGCTTCGACTTCAGAGGTGTGTCACTCTCACCACTCTGTTTTCTGTAGAGACACTGACCAGTCATAGACACCCCAACCAAAGCCTTCCAGAGGCTCAAGACGATTTTCGAAGGCACAGATATATTCGAGAGGGCATCATCTACGCTTGCCCATTTACGAGAGGTCGTTGATTACACCAAGAAATTTGACGTGCGGAACAAAATCTACATCAATCCCCTAGGAAGTCTGAAGTTAAATTTCTACAAAGGTGGGGTACTATTTCAATGTCTTTATGATAAAAAGGCCAGAGATGTGTTCGCGGCCGGGGGCAGGTATGATTCCCTCATCCGCGAACACACTCATAAAAGCGGTGCACACCACGAGGAACGCCATGCAGTAGGTTTCAATTTGGCTTGGGAGAAATTGGCCAGACTTCCCAAAGCTAGCGCTAAAAGCTTTTTGAAGAAAGCAGAAGAGGAACCGCAAGGAGTGTGGAATACCAAGAGAGTAAGCAACGATCTTGATTTCCTATCCAATAGCAACTCGCTAAAATTTGAAAGTGTGATGTTCTTGTCGCCAGCTTCGACGCATCCGTCTCGCGCTCCACAGGTGTGGAGATCGTTCAGCAGCTTTGGGCATACGACATCAGCGCCGAGTTAGCCCGCGATGCTCGGTCTCCAGAAGACCTTCTAGCCAAATACCGCGATGATCATCATTCCTGGGTTGTGATAATTAAACAGGACTCGGTTTTGAAGGTCAAGAGTATCGACAGGAAGGATATCCAAGACATTGAGATTCCATCAACACAGCTGATGAGTTGGCTGCGAGGTGAGATTCGAGAGAGGGATCAGAGAGAAAGCATACAGCAGCCTCAAAGATCGAGACTCCAACGAAATTCTAGTGCGCAGGATGCAGGCATGCCAGATCGTGAGCAAGATGTAAGAGTACTAATCGCTGGTACGAAAAGCAAGAAGTCGAATCGCCGCAACATTGTCGAACAAGCACAGGCTCGTGCGTCCATACTCGTCCAATCATTCCTCGACGGTCCTATCGCCGCCATTGAAACCACAGATCACGTTATGGAGCTGATAAGGGAGACCCGACTCTCTGACCCCGAGAGTTGGCGTAAGGTTACTCACAGTGTCCCGACCACCGAGAGAAGATATATCGGAGAGATTCATGATATGATGAATGGGCTGGCGTTTCAAAACAAAGACATCACAAGAAATGCCTTTGTTTACAACTTTCGAACAGGCACATGCATTTACTATGACCTTGGAGCTTGATTTGGCCGCGTGTATAAGCATGATAGCAGGGAGGAAGGCGCCAACGCCGAATAAAGCGGAATTCGTAAATACCCGAAGGTGACCTCTGGAGAATAGATGTCTAAGTTGAGAGTACAAGCCTGCAAAACATGTGAACCTGCACCAGCATATCAATATGTACGGAAGTACTTCTAAATAGAATTCCGACTACAATGAGCCAATCTGGCGCTTTTCGCTTTGAGAGAGCGACGGCACGTGAGTAAAACAGCGTCCAAATATGCTAGGATCGGCCGTTGGAAGCTCACTGGTCAGAAGATGGATTATTATACTTAGATAATTCATTCTACATTAACAAACATAACCCGAAACTGCCCGGGTAGCTCAATCGGTAGAGCGTGTGGCTCTTAAGCAGAATTGGTAACAGTTCGAATCCAAGAACACCTCAAGGTCGTGGGTTCGAGCCCCACCTCGGGCTCTACTCCCGAGGTTGTCAAAATTGACAGCTTCCAATGCTTTTTTGCTCTTTTGTTCTAGCCATGCAGTTGTGGAATGAATGAACTTTCCGGCTCGGTGGTTTTTTTTGTGTGGCTTCCTTGATCTGATAAACGAAACGCTAATCAACAAAACAAGGGAACTCTCGGTTGGGATAATGGCAAGCAGGTGTAGCTATGAGACGCTTGAACTTGTTTGTCCTGAGGCTACCACATCTCCTCTCACGAGGTATTTGACGGCGAGTTGCAGTATTGTTCTGCTGTTTTGGTCAATGCTTTTGTATTTGTATTTTTTATAGCTTCCTAGGGCTTTGTTGGTGTTGTCTTCTCTTTGTTTTGCTTCCATTATGTTTTGGCCTGCTACTCTGCACACATGACATAGATCCCTCCACTTTCACTTCATCTTCCGTGAAGCTTGACTATCCGGAACGCTCAAAGCAAACACAGTTGACATGTTTCCCCGATGAACAACGAAGACGACTCCTCGCAGTCGCAAACAATCCACGAAGAGATCGCCGACCTCGAAAAGCGTCTCACAGATGCCAGAGCCCGTCTGAGCAGAACCATCCCTCATGAAGGTGTCACGACCCCGCCATCAAAGCTCCTGGACAGCAATGGTAAAGCACAGTTCTCATTCTCCCCAGCAAACTTCTCTAAGACTTCTTCCTAGGACCTCTGAGCATCTCATCCCACCACTTCCTCTTTTTGCTCTCAGATTCAGCCCTGCCACTCGGCTCCTTCGCCTTCAGCAGCGGCCTTGAATCCTATCTAGCCCACACAAAACCCCACGCGTCCTTCCCCGCCTTCCTCGACCTCTCGCTCTCTTCCTACGCCTCAACAACGCTACCTTATGTGCTCGCGGCTCACAGGAATCCTGCTGAGCTTGTCGAGCTTGACGACTCTCTGGATGCGGCTACCATGTGCACGGTTGGCCGGCGGGCTTCTGTAGCTCAGGGTCGAGCTTTGCTTTCCATTTGGGATCGGTCATTCAGAGAGGCGCTGCCAGCAGGTCTGGATGAGACAGCTTTACAGCGTCTAAAGGAATTTGCCGTGCTTTTGCGCAATTCTTCCTCCTTGGTATCGAATGACCTACCCGCGGCTTCAGCCCATCTAGGACCATTATTTGGGGTCATTGCCTCCATAGTAGGGTTGAGCTTGCAGCAAACTGCATATATTTTCATGCTGAGCCATGTGAAAGCGTTATTGTCGGCCGCAGTTCGCGCAAGTATGTTTGGACCGTACCATGCGCAGAAAGTTCTGGCAAGCATGGAGGTACAGAATGGTATCCGAGGAGTCATTGATAGGGAATGGCATACTAAGGTTGAAGATGCAGGTCAAAGTATCCCGGTCATGGATCTCTGGGTTGGAAGACACGAAATGTTGTATTCAAGGATCTTCAACAGTTGAACTTCTGCGAACTTCTCGTATTTGCAGGTGCTTCCTGATGCTACCAATTTTACTCCCAGTATGCTCTTTACAGAACTCCGCAGCGCCAAATACTGTCCCTAGCCATACGCCTCTACCATAAAATACAGTCCTTACGTAGATGTTACCGTTTCCTGCCTTAATCGCTGTCGCTGTCATACGCCACCAATGGCCCCAAGGATGCTGCTGGCTTTGCTTTTGGTGCAAATGATCCTCGAGCACCCTTCAGAGCAGCAAGCGTACTGTTTGAGAAGATCCCACCACTTTCTGCTTCTTCCTCAGCCGCAACCTGTGCATCCTCAATCATCATTCTCTGCTCTTCTTCAAGCTCCAAGCCTTGCCTTCCCAGCGGGTTCACTGCATTCACACCACGGGCGAAATACACATCGTCAGGAGCGTCATAGCCTGCGAGCCCAAAGCCTCCTTCTATCTTTTTTCGCTTCCGGGCTTCGGGATCTCGTCCTTCAATCTCGGCTACGAACTCAGCAGGTAGAGCTCTCCGAACAGCCTCAGCAGCCTGCTCTTCTATTTTCCGGACTTCTCGAGCTTGTGCCATGGGGTTTGGATCGGCGGTCGCCCATCGAACGTTAAGAATTTCGCTGTGATCTAAGGATTGATGCGCCATAGCCTCCTTCGCGAATTGGGCATTTGCTTCATTCGAGTATGTGATGAACCCGACACCACGGGTATTGAGAACACGAACTAATGAGATTAGCCATTGTTCAAGTCGCAACGGAATAGAGCATACTTACTGCGCTCAACCTGACCCCATTCTGCAAAATGCCTAGCCACAACTTCCTCGATATCATCACTGACGTGTATCCTTCCCACATATATCGTACGATTTTGTCTCATAAAGCTTCCCACACCTCCCATATCATCTCTATAGTCCGAGTGCTTGTCTCTTCCAAATACATCAACGTTTGGGTTGAACATGTCGTGGATGCCCGGTAGTCTGTGTAGGTATTCGCATTCCTGGCCTTTGGGGCATATACCTAAGTAGTTATCAGAACTAGTAATCTTAACGAAAAAAAAGCCAAATAAATCTTTTATACATACCTCGCGCGAAGAATAAACAGAAGTAGCTTCCAGGGACCTTGTCTGCCTTAGTATATCCTGTGTCTTTCGCAATGTTGCAGCGCCCCTTCGCCGCAGTCTTCGACGAGTATTTGTCTTCCCGATCACCACCCGACCATTTATTGTACCAGATGTTGAAAATCGTTCCTGTCTGCGGCGGCGGCTCATCCTTCATAGTCGAGGGGTCGACTTGTGGTCTTGCCGGACGCTTCTTTTTGCGAATGATCTTTTTAATTTTCTTCTCAGCGGGTGCAGCAACCTCGTTATTGATGGCTACGAGTGCGGTAGACTGCTCTTCAGAATCCTGAATGGGCGCCATGGTTGGCGATATTGCTGTTTCGACGTCAGCCATTTCAAAGTGGTGGTTGTCGCAACTTGAAGCTTCCTTTTGCGCTGATAATATTGAGGTCCTCAAGGCTGAGAACTAACCCAATCTGGACTACAGCTCACTGGTGCCTTATTTTAGCGCAAGGCTTCGAAAGAGCATATCAACACAAACACCCTCCACTCCAGCGCATTCAAGTCAATCTCAATCGTATTGTTGATTTCACTTTTGCTCAACGCAAATCTCCAGAGAAACAATGGGTGCAGATGCAAAGAAGCAAGTAGGCCATCCTCGCTTCTCTGGGGATCAGGTAAATTTCAGCTAGCTGCAGCCAGCCACCGCTCTTATGCTGTGTAACCCAAACAAAGGAAATCCTCAAGGTCACTGCTTGGGGAACTGTATGTATTGATGTCAACAGAAGCAATCACTAGATTACCCAGGATACAATGGCAAGCGTTATGATGATGGCTGCTGCTAGATCTTCATTCTCAGTGATGAGATCAGTCCCAGTATGTTCACTTTCCCGATACCCTTTCATTTGCATCTGGTTGCTAATATGTCTTCATCGGTAGGTCAAGCCATCTCGCTTTAGATCTAATCATCCGTTATGGAACTGCACGGCAAGGCAATTTTCCAACCGTCGATTACCAGCAACCCCATGCCATCACAACCCTCCAGGACGATTCCCACCACCATTCCAACCTCCACCTACCCAGTACATTGTTCAGGAATCTAGATTCGATGGCCCGGATATGCTTGTGGGATCCATCATTGGACTTTGCGTACTCATCTGTGCATACCACCTGAAGCTCGAGGAGGAATACACAGAAAGGGGGTTGCTAGTAACCATGGACAAGCACACACTGCTAAATATGGAAAATATTGCAGAGGGCCGTTATTACACATTGCTCACCTCAACTTTTGCGCACCACAGTATTTCCCATTTGGGCTTCAATATGTACACCCTGTGGTCCGTAGGGCGACCTATAGCAATGTTTTGGGGCTCCACCACATTCGCGATTTTATGGGTTGGCGGAGGCCTAGTCGGAAGTTTTGCTCAACTGCTTCACATGCAGTCTCCAAAACTTGGTGGAGCGGAAGGACAAAGTTCTGCCATTGGCGCTTCAGACAGTATCCTTGCGCTATTCACAGCTTTAGCTTTTGCCGTACCATCCGCCAGGGCCAAGTTCTTGTTCTTACCGATGACGATGCGGAGTGCAGCAGTCGTGACGTTTGGTCTGAGTGTTGCTTGTGAGCTCAACGGATGGATACCAGAGCTTGCCCATGCTTCTCACTTGGGCGGTATGGCTTTTGGTGGATTTTGGTGGCTGGTTGCGATTAGGAGGGGCAGGTTCACGTTTCGTTGAAGGACAAAACGATGCATTCTAACTTGTCGAAGGTGTGTGCGGCGTCATTAACTAACGACCTGGGCGTTCTAACGCAATTCGTTTTTGGTTGAGAGATCATGGTAAGAGATTGCAAGTGCTAGAACATTGATTCTGCAGCATAGGTATGAAAATACGTAAACGGCAACTGCTTTTGGCGTTTCAGGTGACAATGGATGGGTACCATTTTTACCCAAATTATTGATAGATACCTTAGGTAAAAACCAAACTCCTTACCACAAGCAATGGAACCGGGCATATATCCTTTCCTTCAACTTCTTTGAACATCAAGTAAGGGAGACTAGCTCTTATTAGGTACCTAGTTCTAGGTAGGTGTACCTACCTAGCCCTACCAATCTTACTTAGCTCTATTCCTCATTTCCTGGTTCAACTCCCGACAACCCCAGCATCACTTTTTTGATCACTTTAAATCTTACCCATTGCATGAATGCCACTCTTGTAGGAGATAAGAGGTTATGTCAACCGCCTACATGCGTCTGAGTGCACACAGGAATGATCCAAGTGCTTGGACATCAACAATCTTTCTCAGTGGGACGCAAACCAAACAGCGGCGCAGGTGTCGGAGGTAGAAGTACTCACATTCCCTTCTGCCATTCACATCCATTCTTTATCTCACCAGTACCACCTTTCAATGTCATGGTGCTACATTTGGGCATGTCGCCAGCTGCACAGGCCTCAGATCGCCTTACCGCCAGCGACTCGCTGTCCTGCAGGCAGCCGCCCGCATTTTTATATCAAGGTCGGCTTCAAGGATTCCAAGGACAAATTGTTTGTTTGGAGGTCACCTGGATCTCTGTCGAAGTCGCGAAATCCCTGGTTGGCTCAAATTGGCTGTTGGTTTATGTGCGGAGTAGTGCTGATTGAAACGTTGTGCCGCAATCCTACTTGTGCCTACCACAAGGCTATGTTTGCCGTCTTACATGGTTACATACAAACACAGAGGTTGGTTTATGTCAAGATATGGATGGCCGACAGCCTTTGCTATATATTTTCTCGTGGTGATGCCAGGACTCAGCCAAGATATGAGGCCTGTTCTGGACAGCTACTAAATTGAGTCATAGCCCATGCATGGCAGGGCAGCAGTGGACTGACTACCTTATGACTTGCATGGGGACGTGAAGTACTATATAATTTCCTGTGCCACCAGCTCACTGTTATGTCCTCCTTCTCAGTTTCCTGCTCTCTTCATCGAGAAGAAGACGCTTCGATTACAACAGCTTCAACCACATACTACCTCTTCACAGCCAATATGATTTTCACGCTTGCTCTACGTGTGCTTCAAGTAAGTTCCTCAGACCGTCGAGTATGAAGTGGCAGAACCCTTTATGCTAACAGCCACTTCTAGCTTCTCTTCGGTGCTGTCGTCCTTGCCTTGTCAGTTGTCTTAATCAATAGCTATGGCACGGGACATGCACCATCTCAGCTGGATTATGGGGCCTTCTGTGGCGCTTTCGGAATCATAGTTGCAGCTATTGGGATTGGTGCCATATTCATCGAGTTTCTCCAAGGAACGATTATAGGTGCAATCGATGCACTTACCACATTACTTGTCCTCGCTGCTGGAATTGTATGTAACCTTTATCGAATCTCAACTTCTTGTGCCTGCTGACCACTGTTTGACTTAGGCGTTTGCGGTTGCTGCAAAGACTGGAAGTTGTACGGATGATGATTATATAGTCACCAGAAAGATCTTCTCTGTTGGAAATAAGACATCAAACGGATCACTTACAAGCTACCTTAACGATCTTACGGGGAGATGCAGAATGGTGCAGGCTGATACTGTGTTCCTCTGGTTCTTATTCGCATGCTTCATTGGAACCACAATCCTCGGCTTCATGGGGAGGTCGAGAGGCAAGGGATACATTGTTTAGACGAACTCGATTTGCTGGGTCCGCTAGGAGCAGTTTTTTCAAGAGGAAACAAGAGAGGGAATTTTGGCCGAGGCCTACCAGTGACTGTGAGGGTCCTAATTCTTGATGGATAGTCTAACCCGGAAATTACTTAGTAATAGGTAATGATCCAATTGAACATTTGCAAATACTGGATTGTGTTCTCTTTGGCCCAAACCTTCTCCTGCTTTGTTTTCCAGGAGCCTTCCATTTCTCTCACCCATGTGCAAAAATAGTTACCTCTTCTCCATACCCAAATCTAACAAACAATCACATAGCCAAACAAAGTGCAACTGAAATACCTCAACTCCCTCGTTTGACGCTCCCCCCGGGTAAGATACAAAGGTTGTGGAGAACGAGAAAGGCGGGTAGGTGTAGTTGATTCCCGAGCTGTGTGCTTCGAGGATCAACGTTACTTCGGTGTTGCCGATATTAGTGAAGCCTAGGCGTGTAAGGTAGAGGGTTAGTTCTGGACGGTCTGTTATGTCGCTTGTTGTTATTACCGAGAGAGGATACTCCACAGACGATATCTGAGACTGTCGGTTCCTAGGATTTGTGGGTTTCTAATGACGTTGTTTGGTTCTAGTTATGTGATTTGTTAGAGAGAAGGAGGAGGTGTTGTCAGTTAGGCTGTTAGTCCTCGGCAGGGAGAACTTTTGCTATTGTGAAGTAGGAGGTCTAAATAACTTTGTGGGGTAATGGGTAATGGGTAATGGGTAACGATGTTACTGTGTTTGTTATTGTGCTACTTTAAGGAGCTTAAATATATTATGTCATGATCAATACGCTTTTACTCCCTGTAATAATAATGGTGGCAGGCTTCTTATAGCAATACTGTTATGCTACAGAAAAACTTGCTCAAAGGCCCGTGGAAATTTCCATTAAACGAATACTCAATTGGAGGGTTGAACACAGCCATCGTCCAGGATTTGGTAGATCTTAAGTTCATGGCACATGCACATGGTAACCCAGCTTTCGGTCACACTCGCTTACCCCCGATTTTAAGCGAGCGGCAGTGATGGTTGGCAGAGTTGTTTCGTCATTTATTTCTTACGCAAGGTACGAAAGGGCGTCGGAGGGTTTGAAGAACCCCCCCTGGCTAGCGTGACTACTTATACGTATATTTAGGGCATTAGTATTAGGATTGCGCACCCTAGAGACGCTGAAGTGGATTTAAGCGAGCTTTTTCGAGCTTGGGGGTGTTCTTCAAACCCTCCAAACCCCTTTCGTACTATCGTACAGTAATAACTTGTGATATATATAGGCACATTATAAAACAACAATGTTTGTTGACCGCCGGGGTTAGTGTGAATACTTGGTCTGCAGTCCGCTCACGTCTCTTATAATTCAAAGTCCTCCGACGAACTCTCGTTAGCAAAGCCGCAAAGCAATCAGCATAGCACAATTCAATAATTTTCAATTACACCTTGCACCCATAGGCATAGGTATAGACAGATAGACAAGAGCATGTAAACGAATGAATGAAGTCGAAGTTCATAGCTTCTAATCTTCGGTTTCTATATACAGGAGGTAGATACGAGGTTGGCATGCTCCACGTCCTACGCCAAATGGTATGCTATGCAAACGAAAGTCAAAATCTGATCTCCAAAACGACAAGATTCCCATGGAAGATGGTACCCTCCCACAACGCCCGCCTGCCCCCGCCAAAATGCATCAAAATCTAGCCCCAGGCTGATGTGACCTCTAAAAAATGCCACGCTCATTATCTAACAATAAATAACGGCCAAGAAATCATATACACATATAGTCGTTTCGCTCTTCGTTGCTTTTACATGGCAGCGTACATGATACCAGCAGCTGCAATACCAGCCACGGCTCCAATAGGTGCAGCCTTCGCGGGCGCGCTGCTCTTGCCCGTGGCACCAGCACCTAAACCAAGAGTTGCTGTGCCAGCGATACCGCTTCCAATACCTGTGCCAGCTGTAGCAGTTACCGCGTTCGCGACAACAGTTGCATCTGGCACGGACGTAGTACCAGTACCAATCTCGACCACGTTGGAAGATGTAGCGTTGAAGTTGGTTTGGGCGATTGATATCTGGTTGTTGGCGAGATCGTACACCAGGTAAGCCGATCGAATGAAGGTATCGCCAAGAACAGAAGCCGAAGATCCTGCAGGAGCGATACCAAAGAGACATGCCGGCGTTCCATCGGTGAAAGTGAGCTGCTTTCCAGATGATGTGCTAACCTCGAGGACTAGCTCATCCATAGTGACAGAAATGGTAGGCGAAGTGAATGTGAAGTCAAGGGAGGTGGTGTTCTTCTTCAAAGAGCAGGGTACGTAAGCTGCACCTTCGGAAGAGTCGTACTCGGCATTTACTTGCTCGTAAATAGCTTCAGCCATGGAGTCGGGCAAGTAGGTCAAGGAGCTACCCGAATCGAGAAGGACAGCCAAAGCCTGGTTGTTTGCAATGACGGTGCTGCCCAGAGTCAATCCAGTCATAGTGATGAGGAACTCATAGAATTTGCCGTCCTCCTGTTGAACTGGAAGGCTCTGCAGGGAACCAGTATACTGCGCCGTGTCGACACCACCGAAGAGGATGCTGCCAGTGCTGGCGTCGAGATCGTTCAGCCATAAACTATATGCATTTGATTGAATCAAACCATCAGCGACCATTTGCGCTGGTAGGTTGTTGTATGCTGCCTTTCCAGCTCGTCCGACCTGAACCTCATTGATTTGATAACCGATACCCAAAATTCCTTCATATGATGAACTTGTGTATCCAATGCCAAATTGCAGCTTATCCAATTTCGTCGATCCAATAGTGAAAGCATCCGTTACATAGTCTCCAGAAGCTCCCGATCCATCCACATAAGAAATGTTAAAGTCACTCGCGACATAGGCGTAGGTTGACGACGAGTTGGCAGAATATGTCCCTGCGAATGAACACGGACTTCCCTTTGCTTTACATGCAGTCGATGTTGGGGTGTTGACCCACAAATCTGAGCTTCCTGTGTCGAGATGTAACCGCAGGCTTTGAGCTGGAGTTCCTAAAGATGCATTGGCGAAATATAACGTTTCCTTGTTCACATTAGCCACGTCCACAGCGCATATGCTATGGGCGAACAGATCCTACCTCATTATCCAACGACGCTGTGACCGTTGTCGATCTCCGCCGTATTTTGTCTCTCCGTACTGGATCTGGGACACTCTTTCTCTGCATTGGAAATCCTACCACCCGCGGTGGTCCATCCGTCCTCGTGTTCAACTGTATTGCCGCAGTGCAAAATGACAAAAGCCCGGCCGCAAGGGCGACTGTTGTTGCACCCCTCATGATTAAATGTCTGACTTGACTTGCGAAGTGAAGGTTGTGAGGAACCCGTCGGTAATATGTATATTATTGCCTTAGTGAATCCTGGTGACGTGGATAGTCGTTTCCTTGCTCCAGTCTTTTTCTACGCTTGCTCGGCCTGTTCGGAACCTTCTCATGCAATCCCAGAAGCGGTCGGTGGCGAATGCGTATAGACCTAAAAGAAGTGACGATGATGGGGAAAGCGGTAGATCAACTATCTGTGCTCTTCGGATCGTACATATAAGTGTGGTGGGCAAGTCTGACGGTGTGAAGGTCTAAAGCGAAAAGCTGCCGTGTGTCCGAGGCTCTGGTGAAGGATGATTGTATTGTGCCGCAGTCTAGCGCAGTGTTGTACATATAATTGTGGTCGAAGGTGTGTCTGTAAGGCTGATGGAAGGGGAGCACGAGGGTGTATAGTGCAGAAAAGAAGCGAGGCTGAGTGCTCTGTACTCGCGGCCTGCCAATCTTACAATGAAATGTGTCGACCGAGGGGACGAAGATGATGTGAAATGCCAAGGGAACCAAGAGGACGGAAAGGCGAGAAGAAGATGGAGCCTCTGGCTCTTCGCGGAAGAGATGAGCTTCAGTAGTACTCGGTCGTACAGAAAATGCTCTTGGAGTTCTGGGGCATTATTTGGATGTCTTGGCCTCGCCCAGGATGCCGACAGTGGGCGCGCGAGGACTCCCAGGGGCAGTGACGCGGCCTCTGAGACGAGAGGTGCAAAGACCCAATGAACAGACACCGACGCAGCGAACAGCTCGACGACGGCCACTCACACGTCGGCATTCTGCGCAGCCGCACAGCACGACTTGGACAGTGGAGAGCGTGTTACGCAGTCGGATGGTGGAGGTGATGTGCTCTCGGCCAGGGCCAGGATCAGCTCTCCTGGAGCGCTATTAAAAGACCGATTCGTCGTTGCGGATGATGGTGCACAGGCACAGCGAGACGGTGCGGGCGTTGGATATCGACCTGGGTCAGGCCAGCATGAAACAGCCCTCGGTGCCTCCCAAACCAGAAATGCTCGCGGCCTCGTGGTCTGGGAACTCCAAACGTCTGGCACTACGCACCCGAGACCACTGCGGCGCCGAGGACGCTGCTGCTGCTGTTTGTGCAGCATCGTCGCCATTGAATCGTCGGAAGGAAGTGGCAACGGGAGTTCGAGCATCGTCGGTTCCTGCGGACCTTTGTGGCCATGAAAGATGAGCCAAACCCGTTGCAAGTCCTTTCGTACAAAGAGACGCGGCTGCCCACTGTGCGGAAGTATCACCTATTATTTTGGGACGTCCCACGACGCACGACGCGTCAAACACACACAGCCACGCTCGCAATCGCGCAAGTATGGCGATACATCATGAAGATGGCGGCGTTTGCAGGCTCTTGAAGGGTCTCTGTGCCATTGCTGTACTTCGTCCTGTACCGTGGTTTGTCGGTTGACGGTGGTGGGGAGGAGGAGGAGGAGGTTGTTCTTGCGAGGCCGAGGTGGCTGTGTGGCTGTGTGGCGCTGACTTGCTAACTAAGCGCCTCACTGCTCCACCCGTACACCGGACTCAGTGCTGTACGAGCACACCAAGACTTTGATCCTTCCAAGCCTTCGTCCTGCGTACCAAGCATAGCGCATTCTTGTCATCCGTTCAATGCTTTCGTTTCTTGTCATCCTCTAGGAGTCTGACACGACGATCAAGTCGAGAAAACCACATCTTCATGTCAAGTCGCATTGGTGTGTGGCATGGCATTACATTCGCATCATGTTCCCTTCGTTCCCTTGGCCCAAACGCCCACCCGATTTCCAAGCAACATGGCAGCACAAGGCAAATGCCACAAGCGCCTGGCTCCAAGACAAGATGTACGGCCGTGATCATTGTTGGACACTCCTACGAGGCTGTGTTGAAGCCATGAGCACCGGCATTTATTGGCAGTCGTTGCGCTGTTTCCGATTACGTTGGCATTAGGCGTTCTTTGTATTACTTCCGTATCCTTTGTCCTTACGTCTATCTGATGTTCTGAGACGAACTCCCGCATGGTCCAGGACAAATCTGGCTTGCGATGAACCTTTGCTAGTCTGCAGTTCGTATCGCATAAGATAGTAAGTAGTACATACTTACAATGATGTATTAATCAGTAGGATGCGTCTTCTCGAACTGGTCTCAGGTATATTATTGCACCGATCGACCAGTATGTGTCCGGTGCACCGTTCATCTGAATGTGTTGCTCTTCTTGCGCATGTTAGGTACAGTAATTCTCCGCTGCTCATACGCGTCCGGCTCCACATTTGACGACGAGTTGGGGATGGGATTGGTAGAAATGCACACCGCAGATGATTGTTGTGATAATAGTGTGAATAATACTGGACCAGTTTCCTCCCAGAAGACGATTCCTACTGTCGGGTACTACTGTATTACTCAGTTCAGCATCCAATCGTTCGCTCGGTCTCTTGGTACAAAAATACTCCTGTGCGAAGTCCTGGCGATGAGAAGAGAGAGACAGTCAGGGAGTCCTAGTCTCGCGCAATTGGCTTTGTACTCGTCATCCTCTAAATCTAACCTAATTTCTTAAAGTGAGCTCATCAACTTGATTGCTTACAGTAACCAAGGGACTACCTGTGCAGACTCAGCCATCACGCTAAGGCACCTTTCTTACCAGCTAGGGGATCGACACGAAGCATGGCATTTCATGATTCTCTCACCATCTTGCTCGCAAGCCACTTATTAGTACAGTAGCACTGATCTGATTTCGCATCAACATAAGCAGAGCCATAAATAACTTCTCAATATCACCCAGTGTCCTTTTATTAACAAGAGGCTGCTGTCCCTCTACTTCGCTCACAATTTTCATTCTTACAACCCAGCACCTTTTTGCCGTCAGCGCAATAAGCTCTACACAGATTTCCTCCTTCTCCGGCAACCTTCAAAGCGCAACTTAGACACGGAATTGGATTCTAAGTTTCGAGTCTGAGTCCGCCGCTCGGACCTCATCAGGTGTTCTCGGTTGGCCATAGAATTCCTTTTACTAGGTCAAGTAGATAGTGAGGATGGGAGATGCCTGTTAAAGAAGCCAATTATGCCACTCGCCCTATTACAACAAATGATGATTTCAGGCGTCCACTGCATCACCACTGGCAGAGCATGAAGAGCAAGACTTGGAGAGAAAACGTGGCAGTTATTGATCTGGTATGTTGTGCTGTGCTGTATTATAGATAGGATAAGCAAGGGCCAAGCCACCAGTTATAGAACTGTGTACACCTTCAGGTTGGAAGACTGTATCTCTCAATGATCAAAGACATCCAAAATTCGACTGTCCATCACGTAGCAATGTTAATGGTAAGGTAAGTAACAGACTTGATAATCTCACAGAAGCTTAAAAGCTCGTACTACCTGTTGCCACCGTTGCCGAGGGCGCGCTTTACAATCTCAGCCTTACACCAGCTATAAAGATAGAAATAGTGAATTACTAACCAAATAACTTCCTGTTTGGATAAGCGGTAGTTAGCTCCATTTCAATAAGTTGATTGGAACTAACAGCCAGCTGACGCCCTTCTTAAGGATGAAGACTCGTTCTGACTTAAGCTGGACCCCGCCCTTATAGACGTGTTATTTGCCAACTTTAAAACTTCTCCACAGGCTGGGTTGTTTCCAAGAGCTACCAGAGTTGAATTATCCTCTGGTAGCTTGGAGTTTTGTCAATTTGGGCTGATGCTAGTCCATCCCCTTTTTTTCCTCTCCCTTTTTTTCGGTCGTCGTCGTTTTGTTATTGTTACCTCTCGCTAGTCAACCTCGTGACTTGAAGATTCTCCTGACGGTGTGATCCCCCGCTTTTGCTACCAAAGAGTGCCTCGATTTCTTTTTATAAGAGGGTGTTGTTCACAGGCACACACAACCGCCAGCATGGACACAGGATGATTTGCCAGAAAAAGGCCTGAGGTTGAGAACGAGAGAAAGTCTAGTCTGGAAGTTACTTGTTTGGTTTGAGCAAGCCACACGTAAACTTTAAAGTATGAGGTAGCCACATTACCACCAGTAAAAGGACGACTACAAGGGAGGCCAGTTTGTTCTGTCGGAGCCATAGACGCCGAGTGTCAATTCATCAATGTACATTTTCTCTGGTCACCACACCGGACCATGATATGTTTCCTCCCGAACGCCTGGCTATGCTCCAAAAATATGTCCATGTTTTACAAGACTTTCCCATCGATGATTCTAGACTATATCTTCTAAGATTGTCTCTAATTCTTCTTTGCGGAAAGGCACCGAGAGCAGTTCCGTCCCAAGAGCATCCTTTCGACTCTGTATCATTTGATGATCGTGGAATCTGTGAGTTGTTAGCACATGTCGCTTCACTTACGGAGAAGGACTTACTCTTTCAGCAGCGTCCTAAAGTTCATCTCATTGCTGCATATAAATTCTTCGACAGCTTTTTGATACAGAACTCTGTACTCCACTCCTGGCTCTGATCGTCCCAAGCTACCTGTTCCGCGTTCATTATCGTCGTCGTCGTCATTGTTCCCAGAACTCTCTTCCATAGCGATCAACTGCTCTTCAACCAGAACTTTAAATAGATTCTTTGCATTCTCTGGCAAACTCTTCAGCACAAAACTTATGCCCTCTTTTCCGCCAACTCTCCTACCACTCCTTCCCAGAAGCTCGTGAACCTCGTCTACGACATCAACTTCTACTGCGTACGGCTGAAATGTCGTGCAATCATGAAATAGGAAATTATATGTTGATCTAAGAGAAGTATCCCACATTAGAGGGAACGATGGATGATCGGCGGAAGCGATGAGACTAATTTGAGGGTGCGAGCTCAGACGAGAAAGTATTGTTTGTGTTGTAGGCCTTCTAAGTGGAACGCCATCGATTGAGTTTATTATAATAGTGATATTCCGAGTGCTGTCCTGGTCAAGTAAAGCCATGATGTTCTCGAGCATTTCGGTTGGTTGCGAACCCAGCTTCTGACCAGGGTTAGAGATTGCACCTGCGACAGTATTCAAAATGTCTCGGATCGTGAGATTTGGTACATAGCCATTGATAATAACAATTTTACTACTCGTATTGTCCTCCTGGGTGTTGTAGACATACTCGGCAAATTTGTTCAAGAGTGACCTCTTTGAGCCCCAGCCGAAGATGCATATATTAAAGTCTTGACTGAGCTCGAACTGCCACTGATTGAATGATCCGGCGTGCGTATCCATAAGAAAGTTGATGTCTTCTGCATGAGGTTCCTTGAAGTTGCGAATAAGACTGAAGTATTCTTCATGATCAAGCAACGCCAACGAAGAAAGATTGTTATTCGAGGTCTGCGTTCTACCCCGGTTTTGTGCGAAATACAACTCATGTGGTGGGAGGTTCGACGGAAGTGGTGAAGGTTCCCGTTTTGGTCGTCCGCGCTTCTTCGAAGGAGTTACTGGCGCCTCAGGACCGTCACCTTGATCTTCTTCGAAATGGTCGTCTGGATCCGAGCCGTAGATATGTTCAAGGATATCTTGCTCATCTTCATCATTATCACTAGTATTGCCCAAAATCGTCCGCTCGATCAGTGTTTTGGCTGTTTTACGTCTGGCTGATCGATCTGCATTGCGTACAATGTTCGGTGTGCCGGTAGATTTACCGGTACCGTTCGCCTGGACAGGTGTAGAAAACAGCTTTTTACCTTGTAACGGTTTTGTAGGAGTCGCCACGTCGGATTTGAATTTGCTGCTGCTCAACGGGTGCCCTGCTGGTCTCTTTGTGGGTGTATTGGCCACTACATCCAAGGGTTTGTCTGCCTTAGATATTGTACTTGCAGATTCCGAATCTCCATGTCGGCTGACCTCGCGGTTCTGTGGCCTTACTTTTTCGACTGAACTCGTCCTAACCTTACTGGCTTTCACGCCTTCAGATTCCCATTGAAGTCTCGCAAGCTCGCGACTTATCTTTGGCTGGGGGGTTGCTGAAGCATTGACTGGGGATTCTGTATGTTGCTCCTGGTGTCCATTCTCTACAAAGCCTAATGCCGTGGTCGCACTCCCTGATCGCGCTATTCTTTTCCTAGAAGGAGTGCGCTCCAACGAGTCTTGCGTCTCGACATCTCCTAAATTCGAGAGTGCTTCGTCCACTAGTAGGTCTCCGTCGAGGATGCCATTCGACTCTCCTTCATGAGCATCCTCCTCGGTTTGTTTCTTGCGCTTCATAGTGCCAAGGCTGTGGTCAGAAGTTAGTATTGTATATCAAGAATTATCACGCATATTCGGGGAGCGCACCCTGATCATGGTCCTGCGACAACACTTCCTCACTACCCAAGCTCCCAGCTTTCTCTTTACTGCAACGCGCTGAGGAGGACGCGATGCCTGCAGGATCCCGATAGTTAATCCGGTCCGAAGGCCAAAGTGCGGGCGCAACTTCCCTGCACGGCGCGCTTGACGAGAGTAAGTAAACAAAAAGTCTTGACATTTATCCACACCGTCAACAAGTGAGAGAAGCTGCGTTTCATTCCTCATATGCCGCATGACTTATATGACACGTCTATGCTTAACCATAACTGAATACTCGCGTGAAGGATGCTCAATTGGTGGTTGGGTAAACCTGCAGATGGCAGAAGTCGCGTCGAAGGTAAGTGCGTTTTAGTAAAACAAAAACACATGCTGATGAAAGCAGATGAACAAGAACCTCCAGAAACCCCGGCACCAGTTTTCGCTGCTCGCGCTCTGAAAAGCGCCATATTTGGCACACCAGCTCCCCTCGATGACACAGCATTCGGGATTGACAGGGAGGCAGAGGAGGAAGGAGAAGGGGCTGAGGACACAGTCATAGAAGGCGTCATGGATCCAAAAATGCGGAGTGAGTCGCCAACAAAACCACCAGGTATACTTTTGACGCCAGGTACTGGAACAACACGTCGGAAGACAGTATCTTTTGGTAATGAAGTGCTGGACAATGAAGGAAAGAACGGTATAGGGAGAAGCGGAATCCCTAATAACTGTCCTGGAAAATTTCCTAGTCCCTGGTCTGCAAAGGTGGAGTCAAAGTCCTTGAAGAAAACCGCACTTACTAGAACACTGGAGAATGCTAGGGAGGGGAAGTCTGGGAATGCGGTCTTAGGGACGAGTGGTCTTCGGAACGAGGTAGTCAACTCGGAGGACGAAGCAGACAGCGCCGAGCCAGAAAACCCCAGGCGCAGCAAGGGGCTTTCGACTTCTCCACAGAAGGGTAACCAGGATCCGGTGAGAGAGTTGATTAAGAGGGACGATTTCGATGGAGATATGACATTAGATCTGAACGAGCCTCACTCTCAGTCAGGCAAATACTGGAAGTCGAATTACGACCAATACCATGAGGAAGCAAAGGCTGAGATGAAGAAGCTCTTGAAATACAAGCAGTTGGCGAAATCGTACGCAAAGAAGAAGGATGCAGAGGCCATTGACCTTGGAGAAAAGCTCAAGGAAGAGAAGCGCAAAGTCGTCAGCATGGAAGAGAAGATATCTGAACTAGGGGCGCTGATTGCAAAAAATGGCATGACCGGGTCAGACGATGATTCCCCTGAACTTATCAAAGAGCTTGCCAGGCAGACAGCCTTGACGCTGCAATATAAGACGCTGGTGGACGACTTTCAGGATGCATATCAGGAAAACCAAGGACACACAGATGACGGGATCACAGAAAGGCGTTTTGCCACGGCGCGGAACGAGCGGGCACTACTCGAGACACAGCAAGAACTCAACAAGGCACAGGAACGACTTCGAGATATGGAAGATCTTCGAAACGAATTGCACAGTTTGCGACTGGATTTGTCTGCCGCAGAGAGGAAGAACACCAAGCTCCAAGACGAGAATGGCAAGCTATCCCAAGATCTGAAACGTGCAAACTTGCAACTTGAAAGGGAAGAGAAGCGAAGACAATCCATGGAGGAGCAACGCGAGAGGAGAGATGGAGCATTTCAAGCACTCCAGGACGATTATGATAAGT
This sequence comes from Pezicula carpinea, assembly GCA_026119845.1. NCBI lineage: Eukaryota > Fungi > Ascomycota > Leotiomycetes > Helotiales > Dermateaceae > Pezicula > Pezicula carpinea. The sequence continues at coordinate 70,498 of JALRMK010000041.1, read as the reverse complement.
TGAAGGAATTAAGCAAAAAGGCTCGTCAAGATGACCAGGAGCTCCTAAAGAAGCGCCAAGAGCAAGTAAAAGAGCTGAAGAAATTGGTGTTGACCTCACAACAAGAAGCTCGGACATGTAAGCAGACCATGGAGCAATACAAGGCTGCTGAAGATGCGCGAAATGTAGAGAGGACATTCTTTGAATCGAATCCAGAAAAGGAGCTTCGCTCAAAATCCAGAACCATTGAGACGAAGCAGCTGGATCTACTTCCGAGGACGATGATCAGAAGAGAAGAACCTCGCGCTCGTGAGAGTGCTATACCGGTCTTGACTGCATCAGCCTTGAAAAATGTGGCTGATACAAGAAACGCACACTCTACTACACCCGTCGAGTCACCTCGTCCACGATCTTCTCAAGCTGCACTTTCAGAGGTCGTCAATAACGCAAGCCTCGATAACTCTCCTGTCAAGAAGGCGCCGGGAACTCCAGGGTTCACCCCATTCGTTAATCGGTTCTCAAACATGACATTGGAGTCTCCTCTGATGGAATTTCCTTCCCTAGAACCATCTCTTCTTGCCCATGCCGCAAACAGGGTCATGGATGAGAAAGCTCGCCCCAGTCCACGCCCTTCAATGTTTAATATTTCTTCCAGCCCTCCGAAGGCAACGCTTTTGCGATCGCAGCTTACTAGCAAGCTTCCAAGACAAAAATCGACTTCTGATCTCTCCAAGCAGCCACTATCGCGTCAAAAGTCGACCAGCGATCTTCGTGAAAAGGCAGACGAGCTGTTCCGACGGAAATCTTCCTCTAACCTAGCTGTAACACAGCAGACAAACATGGGATCAAGCAGAACATCTAGTAGTGACGGTTCACGGGTTAGAAATACACTTCCTCCAGAGAGAGCTGCTGCTGCCAGAGCCAGATTGGAGCAGAGGATCATTGAGAAGAGAGCCAAGAAGGCTAAGGAAATGGACGTTGATAAGGAGAATATCCGATAAAAATTCATGTGTACGCGGTATTTGTGAGGTCCAACTGGGTGGTTTATATTGATTTGGCATTCATAGTTTGATAAGTGAAGCGTGGCGTAGGAGAGTTCAAGGGAATACCATGGATGGCGTTAATTCTAGGATTCTGGAAGGGGCTCACAGGTCTCAGGTTGCATAGCTAGGAGTTATTATTCTTGTACTACATTGCACTTTAAAATAAGTAAACGCACAATGACTTTACTTTTCTCTTTTCTCTTCCGTGATAGCAGATGGTGACGACTAAGGTGCTTGTCTACTGATTGAAGTGACACAATAAATGTTGCTACTGTGATGTATCTAATGGGTAAGCAATCCTCGTCACAATCCTAAGTATAAGGCAGCCTAGAAATTCCAAAGGTTGTTGACAAACATTGAGTCGATATTAGTAACTTTGTGGGGCAAGTCTTGCTGCTAGATAGCTGGAGGGCCTCTGATGATAGGAGACAGGAAGTCCTGAACTTCACTAAGTCTGCTGACTATTTGTATCGTGTACTCTCCAACCGGAACACACATGCTACTTTTCATTTCAAATCAAAAATCCTTTCTAGATGAGTACAAACATCGAGATAGGTCAGAACTTGTATGTAAAATCTAGGTTCAGAATCTCACACTTCTTTGTTGCTCCGGCTAATTACTTATCTAAAAACAAAGTGCTTTATACATAGTTATGACTGCGTTACTATTATAAATGTTCCACTATAGTTATAACAGTCTTACAAGAAACCTCCGAAAAGAATCTCCTTTTAGGACTCGATGCATAGGTACCTATACTGTAATTACTTCTATAGAGTAAACTCCCGTTATAAGAAGCTAATCACAATAGCTGTTTTGTTAGGCGAGCAGCTAGAGGGTGGTGTTACGTTTAAGGGGAAGGGGGTAGAGAATATCAAGGGGTAGGTTAAGATAAAGATGTAGATAGTAGGAGGGAAAAAGAGTAACTTTATAATCTAAAATTTATAAAGCAGAATCAACCTAGCGCGCTTTAAACTTTAAGACTTATTAGTAGAAGAAATTCTCTTAACAGTTACTATTTTCTAAGGAAAGTATAGAATGTTAAATGTTTAATTTTCTCTCTAACTTGAATAAGAATAAGTTATCTATACTATACTCGCTAGTGTAAACGACGATTTATAAGTATTAAAGCTACTACGTCTTTTTTCCTAATGTGTTCTTACTAGTATAATTAAATAATCTTAATAAGAGGACTATCTATCTTTAGTTCTTAACGTCTTTAGTATCTCTTCTAACCTAGCTTCTAGATTTAGCCTATACCTTCTACTTTATAGACGTGACCTACGCTCTATTCTTAATATAGACATAGAAATACTTAAGTAAAGTTTAATGAAGAGGAATAGGTTAACTTAAAGAGTCTATTTAGTTTTCCTGCTTATATTGTTAGTTTAAAATCGCGTGTTAACTAGAGATTATATGTTAACTAGAAACTAGTTGTTAAGTTAAGTAAAGGCGTACCTAGGTAGTTACTACTAATAATAGTACTAGTACTTAAAGCTATTCGGTGCTTAACTATAGTTAAGTGCTAACGTATGTTAAATAACTCTGTTATTATAATGTAGGCCCCTAGCTAGGTGTATATAAAGGTGAGCCTAAGTCTACTTACTTCTTCTAACTGTATAGTAAACTACGTGTTAGAGAAGTCGGTATAGTACGTATATATCCTCTAAAAATCTAAGTAGCTTAAATAAGAGGAACAAGAAGTTTAACTTGTATCACTGTATAGGTCGTCCCTCGCTTCTAACTCTCAATTAATCAAATTAGTCCGAGTAAGTCGATGTAGTCTAAGTAATTCGATGCTAATTGTACACACTACGAGTCATTATTAGGAAACTTGACTGGTGTTAAGATGCGAAACGGGTGGAATTTAAGGTTTGTCCTAGGAAACCATAATTATACTTTGTGTTGCTTCGTAGCCTGTATATCCACTGTTGATAGGGGCTATGCCCGTGACATAATAAGGATTTTCGATACACTTGTGAAATCATCTGCTGTACAAAGGCGCACCGCCATTTGATTGCAAAGACACGTCTAATTCAGAAAATCCGCAATAACCTTTAGACATTCTTCCGGCTCTTCCAGTTGTGGCATGTGACTCGATTCCGCAAACCTGACCCATTTCACCTTTGGAATTGAGTTGAAGTACTGATTCACGCACACGTCTGTGGCCTCGTCATACCGCCCATTGATCAACAAAGTTGGAATGTTGATCTTGTGAAGCTTATCCACGACCGACCAAGTCTTTAGACTCCCCGAGATAGTAAATTCCGAGGGACCGTTCCTGAAAACCGTATGAGCCTAGCACACGCGCTCCACGGGGTCCCCTCTGTCAGACTTACATAGTACTGTAAACTGTTGCATCCTCCTTCAATTGATCAAAGCTACTTTTCAATTCCTCTGGCATGGGTTGTATTCTACAGACATGGAGGTCGTAGAAAACCATCATCGCCTTTTTATACTCTTCACTATCTGTCGTCCCATCGGCCTCATGCCTATCTAGCTTTTCCTGAACATCCTTTGGGAGTTTCGCTCTCAGCTTATTAGCTTCTTCAACCCAGGTCACCATGGAAGCTGGGCTGTCTGCAATTACTAGCTTGTTGAGACCTTTTGGCTGCCGGATCGCATGTTCAGAAGCCAACATGCCGCCCCAGGACTGACCCAAGAGATCGTAATTATCTTGGATTCCAAAGTGAGCCAACAGATTGTCCAACTCACTGAGAAAAAGATCCACGGTCCAGAATGCTGTATCGCCTTTCTTCTCTTGGAGATGGGTACTCTTGCCACAGCCCAATTGATCGTAGAAGATGACGGGTGTGCCTGATGGCGCGAGAGCTTTGATGGGAGAGATGTAATCATGAGGCACACCCGGTCCCCCATGAAGACAGACCAATGGACGAGACTTTCCGGATTTCTTCAAGTCGCCGTAGAGCCAGTAGTGCGTGATGCATGGCGTTCCCGCAGCGGGCACGCAGAACTCGATGTCGCCCTGCGACTCTTCCAGGTGAGAGGTTTTCATTTTGCGAAATATGCGAGTGAGACTGTAATGCGTGGCTGAGTTGCACTTGAGCACGGTAGATAGTGTAGGTGGTGTGCTTTGGAGGTGGAATTGTTGCCTGTGCACCATAGAGAGTGTCGGGTGTTCTCTATGGTACGGGAATCGCTGGACCTTCCGAATGAAGTCTAGCAGGAGATGTCAGCCGACAAAGACGGGGGCACACGGAGATAGTTTGAATGTTGGCCGGCTGTGAGTTTGCGGCTTTTGAAGAATGAGGACATTTAGATTTTGCTGTGAGGTCTGAGCTGATCTGACATTGCACCTCCTGAAACAACAACAGCGACGGAAGCGAGGAGTAGAAAAGGGGCTGGCTCGCTTCTCGTATCAGAAAGACAGCATGCGTACTCAGTGGTAGGTGGTGAAGACTCCCAGCTTCCGCCATTAATGCATGCAATATTACACTGCATCTGAGCAACAACAAAGCGAACAGTGTGCACATCGACCGTGCTGCAATTGAAGATGCCATCTTTGCCTTGTTCGGCCATGCTAGGTTGGTACTTCACGTCGTTCTGGTGGTTTGGATGGACATAAGACTTATCGCATCTGAAGGTACTTACTTGGCTGGCTTCAGTTTTGGCTTGCTATTGACACGTAAATAAGGTACATGCCACAACAACATGCCATCGCGTGTGTTCAAGATATACCAGCAGATGCACGACCTGGGACCGCGCTTGCAAGCTACCTCCGTCCCTCCGTACATTGCTGGATCCAAGACACGAACACCTCGATTTCAAAGAGGCGTCACGTGCACGGATACGGTCGATAGCTGCTGGCTTATCTTATCGCCATCGCATCGGCAACCGAGAGGGCGAACTTGGGCCGAGTCGAGGCGGCGCTGGTCACCACAACAAACACCGACACGGCGCTGGCGGTTGTTCCTAGGACTCGTAGTGCAGGTAGCGGAAGTAAGATGATTAATCGATGCTAGAATGGCTCGCCTTTCATTTGCGAATCAATGGCAACTTGGACTGACTAACGATTACGTCCCAAAGGAGCAAAGTGAGCAGTTGGTTGTTGCTGTGCGCTGCTTTTGTTATTGCCCAGACCTCCCTCGCCTTCGTCACACGAGGCACCCGGCCCGACCATAACCAACTTCGTGCAACAACCCTTTCTCCCTTCTGCTGCTCAACAAACCAAACCACACATCCTCCCTTCACGCCTGAGCCGACACATTCTCCCTCTTCTCCCTCACACTCTCTTGGCCTGTTGCGTCGTCCGTCAGCACTCGCACTCCGATCGATCGCTGCTCCCGGTCTCATCCTGCGGCAAGGACACTCGCTCGCCCTCACGCCCCCGCGAGTCATCTGCGACCACGACGTTAAATACAAACCGGCCTCCCCGAACTTCGAACAAGAGCTTTTCCAGGCCATAAGACGTCGTTCCTCGATCTCCGACCTCGACCTCAGCCATCCACCGATCTTCCCACACAACCTCAAATTCACCGCCATCATGTCTGCGGCAGGAGCGAAGCAACGTTTGATGACAGAATTCAAGGGACTTTCCAAGGAGGATTGGGTCAATATCGATGTGAGCTAGTCCACTCGATCAGCCCAAGGACGTCCGTTTGCTAATGTGTGCTGTTAGATCGATGAGGGGACCCTGTTCAAGTGGAACGTTGCCTTGATGGTTATCAACCCCGACAGCGTCTTCAATGGCGGCTACTTCAAGGTATGCACTCCAGCTTTGGGCCTGGTTGTTTCTTCTAACATGTTACCTACAGACGGAAATGACATTCACCGACAAATACCCTTACGAGCCCCCCACGTTCAAGTTCGTCCACCCTCCGTACCACCCCAATATCTATGCCGATGGCAAGCTGTGCATCTCCATCTTGCACACTCCGGGTGAGGATGAGCAATCCGGCGAGGCAGCATGCGAGCGTTGGTCATCCGTTCAGAGCGTCGAGTCTGTTCTGCGTTCAATCCTTCTCCTCCTGGACGACCCTGAGGTTAGCTCACCAGCCAATGTTGACGCTGGCGTCATGTACCGCAACAATAGAGACAAATACAACCAGAAGGCTCGCGCCGCCGTTGAACTGTCGAAGAAGGATATCCCCGCTGGATTTGTCATGCCAACGACCGTTGTCTCGGCTCCTCCTGCGAAGGTGGTAAATGATGACGACTTTTGGGCTGACAGTGACGAGGAAGAGGACTTCGGGGGAAGTGATAGTGATGAAGATATGGATAATGAAGATTTCGAGGGCAGTGAGGAGGATCTGGAGGAGACGGATGAGATGGAGGCATGAGTGAGCATACAGAGCTTTTTCACATATACTCCACATGGCCAAGCGAGCAGCGGATAATGGGTCTCTGGGCGTACTTGATGCCATCGTTTGACGGCGGCATATATTTCCTTCTTCATAACATTACATTACATTGCATAGCATAGCATAGCGACGGCGGCTGCGTCTCCCTGGTCGGCGCATAGGTTCAGGGTCGGCTAAGCATTCAGCTGCGGCGTACATTTGCTTTTCATTTATTTTTTTCAGTTCTAGATTTGGCGTTAATGATGGCTGGAGAGGGCATTCCAGCAACTTCGTCATAATCTATTACAGATACATAGTGATCGATGGCAGCAGAAGAACAAATTGAGTACATACGAAAGGGAGCCTCTCTGAATCTAGTAGGGGAGTGTCTTTACAAAAAATGAAGCAGTTTTATGAAAGTATAAGTTTAGCAGCGATTCGAAGGCCCTACTTTAACTTCAAAGCACTGCCATTCAGTACATGAAGTTCCAGGTTGATTGTGCTGTCTGAAGACGCGTTTGACACGTGATCCGGCCGCGGTTGACAGGGATTGAAAGAGCTCAATCTAGCATGCTCTCCGTTCGTCGTCATCTTCTCTCGCTTTTCAGAACTCACTCTTGCGCATATTGGAAATCTTGCCGTCAACTTAACTTGCCATAGCTTCGCACGAACACGAGCTTCAGCTCCTGAAGCCCCATGTCCCGCACAACATCAAGAACTATAAACTAATCACCGTGGTTGTGAGCCTTGCCGTCGGGCTGTCGAACCTCCCATGCGATGGCAACCGAACCAAGTGCAGAGCAAGTTGATGCTATGAGCAGCAACCTTAAAGACATGGGCGTGTTTATTGAGCGCCCCCAGCTTATTAGGAGACTCAAGGTACGGGAGAATTGCATTTACAAATGAACGCGGCTAATCCACTTAGGCCAACAACAACAATGTCACTGAAGCCATCATAGAGTACTGGACCGACCCGGACAGCGCCAAAGTAGGGAGACATTCTCGAGGCTCTGGAGGCGAAGATGAACTGATTCGTTCTAGTACCGCGTAGATCAATGGGACGAAAATACATGGAGTAGCGATCGAGATGGGACTTCGAATGTCAATGGCACTTGTGAGTGAGGTTATGAGTTTCTGCGCGTATGGCGATTTTTCATAATGTTTTCTCTGATCATGCGGTTCTTTACTCTCAGCATTTAATATCCAAGGCCCGGACGTACATCCGTCATTCGTATCACGGCAAACGGCAGCTCAGTCCAGACCACCGTCCCGAGCAAGCAATAACAAATCTCCTCACCACCATGTTGAGGATGTGAATGCTTTTCAATCTACTGGTATTTATCCCACTTTCAGATGTTGTACCACCACTAATATCATGTGTAGGTGACTCGGCCGGCATGGACCCTGAGCTTCAGCAAGCAATAGAGAAATCGGTGTTAGACCAAGGACGAGACCACAGCCTGGCACCACAGCAAAATGGGGTTACATACACGGGTCAACAGTTCGGTCCTGCAAACCGCGAGCAGTATGCTCCAGGGGAGTGGGACCTGGTTCCCTTGGGAAGCACTTCTAAGGAGATACTGTTAGACCCGGAGCCCGCGGAGCGAAAACGAGACATCGATGCCCCTGCTTTCCTCAGGTCCAGTGCCGGCGATGGTCGGTTGGGCGCTCTTTTGACGATCTATCATGAAATTCCCCTCATGAAGCAGATATTTCTGCATCCGCAGATGCTTCTGTCCGACTATGGCCATGACAATGAATGGTGGAAAGGCAAATCAATGGATGCGTCAGCCTTGATAGAAAACGGCCGAGAGGACACTGCTTTGGTTGACAGGTTTTACTATGAATTGCAGCGTCTCATGGCATTCCTGGAGAAAACAGAACGCAGTTATGGATCAGCTGAAGTTTTAACAAAACTTCCAGTAATGATGAATCTGATGACACATGGAAGCGTGGAGTCACGATTTTTTGAAGTATGGCAGACATTCTGTGGAAATGTGGAAGATGCACGACTTGGAATCAAGAATATGCCCGAATTTACGTACCTTTTTAGCAGAGGGGTGCCGTTTGAAGACGCAGCTTACAGTGAAGGAATGGACTTCGCTCTATTGAGTCTTCAGTTGCCCGAACGGGAATCTTCACTGGAGACGTTATATGATCTCACGGATCGCATAATGTGGAATCGCCCGCCTATCGAAATTGCGGCATGCCCATACCTCTCCGACCTTGGCGAGGTTATCAGTTTTCAACTTGAGGGTAATGAGTCAAGCAAGCATGTCCCGATTCCTGTCGTGTGGTATCCGGACCGGTACCTCAAAGCTAACAGAGAAGCTGCTCTCGCGATGCGGCTAAAGCAGGCTGACATTAGCGATCAGCTTGAGCGGCTTGCCGCTCGTGAGAATAAGTTGACTTATCACAACCCACTTGGAGGAAGCAGTATTAGGGTGTCGGAGATGCTCATGAAAGCATTACGGCATGACGAAGCCCAACTCGATAAGGAAGATCTTGATTCGGATTCGGATTCAGATGTGGACATGATAACACAATCCAGTAATTACGACCTTTCAGCTGAGCTCAAAAAATTCATGGCGAGCATTGATCAAAAATTACTTGGTTAGTAAAATACCTTTCCCACTGCCGTCGCCTTTGACTAACAAAGATGTAGAATTAAACGAAGAAAAGGAGAAGGCACAAGCTACCTTGCGAGATTTGTCAAAGCTTTATACCGAACCATCAGAAGATCCGACATTGCCGCCTCTTCATCCGTATACCCTGCGAGGTGTGAGCACAACAAATGCTACAACCTACGTTTGTAGGCGCTCTGAGCCTGATCTTATCGAGCTGGACCTTGATGGCGATCGATCTGGGCCGAAGGGAGACCAGTGGTGGAGAATCAATTATGCGAATTCGGGTCCAAACCCTGTGACTGTTGAGGTGAGTCGATCAGTATACGTACCCGAATTGGGTGTACCCAAGGCGAACACTAATATGGTTACAAGAAAACGACCGAAGCCAAGGTCCTCGAGGCTGCTATGACAGAGCGTAAAGAAGATCTATACCTTGTCTACGCTAGCGCAGAAGCCATGCACACCAGATACGTCACGGCCCTGCCAAAGCCACTTGAGGTAGTAGTTTGAGTCCATAAACCCAATTGATCACAACTAACCACCTTCTAGAACTTCGTCCGGACAGATAATCTCGCGTTCAGCAATGAGTTTCCCCGGTTCGAGGAATCTCAAAACGAGTTCAGCTCACCCCAGTCCCCGGGCAGCAAACGTAAGCATACGGACAGTGAAAATGAAGAGGACAGATTCAGCGGTGGCGGGTTAATGCGTTATGAGAACTCCCCAAAGAGCACCCGCGCGGCAGCATTCCCTGACCGATCGGTAGATGAGTCAAAAGATCTTATTGATGGCATCGATCCCTCCCAGACAATGGGTGAAGACGAGCAGCAAGGGCAGGAGATGTAAGTAAAAAATCTCGGTGCAGCATTTACTTTCTAGGGTTTAGTGCTCTCTACTCTTGAATCACGTTTGAGTTACTCTTGGATTTTTCCAAAACAAGTAAGCTGACTCCGAGTTCCTGAATTATAGGCAGGAGCTTGGCAACGGGAACTTGGCAATGAGCATGTTGGTTCCTGGGAGGACCGAGAACAACACGAGTGCTAGACTTGATGACAGTATGGATTTGGAACAAGTTGTCGAGGATGCTCATGTCAGTGAGGAGAGTGCAGCTGTAAGGAAAGTCAACTTCAGGGAATAGAGTGGGATGCGAGGATTTGTGAGTGTGTGATGGCGAGAGATGCGCGTTACGCACTGAGCGAACGTTGGATAGTTGTTCCTCCAGACAGCAACCAAGAAGCACCTAAGAAAACAAACAGGACTGAAAGTGCATTCCGTGTTGTTCGGTCGCTCAGACCAATTTCTCACAGCCATTTCACTTATATTTGCTCTATTTCTCAAGTTGTCATTCTTGGAAGTGTGCTAGCCTGCAATCATCTTCCAGAACAAATGAACAATCCGAGACCAGAAAGTCACTTCTGCGTCCATTAAGTGACTCGACTGACACGTATTGACAGGTGTCTTGGAAGAGCATTCATACAGTTAGTGATATAAAATCGGTATACTTTTCATACACGTACTACTTTAGAACTAACAGTGATTATTAGATTATTGTAGAAAACTAGAAATTTATACCTTATTACTCTACAACTATAATATCAAATCATCTATAGGTACCTAATCAAGGAAACAATACCTTCTATATAATCCTACTATACTATCCAAGTCTACTGTAACTAATCCTAGTATTTAGAGCTTAGTATTTCACTACTAGAGCCTTCTACTTGGCTTACCTACAAGTATCCGACCTAGTATTAGAGTCTAGAGGTAGGAGCTTACTACCTGAAACTAGCTAACTAGCGTATATATACTATTTAGAGGTTACCTACCTAGGTAGAGCTATAAAATAGTTTTAATTTAAGATACTTACAGTAATGATAGGACGTAAACTTGTAAAGTTATACAGGTTTACAGTATTGTAGGTACAGCAATTAATTATGGGAGTTTCTGAAGTGGCAACTATATAAAAAGTATACTGATTTCATATCTCACTGTGAGTGCATACAAGAAGGCTTCAATAAATACAATACAAGCACACGGGCGCTTTGGCCGGCCAGCCTCTATTATACAGCTTGTTCAAAGGTGGCCTTGAAATTTTCGCACTCCACCGCAATGCACTTATCTAAAAGACTTTTGATGTTCCTACATCCAATCCATGCTATGCTATGTATGGTATTACACGAAGACCGAAGACTTTCGACCTCTGATTTACCTTCAACCACCCCTCATCCTTTTTATGTGCATCACTTCATGTCATAAAGTGACGAATGAAAACTTGGGATTCCACCTTATCCCATAATCATGCCCTTCATACCGGTCATATCTCCTTCCTTGGCGGCCATCTCAAAATAGCCGTAGATAATGCTGGGGGAATGTTAGTGGGAGAGTATCCAAATGAGGGTTAGTGTATACGTACGTAACAGCCAATAAGATACCAGTTCCGGAACCAAGTGCTCCCATTAAGTCACTGGCAACTGAGAGGGCACCAATGCATGCACCACCGAAAGCAGCAGCAGTAGGAATGATACGCTTCAATTCCTTGTACATGCTCTGCTCTCTGTGCCCAGCCATAACGAGTCCTTGGTCCTTAAGCTGCTTCGCAACATCTCTTGGGCTTGATCCGGAAACCTCAATCCAAGTCTTGGAGAAGACGGCGCATGCGATGAGCATGTATGCAATGTAGACGGCAGTGTGGATTGGGTCAAGAAGAGCATCGGTAAAGTTCAATGGTGGAGACATGTAGTATGCAATACCAGAAGTGGCGAACAACTGTGCAGATCCTTCCTTTGGCTCCCAGGTACCGAAGAGTTGAACGAGGAGGTTCTCAGAGAAGCGTGAGTAAAGCATTTGACTGATCAGGAAGACATTGGAAGAAAGGGCTGATTGCAACATAATGGGCATGTTGGAGGTGTAGAACAGGCGGACTGGGTATGAACCACGGGCACCACGTTGGCGGGAAGACTTGACGGGGATCTCGACGCGGAATCCTTGGAGGTAGATAACTGCAGCGAATACAGCAAGAGTGGCCAGAAGGTTCATGATGTTGGGGAGGTTCTGTCTGTAGAAAGCCTCTTGGAGCGCACGTTGCTTGTTTGGCCATGTCAAGAGCAAGTGGAAGAGGGCAATGACTGCGCCCTCAAACTCTGGGCCACGGCCGGTGTTGATGGTAGTAGGTGAGAATGCCTTCCACACAATCGACTCGCAAATGTTTGTTGCGATGAAAAGAGAGATACCGCTTCCAAGACCGTATCCCTTTTGAAGGAGCTCATCAAGGAGAATGACAATCAATCCAGCGACAACCAATTGGAGGATGAGGAGGAAGACGACACCAGCGCCAAGATCAGATGGTTGACCGTAAAGACCAGTGAACACGTATACGGTAGCTTGTCCCAAGGACAGAATGATGGCGAAGAGCTTCTGCGCTGTCTGGTATAGCTCGCGATCAGATTTCAAGTCGAGGTTGACATCAATCAAGTGAGTTCCGGCCAAGAGCTGGAAGACCATGCCGGAGGAAATAATTGGAGTGATACCCAATTCCATTAAAGTACCTCTGTTACTCGCCAACATCATTCGCAGCCAGTATAAAGGATCCGAGGTATCGGAGGAGACAATGCCGTATAGGGGCATCTGGCTCATGACCAGGAAGATCAATAAAGTCAAACCCGTCCACATCAACTTTTGGTTAAATGGGACCTTTGTCTCTGGTTGCTGAACCTCAGGGAGGAACGGCGAGAAGGGCTTGATGAGATCGAGGAATCGAACTGCATCGCACAATGTCAGTGGGAACGCAATGAAAGAGAGGAGAGGAGAAGAAAGGGAGGAGTAAGCAATGCGATGGAGCTGGAGTTGGGAGCTGGAGCTAGAATAGGGCTGGAGGAATAGGGACAACTCACGGCCACTCATCTTGGCGATTGTCGAAGTGTAACCTCACAGACGTGGAAACAAAAGAATTGAAGGAGCGACAAGAAAGCGGCGCTCTACTCTGCACTTATAAAGGTCGCAGAAAGTGCGCGTGGTGATGTGTCAAGAAGTTAGAAGAAGGACGTCGAGGCTATTTGAGCTGGGGACAGATGTGCCTCGCGAAATCACGCCGGGAGGTTCTAGCGCCGTCCGAATCGAAGGACAGATTGAGCTGTCCTTCAAGCTAATCCATTTCAGGGGCAGGCGTCACGTGGACGCCCGTATCCTAGTCCCGGCTCAATTCATGCGCCAATCTCGACAACCTTAAGCTTAGATTGGTGCTCCGTAGAGTACGTACCATACAATCCTGTGCAATATATGAATATATCTTCGCTTCACCTTCGCACACATCAGACGGCATAATCATAGCACCTCGACTATGAGCACTGATATCTGAGACGACAACATACTACACACAGTACGTGCCACTTCAGATGAATGCTGCGCAGCATATCCTGCTATCTCAAGAGTGCGACCATGGCTCGGAAACCACCTAAAGATCCACTGCTGGTTGTTCTCGGCGCAACAGGCACAGGGAAGTCTCAGGTATAATAAAAGCTCTTTTTGCGCAGCCTCGTCCTCGCGCACCACCGGCGTCCCCAGTTAACAAACAACTGCAGCTTGCCGTAGACTTAGCGACTCGATTCAATGGCGAGATCATCAATGGCGATGCCATGCAAATGTATGACGGACTACCAATAATTACCAACAAAATAACTACCGAAGAGCAGAAGGGTATCCCGCATCACTTGCTAGGCTGTGTTGGACTCGACGAGGAGCCATGGCATGCTGGCACCTTCAAGAAGACGGCTGGCAAAACCATCCAAGAGATTCGCTCGAGAGGTCGTCTTCCTATTCTAGTCGGTGGGACACATTATTATACACAATCTTTGTTGTTTGAGGATAGCTTGGTCCATGGGACAGGCACCGGCGAGGAGGATCATCGGTTGGGAACCGAGGCCTCGATTGAAGAACTGAAGATCAAATTTCCCATACTTGCTGGTCCTACGGAGGCTATGCTCGAAAGACTTAGAGATGTTGATCCTACCATGGCGCAACGATGGCATCCAAACGACAGGCGAAAGATCCAACGGTCACTTGAGATATTCCTTGTCACGGGGAAGAAGGCCTCCGAAATTTATGAACAGCAGAAGCAAAACAAAATAGTAAAGAGAAAGATGAATCCTTCCGAAGGAGGGTCAACCGGGTCTAGCACTGTCCTGGACTCTACTCTCCTCTTCTGGGTATATTCTCAACCTGAGGCTCTCAAACCACGTCTGGATGCTCGTGTGGACAAAATGGTCGAAGCTGGGTTGCTAGAAGAAGTCGAAACTTTAGATAAATACTTACAGCAACAGACAAAGCTCGGTGTCACTGTTGATAGAACCCGGGGGATCTGGGGTTCGATTGGATGGAAGGAGTTCGAGGAATATCTCGCTCTTCTTAAAAGTGGGAGTCCACTCCAAGATGAACTGAACGCTCAAATGAGCCAGTCTGTCGAACAAGTCAAAGCTGCAACTCGTCAGTATGCAAGACGCCAAGTACGATGGATTCGAATAAAGCTGATAGACGCACTCTCGAATGAGGATGCCCTTAACAACCTCTATCTCCTCGACGGGACTGAGATTGCAGTGTGGAACAGTACGGTTTCCAAACCTGCTATCCAAATCACTGAAGCCTTTTTAGCAGGCTCTGAGCGTTGTATGCCCGGCGAGCTCTCGGAAATTGCCAAAGAAGTCCTCTCCCCAGATGCAGCTCCTGAAGCACCGGATAGAGACTGGATCCAGCAAGAATGCGAGTTATGCCATGTTATAGGGGTGACTGAAAAGCAGTGGCAGGATCATCTTAAAAGTCGTCGGCATCGAGCTCTGGTCAAAAGGCGCTGCAAAAGCCTGGGCCACGGTAGGTCCTCTACAAGGCAGGTTAGCGACAGTGAAGTCAAGACCGAGATACCTTGAGGAGAAATGGAGAAATGGAGAATCAGTACTGATTCTCGTCCTTCAGTGACGTGAAAGAGAAGTATCTGCCGGACGACATGTTATCCGCACAGTCTCATTGCAAAAGTCAATCCCGGCTGAGAACTCCTTTTTGAAAACATGCCAACGTGGTCTCCAGCAAGACCACATGAGGCACAATCATGTTAGCTGGACGTTGTATTGCATGAACTTTCACAACTCAGAAATAATCTCTGAGATGAAGTGAATGATTCCAAACGCTTTCAACTTGGTCAATGCCTCATTTCAGTGATTTGTGAGAGTACTTTGGTGATCGCTTAATGTGCCATTTCATATGGACAGTCTAACCGACAATTAATGTCTTAGTTTAAAAGCACAGCTTGCCACAACACAAGCTCATTCACAAGTGATCAATAATCAAACTCAAACTCATGCATAAGAAATATAATTATTACTCTATAACACGTCAGCTATGCGCTCCATGTTACTTGATCAACGTGCTTTTCGTCTTGTTCATGCTCTCGTCAGTCCATTGATCATCTTATGTTGCTCTTCCCAAAACCAGAAAGCTATCCTTGCCACCTCTCCCACGTTCGCCAAACTCCCAACAAGCAAATAAAATCCCAATGCAACAAACACCTTGAGATCTCCCTATTAATCAGCTCACAGAATATCTTTGAGCTTTCTCTTCTGGTCCACAGTCAGGGAAGTTGGAAACTTGACGTTGTACTTGACGATGAAGTTTCCTCTTTGCTCTGGCTTCTTGCTCATTGGCATGCCGAGATTAGGGAAAGCCTCTGTGGAACCTGGCTGTGTGGGCCCGGCTTTTTCGATTGGGATCTGCTTGCCGTCGATTGTTGTTACAGTACGTTTCCAGCCTGTGAGGGCCTCTTTGAGATCGAGATCGATTGGCAGGATGATGTCATCGCCGTCGCGGGTGAAAAGGGGATGCTTTTTCTGGTAGATTGTTATTAAAGAAACGATAAGCGGAATCTTAGGAATGAGCTTACCTCCTCGACTACGAAATGCAGATCTTGTTGTCCACCTTCTTCCTGATCTCCGACCCCCTTAAATTTGATCTTGCTTCCCTTCTTCAATCCAGGCTTGATGTCCATTTCCAAAATCTTATCCTGAGTAGTTCTGACACCAGTTGCTTCGTCAAAGGTCTTCCTCTTGATCTTCATCTTCTTATGAGCACCCTTAAATAGCTCCTCCAAGGTGACAGGCAGCGGTCTCTCTACAGTCGTTACTTCGGGAGTAGGAGCCCTCGGTCGCGCTGGCTCTGCGCCTCCAAATCGTGGCCGGCTCGAACGTCCACCACTCTGTCGCGGCTGTGCGAAGAAATCGTCCATATCATCCCCTCCCATACTCATTCCTTGGCCCCTCAAGAATTCTGAGAAGATAGAATCTGGGTTGCTGAAGCTGAAGCCGCCGCCACCACCACCACCGCCTGTGCTGAAATGGAAAGTACGTGCTCCACCGCCTGGAATACCACCTGCAAACCCACCGAAGCCTCCTGGCATTCCGCCAGCTCCTGCGCTCTCAAATGGATTTCCTCCGGGGCCGCTAGCTTGTGGTGGCGGGGCGCCGTGCAATAGAAATTCGAGACCATAATCATCGTAGGTCTTGCGCTTCTCGGGGTCTGATAAGATTTCGTAGGCTTGCGAACACTCTTTGAACTTTTCGAGGGCGACTGGGTTGTCCTTGTTCTTATCTGGGTGGTGCTTCAGGGCTGCCTTGCTGTTTTTGTGCGTTAGCATGTGCTTCCGACAGTGGCAAGAGAGGCTGGACTTACCGGTATGCTTTCTTGATTTCGTCTTGAGTAGCACTTGGCTTGATACTCAAGGCATCATACAGCTTTGTTTCCGCTACCATTGCTGCGGTTGTGGTATAACGAATTGATCTGCGTGTATATTATCTGACAAGGCTGTTGTTGATGTGCTGAAGGGCTGGTTCCGACTTAAAAAGCACGCAGACTGCGAGATGAGCTGACTGCAGCCTCTTCGGCTCAATGTTTTGACTCGAGTTGAAGTACGCGGATGAGTCGGGGTGAATGTCGAAGGTACTCGAAGGTGCGTTGCGGCAAACAGGTGATCGCAACACCTTTGTCGTCACACGTCGAAGAACAATGGATTGTCGGAGACCTAGACAATAAATTGCTGTCTTCCGGGGAGAGTGATTGGCCAGTAACTTCCAATTGACTTTAAAGAGCGATTAATCTGTCCGTCTTCTTTTTTGTCCGTATATGCTTTCCAGCGCAAGTTGTGTATGCAGGAGGATTAATGGTTTTATTCCCCTCATCGGTTCACGGGTGAAGCCCATCAGGACCCAGTGACTGAGACTGAGTGACGTTATTGTTTTGGCGGGGGAGCAAGCTTGGAAGCTTCGCGAACCTTCTTTCCAAGCGACTGGAGAGGAAAGGGGGCAGTTCGTCAACCACCGCCAACATCCATGATCACGACTCCAGATGTGTTCGGGCAATCCCAGATCGTAACCAATATCATCCTGCGAAGACAATTTAAGATCTTATGCGTGCCATGACTTTGAGAAGGACTTTCGTGCCTACAAGGCTGAGCTGCTCCGCCCTCGTAAATATTACATGCACTTCATTAATATTATATTTCCCTCTGCTTGTACTGTACACAACAGCTCTGAGGCTCTGTTCATAACATGTTATAGAGCACCTCCAACCATTTTCACAATCCACATTGCAATCCGGACTTGGATACCTACCCTTCGATCAGTCTTCAAGAAATCATCCGTGCCAACTTTGTTCGCATAATCCTGCAATCCATCTCTTTCCTCTGCCAGGCTCTTCTTCAGCCCCTCATCACTGGTTACAATCGCCGTCCCAACTTCCAAATCCAAGCTATAGCTTCTCTTGGTATAGTTGCTGCTCCCAACAATACTGAGGCAAGGTTCTTTGTCTCCATTGACACTGATCCAAAGGCCTTTGGCATGGTAGGTCCATCCATCTTTCTCGCCGACTGTTCCCCGGCGCCATTCTTTCAACGTGACGTCGTCTTGGCGATTGCTTTTGGCGGCCGACTCCAGGAAGCGCCGTGCGAGAAGAGTATAGGCCGCTGGGAGGAGTCCAGAAACTCCCTTGGAGCCGAAAAAGCCATTGGCCTGGGGAGAAGCTGTAATCACAGTATTGGAGACTGATGGAGTCGAGAGAAGTAGAGCAGTGAGAGATGGGTCCGGATTGAAGTACCCAGCAGTGAAAGTCCAAGAAGACGACGTGATTGTGGGGGAAGAGAGAGCAGTAAGGATTCTGGTTATAGCCGGGAGTTCGGTCGACGTGTCAGGACGAAGTAGGGGTGTTAGTTGCGACAGAGGATAAACTGTTGTATTTGTAGATGCTGGCGCTAAATAACTTGTCGAAGGGGCTTTAATCAGCTGATTTAAAATGGAGGACGCGGCAGAGACGTATTTTGAAGGAGAGTCGAGGGGGGATGGTGCAGTATTAGACGTTGGCCATTCAAGACTGAAGCCAGCTGGTTCTTGTGGATCTGGCGTGACGAGGAAGCTCAGCTTGGCTACAGCATCATGAATCTTGAAGAAATATTCAGTGATCTCTTTCGAGGAGAATACGTGGTATCGGTCCTGGCGGTCTGTAAAATAATCATTGGAGAGATTTGCCCTATGAGAATCAGACATGAGAACATTCTTAGAACATATGAGACATACCCAGAGATTATAATCTCGTCATCTGCTCCATACAACTTCATATGCTGTAGTCCCCAGCCTTCATTGATCCTTTTGGGAATATGTTTCTTTCGCAGGCCTGTCAAATTCGGCGTATGGTACATTCGAATTTCAACCCTTTCTGATCCGAATTCAGATATCAGTGGTGCAAGTAAAGATGCGCATGATGGCAGCGGAGCTTCTCGTGTTCCTCTGAGAGCGTCCGTGAGGATACTGAGCTTCAGTTCGGGCTTGTTTCGAAGGGCTTGTTGCAACGTAGCAATCTTGTGGTTGAGTCAACAGCAATTCTATGAAATGAAGAGGACAGTTTACAAGTTCATGTTCTGTTTTCCCTATATACAATGTTGACAGAAATATCTGTTTCTCTGCGCTGAGTATCTTACCCTGCTTCCATCAGCATTCGACCGTGGCCATGGATTTCTGCCTTAGCGGACCTTGAGTGTTTCGTAGAACTCTGAGGGCGAGCGCAATATCTTGATCTGTGACCCATGAATCTCAAATTTTGGGGCAATCCTGTCCAGCTCATTTGTAAAGGCGCCTAGCATCGATGCCGGTGGGAATCCATTGGCAGACGCAATGGATGGTGTTGAGGTCGAATATCTTCGCAGCTTAGCTTGCTGGATTCGTGGACGGCAGACCTGTACTCGTCGAGTGGCAGAGCATCTTATTATGCTCCTAGTTATCATAGCCACTCTTTAAAAGTTGGCTTGAAGAAGAGGCACAGTGGATGGTTTTCGTGAACTTAGGTTGTTGCATTGTAATTGACTACTGTAGCCGCGATTCGGCTGAGGCCGACGCCAAGGATCTCCAATTCCAACGACTTCAACTGTAGCTATTCAACGTCTCCAGCCATTGCGACCACAACAAGATGTCGACGGTTATGAGAACATTGCGCAACCTGCGCAGAGCAGGTTTAAAGGTACGGGACTCATCTACAAGTTCGTGCACTGCTTGCTAACAATCTTACGTGCAGGATGCCCTCCACCAAATGCAGGTATGTCTGCCCCGAATACGCCCATGACTACCGTAAGACAGGAACACTGCTGATGGAAGTGGAATCTGTTTAGCACATTGGTAATTATAGCAGTGATATATTGATGGGAAAAGTTGCTCACGATCTTGAAAGGTGATACCAAGGCCGGTACTCTAATTGCGAAGGATCGATACGGCAACAAATACTTTGAGAACCTGGAGGAACTACCACGTATGGCCTTGCCTTACTCCTTGACCCGTTTCTAAAGCTCACAGTTTGGTAGTACGTACGAGATGGGTGGACTACAAGGACTACGACTTCGACCCGTAAGGACCGCGTTCCCTTTGGTCTACTAATTATCCTGACATTCTACCGCAGGTCACATATCGAGCCTGGATGGCACGCCTGGATCTCATACATGGTTGATAAGCCACCGACTGAAGACCCAATTCTGCAGACAGGAGTACGGTCATGGGAGCTACCAGAGCATCGGCCAAATCTGACTGCAACTCGAGCTGCTTTCAAGACTTACTCTACGTAAGACGTATTTTCTTCAGGATGGTTTTCATGAAGCTGATCGTTTATTATAGCACCAAGCCGAAGATCAGTGGATGGACACCAGTTGCTGCACCAAGAGGATAGGTGGTAGTGGGATACAAAGAGCTGTGTACATATTATCCAAAGAATGGAGTTGTCTATGTTTGGATCAAACTGGTGATGTTCACGTTAAATTGCTGTTCAAAGACAAAGATGGACAAGACATCTAGGCAACTTAGGTTCAGTCAGTATTGATATAACCAATCGTTCCTTGTCAAGCTGGCCTCGCTCTAGAGCTGGTCAGTGTATTGACCCTGTGCTTGACAGCAAGTTAAAAAGTTAATGGCTTTCTCTTCTGTACTTCCAATGGTCGACAATCATGCCTAGGGCTACTCTCTGGAGATGGCGCGTCTCTCCAAAAATCTGTTCTCGAAAGATAGATGGCCAATTGACTCATGTTCTGAGGTACGAGATGCCAGAGTCATTAATTGAGGCTAACCGGCAGGTCTAGAGAGATTACTATAGCCTAAGTACCACACAAAGTCCCCTTCCTAACAGAAGTGGTGACTTTGGTCTCACTTAGAGATGAAACCAAGTCAATGATTGCAACCGTCGGTTTCTAGCTTCTCCAAGCCAGTACTGATCTTCTCTTCATGTGGTAATGAACCTTAATAATTAAGGCGTCGATCTTTGTCTTATAGCAGGGTACCGGAGAAGAAAAGTATAGAGTATGTCTAACCTAATATCACTCGGAGATTGTGCACTTCGTTGCGAAGTGTTGGCTGGTCATTGGTAGAGACTTACGAAAAGTTACTTTCATTCCACAAAGTAAAATAATTTCATGCGTTGCTGAGTTGAGAATGGTTAACTTTTATCCAAGACCGTTACACTTGCCGTCAAGCTCTAGCTTAAATTACCGTACCAGACAGGTGGTGAGGGACGGAATTTTTTCTAAACACTAATAATTGCCATGGCCATGGGACATTCGCAGTACACAACAACCGACATGATGGGATGAGGGTTCCTCCCTGGACACCTGATGTCATCACTCTGTAACCATGACTACATCAATGATGGTGCCGAAAAGGAATAGAAAGGTAGAATGCATAAGGAGGCACAGTAGGCAATCTTAAAACATTCTGGTGACTCCCTTCAAATGCAAGTCTGGCGTTTTACAGTGGCGCCATGGGGTTGTGCAGGCCGGAGACTTGAGGCAGAAATGAAATGTTTGAATTATTGTCTCACTACTACCGTACCGGTATCGCTCAATTCATATGTTTCGATGAGCTGGAGAACGGTCATGGAAGTTCCCGAAGCATGCAGCCATGTGATTCATCCTGCTTTGTCTTATCAATGCAGGCCAAATAGTGCTGTACGGGGTATGAGAGAGGTGACTCGTCAATCTGAGCTTCAACCACACCTGCCTGTCCAGAGGAGAGGGGTCTCGCTGTCTACGACGTTATGTGCGTCCCCGCCGACGGGCAATTAACTAGGCACAGGAGGGACCTCCACACGTGCTACCGTACCGTATTGTACAGTACGAAGAGCTGCTTCATGCTGCACGCTCAACAGAAATCCATAATATAAGCCAAGGGATACTTGCAAGCACCTCAGCAGCAATCAGCCAGTAACAGCCACGCAATTAGCAATTGGAGCAGCTTCCATCCATCATCTAGCTTTTCTCCTGCTGCAACGTGAAAGGCACTTTGATCTGCCAGCGATGCAGTCTTGGAACGGGTGTCACTAAAGCTATGGGCGCGCTCTTGTTCTCGTCTGCTCGCTGGACAGGAGCACGAAAGCACAATGTACGAAATCCCGAGTCGGACGCTCGTGACCCCGTGCTGTGCCTACCTGGTTGTAAGTAAGACCTGAGGCTGGAAGCGCGAACGTGCCCCGCATGGTACACCCAAGGGAGGCAGGGGGAGACGAGGTCCTTCGTGGGTTCGTACTGTTCCGTACCGTACTGTACTCCTGAGTGTCGTCGACCCCTCCAAGCGCCGCGCCTCCCCAAGACGTGCAGAAAGTTCTCGCTTGTCTGGTCGTCTTCAAGGTTCCCCGATGTCCGGCTGCACATGATATGCACATACATCCAATCAGACGCGGCCCTCACACCTTCCGCATCTGTGGTCGGCGTCAGAGTCCTCTCGGTCCGGCCAGCAGAAGCAGAAGCAGAAGCAGGAGCAGGAGCAGGAGCAGAGCGGTGTGGAGGAGGAAGACGATGAGAAATAGAAGGCTACAATCATCATGTCCTCTCCAGTGAGTCATGCAACGACCATCTCAATCGATCGTACCTCTCAATCTCCCGTCTAGTTAGTGGCTGCGAGCGACGGCTGTCGGGCTTCCATCTGAGGTGTGTGTGCTAGGCAGCTATAGAGCTATGGAGCTGTGGAGCTATAGAAGAGAGCATTTCCAGTCGCAACAACGGCCGCTGAACATGCATAAGGTCCTCCTCTTTAGTCCCTGCCTTACCTACCTATTTTTCGTCTCCACTTGCCGGCACCAGCCTCCAGGTTCCGCCCTCAACTGAAGTCTGGCGCAGTCCTGCGAAGTTCGAGTACGCATTTTAGCGCTAGCGAGAATAGTGGGGTCGATTAGAGTTCCTATCAGCCATTTGTAGCAACCGGCTTGTGAAGCCGTCTTCCTGCTTCCAACGCAATCTTTTTATTAGACATTTCGAGGTCTTTGTGTCCTTTGGCTCGCAGTGGGCACAGATATCTTACGGCTTCAATTACTGGAGCTGCAATACGTTGCCCTCCGCATTTGACAATCGAGCTGGACAAGATGTCTGTGGGCCAGTGTACAGGACCAATTTGGAATGTCGACGACTTCACAAACTGTGTCCAGCGCGAGTAAGAGTGGGATTCCAATTGGTGATAGCTTTTGGATGTGCTAACACTGTCTAGTTATCTCAAGGTTCTCTTCCCGTTAATAGCCATTGGCCTCTCGTTACTGCACCTGCTCGGGCAAGCTGTTCGCCGCAAGGTCAAGTCGAGACGCAATGCTCAGTACGATCCGATCCCCAACGGCTTGAATGGCCATGCGGAATCCGAATATCGCGATGTCTCTGTTACGCTGAACGATAGTGATGAGGAGGAGGACGAGGGCTTGACAATGAACGGTGGGCGACTTACCTTAACCAAAACAACCACAAAGGGATCAGTCGCCCAGATCGACAAGCCGGTGGCACAGAACACTTTGGTCATCATTGAACTCCTTGCAATAGCTGCGGTTGATGTGATCAATATAGTATCATTGGTGTTGCATGCATATGGTCCCAAAGGCATCGTTGCTTCGGTGGCGGGAATCGTAGTCTGGACTTACATTTTAACTCTTGCCACTTTGCGCCTGACGCTTGCAAACAGTAAATGGAGGGTTCCCAGACTCTGGAACCATACGGCATCTCTCTACGCGCTTCAGTGGCTCCTCTCAATCATCATCTTTCGATCTGCCATCGTCCACCCTCGCTCAAGAGTTGCGCAGATCCTGGTGCTCACTGAATTCGCTTTGGTCTCACTTCTCTTCGGAATTGCCATCACTACACGGAAAGGCAACAAGGCTGTTGTTCTGGAATGGGAAAATGATATTGAGCCTTCTAGAGAACCACTTGCCAGTCTCTTTTCTCTAGCCACGTTCGCTTGGGTTGATGCCATTGTCTGGCAAGGCTATAAGAAAACTTTTGAGCAGAAGGATGTCTGGAACCTGATGCCAAAGGACAAGGCCGCACATATTCTTGCTGACTATCGACAATTGAAGAAGACAACAGCTCTGACATGGCACCTTATGGGATACTTTCGTGGAATGTTGATCGTGCAATGTTCATATGCCGTATTCTCCGGTCTCTTCACGTTTGCGCCTACCCTCCTGTTGAAAGCAATCTTGGAATACATTGAGGATCCTGGTTCGTCTCCACGGAATGTTATCTGGCTATAGTAAGCAACCTTCAATGGACGTCGCGTAGCATGCTAACGTCTCAAAAGTGTTATACTTCTTGCATTCACAGATCTCCTCCGGTCACTTGCAGACAACCAGGCCCTATGGATTGGTCGCAAAATCTGCATCAGGCTACGAGCAATCATTATTGGAGAGATCTACGCCAAAGCCCTTCGCCGAAAAGCCGCTGCTGGAACCGACACCACTCTTGGAGACAAAAAGGACAAGGCTGACGCTGCAAAAGGCACAAAATGGAAGAACATATTTGCCAAGAACAAGGATAGTGCTAAGAAGGATCAACCAGACCCAACAACAGCCGCAGCCAACACAAAGTTAAGCAACAAGGGCTCTGACGAACAAGTCAACGTGGGTACAATCATTAACCTGATGTCCGTGGACTCTTTCAAAGTCAGCGAGATCACTGCCTACTTACACTTTTTGCTTGCTGCGGCCCCCACGCAGCTTGCTGTGGCCATATATTTGCTTTACAAAATTCTTGGCCTAAGCAGTATTCCTGGTTTAGTTGTCATGGTCATCCTTTTACCTGTCAATATCATGTTTGCACGCGGGTTCGGCCGAACACAGAAGAAGATTATGGCAGCTACCGATAAACGTATACACACAACTAATGAGGTCCTGCAAAATATTCGGATCATCAAGTTCTTTGCTTGGGAGCATCGTTTCAGTACCATTGTCAACGAGAAAAGGGCTGCTGAATTGAAAGCTCTGCGAATGAAGTACATTCTGTGGGCATTTGCAGTAGCAGTGTGGAACACGGTCCCGGTCGTGATTACATTTTTCTCCTTCCTCACTTACGTTGTGATTGAGGGCAAGCCGTTGTATCCATCCATCGCTTTCACCGCTATATCGCTTTTCAGTATTCTTCGAGTTCCTCTGGACCAGCTTGGCGACATGATTGCACATGTGCAGGAGTCTAAAGTATCTGTCGATCGTGTTGAAGAGTTTTTGAACGAGGAGGAGACTGAGAAGTACGAGCAACTTAGTCACGACAATGTTGATGAAGATGGCAACAAAATGATCGGTTTCAAAAATGCCACTTTCTCTTGGGGAGGGAAAGAAACGTCCCCCGAAGATGCCTCAGACGCTTTCCGACTGATGGACATGAACATCAAATTTGAGATTGGCAAGTTGAACATAATTGCAGGACCGACAGGTTCAGGAAAGACGTCACTTCTCATGGCTCTCTTGGGTGAGATGACTTTGGTTAAAGGCAAAGTTTTCCTTCCTGGTGGATACAGTCGTGAGGATGTGCGACCCGACCCAGAGACCGGCTTAGCTGAAAGCGTGGCCTACTGTGCGCAACAAGCTTGGCTTGTCAATGCAGACATCAAGGAGAACATTCTTTTTTCCGCACCCTTCGATGAGAAGAGATACAAGGATGTCATTGTCGCCTGTGCCCTGGAGCGGGACCTGCAAATTCTAGATAACGGCGACGCGACCCTGGTCGGGGAAAAAGGAATCACTCTGTCCGGAGGTCAAAAGCAACGCATTTCTCTTGCACGAGCTCTCTATTCAAACTCAAGGCACATTCTTCTAGACGACTGCTTGAGTGCTGTCGACTCCCACACTGCTAAATGGATCTTCGACAACTGCATCATGGGTCCATTGATGCGTGAACGAACTTGTATTTTGGTTACCCATAATGTTGCTCTCTGTGTTCCTTATTCTAGATACGTCGTCTGTCTTGATAACGGCAAGATTGACATTCAAGGACCGGCCGAAGAGGTCATGGCCTCAGGCAAACTCGGGGAGGATGTCCAGAAGTCAAGACCCGGTTCAGCTTCACTCTCACGAATCCCTTCGCGAGTGCCCTCAAGCGTTGGCGATGAAGAAACTCTGATAGAGGACGTTGCGGCTGTTGTTGCCAACGGCACCACTACGAATGGCTCTAGCACTAAGCCAAAGGACCCCATCAAGGCCGAAAAGAAGGATTCAATGGAAGAAACAAAGGCTACAGGAGGCGTTAAATGGTCTGTCATCCTCCTCTATTTGAGATCCATGGGACCTTGGTGGTTTTGGATTATTGCCATCACTGTTTTCGGAGTTCAGCAAGTTGGTGCGCTCGCAGCAAATATTTGGATAAGGCAGTGGGCCAACCAGTATGACATCGAGGATATCCATATGAATTACGGTGTTTCGCCCAACAGCTTCATCGGTAATACTATCTCGAACGTCCGGGTTACCGCTAGTAGCAGCATCATCAAATGTCAGCCTTACTTTGATCCCAACAAGACATCACTCCTGGCAACAATTGCACCAGAGGTCGATGTCAACTACTACCTCTCGGTGTATGCTCTGATTGGCCTTGGCTGCATGCTGATTGCACTCTTCCGCGACTTCTGGCTTTTTTACGGCTCAATGACTGCGAGCTGGAAAATTCACAAATCTCTCGTCGAAGCTGTCACTCGCGCTAAATTCAAGTTCTTTGATGTCACCCCGCTTGGCCAGCTCATGAACAGATTCAGCAAGGATTTGGAAGCCGTTGATCAAGAGGTGGCACCTGTTGCGATTGGTGTTATGGCTTGCGCTCTTGCGATCATTGTCACGGTTGCATTGATCACTGCTATCACTCCGGGTTTCCTAGTCGCTGGAGTTTTCATCAGCGCAATGTACTTCTTTGTTGGAAAGTTCTATTTACGATCGTCCAGAGATCTCAAGAGGCTCGAATCAGTGCAGAGAAGTCCTCTCTTCCAGCAATTTGGAGAAACGCTCAGCGGGATTACCACCATTCGTGCTTACGGCGATGAGAGACGCTTCATCCGAGATAACATGCTGAGAGTCAACACGCATAGTCGACCGTTCATTTACCTGTGGGCTGCAAACAGATGGCTCGCGTTCCGGATCGATGTCATAGGTGATCTCGTCGCCTTCTTTGCAGGCGCCTTCGTCGTCCTGAGCATCGGCAAGATTGACGCTGGTTCGGCCGGTCTCTCTCTGAGTTATGCTATTGGATTTACAGAAAATGTACTTTGGCTAGTACGCTTGTACGCCATTAA
Organism: Pezicula carpinea; assembly: GCA_026119845.1. NCBI lineage: Eukaryota > Fungi > Ascomycota > Leotiomycetes > Helotiales > Dermateaceae > Pezicula > Pezicula carpinea. The sequence goes on along the minus strand of JALRMK010000041.1, from coordinate 43,478 downwards.
TGAACAGAACATGAACTCGGTCGAACGTATCAAGGAGTATCTTGATGTCGAACAAGAAGCAGAAGCCATCATCGAGGACACAAGACCGGCTGCGAATTGGCCTAGCCAGGGCTCTGTCGAATTCATCAACTACACAACTAGATACAGGCAAGACCTGGAGCCAGTACTTCGCAATGTCACCTTCAAGATTAACCCTCTTGAGAAAGTTGGAATCGTAGGGCGTACTGGTGCTGGGAAGAGTTCTTTGGCCCTCGCTTTGTTCCGTGGTTTAGAGGCAGAGAATGGAAAGATCTTGATCGATGGTGTCGATATCGGTCTCATTGGCCTCCAAGACCTACGAGAGTCGATCACAATTGTTCCTCAAGATCCGACCCTGTTCACAGGCACCATAAGAAGCAACCTCGACCCCTTTGGCCTTTTCACCGACGAGGACATCTTTACAGCATTGCGCAGAGTCCAATTAATTGGCGTACCAACATCAACAACACAACCTTCTACGCCGCTGGTCGCATCTCGTCCACCTTCACCAGAGAGCCTTCTGACGCCGACAACGAACAAGAATATTTTCCTCAATCTCTCATCGCCCGTTACCGAATCCGGCAATAATCTGTCCCAAGGTCAACGTCAACTTCTCTGCCTAGCACGCGCCCTGCTCAAGAACCCCAAGGTTCTTATGATGGACGAAGCTACGGCCTCCATCGACTATGCAACTGACTCAAAGATCCAGGAGACGATCCGTGAGCTCAAGAGCACCATTATCACCATCGCCCATCGTCTCCAGACAATCGTCGATTACGACAAGGTCCTGGTGTTGGACAAGGGAAGCGTCGTAGAGTACGGACATCCGCATGAATTGCTGAAGAAGGATGGCAAGGACGCGGTCTTTAGGAGTATGTGTGAGATGAGTGGAGATCTTGTTGCATTACAAAAGACAGCGAAAAAAGCTTGGGATGCTACTCGGCTGGTCGATGATGAATAGATAGATTGTGCTAATATCGGTAGTGTGTTATTCCGCACCTAGATAGCGCTCTGCTTTTTCTTTCTCTGCTGAATACTTTGCTAGGCGTTGGGGTATAAAACCTTGTTCTTACTTTGCTTCTTTGTGTTTATAAATTTGATCTGGCTGTATAAACAAATAAATACCATCCAGTAAGATACTGACTGCTGTTGGCGAATTTGCTCGCTTCTGTGTTACCATGTATCTTCCTTTCAAGCATTCTCCCCTGCAGCCCTTCGGCACATGCGAGCCATCCACTCTGGCTGGCTCAACATTACACAATGGCCGGCCGCCTCACATGTCTCTACCACGTCGATAGCATTGGGCTTGGAGTCCTGTGCGGCTTTCAAGATCATCTCGCCGTAAGCGAGCGTGATACATTGATCTTGGCCACACAGAACGTAAGTTGAAGGAATGTAACGCCATGCTCTGTAGACCCGGTTTCAGTTCGCCTTTCCATTTTCCTCAATTGACGTACAACGTGACGGGAGGGGGGATTTACGCATAAGTGGTTTTGCTCCAGTAGACGCCGATGCTTTGCGGAAGAAGCTGCGATGCCCAGTATCTAGCTTCGGATGGTGGGAGGTCGTTGTAGTAGATTGACGGTGCTTCTGAGGGATCGATTGTTAATGTGCCGGCCTAGATGGTGTGAACGCTCTTCTCTGAATACATGTTTCCGTGAGTCCCGGGCTGAGAACTTGGTGCCAACTGACCTCAACATCCGGGCGCAGATACGGAAAGAAACTCGAAATATCCCCCCTGTCCGCTCCCTGGAAGCCTTCCTTTCCCATCCAGCCCATTACGAAAATTAACCTCACGACACCTCCCCTCTTCCCTTCCCTCTCCCTCTCGGCTTTCCCTAGCCCTCTGAGAGCTTCGGAACCCGGTAGACCAGCGTAGGAGTGCATCACGAGGATTACTTCTTTGTTGGCGTTCACGAGCGAGCTTACGAGCGTGCGGATGCTGGTTACGTCTTCGGTGAAATCGTACGTTGCTCTGTTGCCTGGGGTAACTACCGAGGGGAGGGGTAGGGGGATGGTTTCGTAGGAGTGTTGCGTGAGGAGTGCTGCGAGGCCGTTGTAGATTGCGGGTTGGTGGGAGGCCCCAGGAATGAGGATAAAGGTCGGTTTTGGCATTGTTGGATTTGGGCAGAGGGAGATTGGTGGAGTGGTATTTCGATTGTAGTGGTTTTGGAAGTTGTGCTAATGGTTGACCGAGTGCTACTGAAACAAAGGAGTGCTAGTAAACTTGGTAAAGCACTTGAAAAACTGTTCGATCACAATGTTAGTCCTGGAAGTCTGCGCAGGAGGTGCTTACACAACTAAGGGTTGAGACAGCGAGGAAGATGGGTGGTAGTTCTTCCGGAGCTTCTTTGTAATGCTTATTTTCCGGATATCAGAAAAGCGCAAAGATTAGAGAGGAGCTTTCAGAATCCATGAACCACTGGTATATTTCCCTCAAAAGGTCTACGCCTGTCTTATCACACACCAGTCAGTCATACATATCGGTCGTGGTTCGGGTGAACCAGTTTGGGCAACATCAGAAGATCATTATGATCATGCGGCGGTGAAGGCCTCGTTTCACTGAACTCCTGTTCCAATGCACCTATCCGCTGTCAAGTAGAAGGATACAAGTGACAGTGCGGGTACAGGGGGGACGGTCAATATAGGCCGTTGCGATTGTAGAATGTTACACACAGTAAGTGATGTCTAGCCGCTCGTAATAACGGCGCTTATGCTTAACCAAGTCGGCTAGTCTATAGCCTTTGTAATCAACTTTTGAAAAAACTAACCGTTATTTCCCACACACGGGAAAGCAAAGTCCACGTCCACTCGGCGCTACCTATACAGTCGAGCCGACTAATCAGCTACGGTCCAAGATGTCTTTCGACCGCAACAAACTGTCAGCAGACCGTATAACCCAAAGCCTTTAATTAATAGCTCGACTTGACATAGGGATAGGAATACTTGCAGCCAACGCCGCTGTTGTTTGGGGAAAATGGTGAGTCTTGTCATCAGAGCCTATGCTGAAATTGCGGTGGTATTGTTGACATGTCTCGAAGCACTAATATCGCCAGAGATTCTTGACTCGCGAGCTTTACAAGCCAATTGGTTGTATTGTACCGCACTTGTGGAGAATGCCCACTGGCGCAAGTCACTACTCGCAATTTTGCTCCATTGACAAAGTCGCTCGAATCGGCAGCGCCATCAAAAGTAATGCTCATGTGTACAGCACTGTCTGTATCTGCGAAGCAACGCCGTCCCCGGGAGCCCACAACGAGTATCAGAGATATCTGTCACGCAGTAGAAGGGTACGTAGAAGCAAGAGCGGCCGATCCTCGTCAGTGACAACAACAGTGCTCTAGCATGTACAGTATCTGTGTCACGCGCTACTACACCACTCGTATGGTCTGACCATTCAAAGGTCTCGGTGCGTGTTGACAGCCAGTAAGCTTTGCACCGAGCTGTCGGAAGATGGAAGAAAGTAAAGTTGGCGTCGGGGCAATGGGTGATCGTCTTCATCCACAGTAAGCACCTAATATCTGAGAGAGGCAAAGCACTGCGAAACAAGCGCTGATGCTGCTGCCATCCAGCGGGTATTCGGCTAACCTGAAGTGCGATCATTGCGCTGTAACTGATGCATTCATGCCAGGCAGGTGCTTGGATATATGCCGCTGTGGAAACATATTTGAGGGGACTTTTCGAGGGCTGCGGAATGTTCTAAAGTGTGTTCTATCCTGACCTAAGAAAGAATGGAATCCAGAACTGTGGGAGACCTTGCTCCCATGCTTCGCTCGTAGTTTTGTGATTCGATTCAAGGACTTCAGAATATAGGCACTTTGACGCAAACGCAAAGAAACAAAATCTGGCTGGCACTCGGCGTTTAGTGGATATAAAGTATCCTTGTAGATCCGACTACTTACTGTAGTACTAACCGCCGATCTATTGGTTGCTGACCTATTAGTTGCCGGACCAAACCCGAACAGAGAGCAACACCGACACAGACTCCAATTTTCTTCGTGAGAGATTTGGAATGGAGAACGACAGAATACCGCAAAAATGAGAACGTTATGGAAATGGTCCAAGTCACGAAGCTTGCTGGCCTATCCAATACGCCATGTCAGCTCGTAAAGATTTCCGCTGTGGCTGGCTGTATGGCTGTGGCGGTGTTCAATAATGCACGGCGCACTGCGAACGGTGGAGATAGAGGAGGGACTATTTGGAAACATCGAGTGCGTGGAGGCCAGTAATGGGGTAAGTTTTATGAGGGGTCATTATAATCTCACTCTCCGTGGAGAGCTTCATGTCGGTTCGTATGGCTGGCGGCGGCTTTAGGACCTACCTTACTATACACTGTTCTTGCAATGGCTCAAAAGTGGGAGTCTGAGATTTGCTGTTCTCTTTCCTTACGTATACCTTGCCCCGAAGATGAAATTAAGTAGACTTGAGTTGCCATGGCTGACTTTCGCATTCATTGTACGCTCATGGATTGTCTCAGTGAAAAGGGAATGAAGAAAGGGTGGTGGTCGCTTCCAGTTTTAGCGAGGTTCACGGTTTCTAGTATTGGTGTTAAAGTATCTGGAATCTTTACCTGACGCTATGTTCTTGATAGCGAGAAGATAACACACAGATGTAGAGAGATGTGAAGGTGCGTTTGTTAGATAGTCTTCATTGAGACACCTAAACTTTGCGACACAAATCTGTGTGTTTCTTCCTTACCCAACTTCTGGCGTCCAATTTGAACAACATCTCGCACCGATAAATTTGCGTCGTACCAAAACGTTGCAGCACTACGACAAATGAAACTCTGTATACTTTCCGAAGGTCAATTGCCTATGCTACCTTCAAATTCTTAAGGTTGTGCTAAGAAAATAACATGTGCACTTCCAAGACTGTAGAAAACGCTTTCCGAGGTTATTAAAGACACACAACTTTTGTTTATTGTTTAAAGTCCTAGTTACTTTCATAGTTATAGTGTGCCGTTCATCACTTTGATATACTTGCTTGAAGTACTTTAACATCTGAATGGTAGCAGCGCATGTCACCTCACTATTTATTAGATAAACTTCAAATGTAGCTGAACTCTCTTAGGAACACTCTAATCTTCACACACAGCTTCGTCTAAGAGATCTTCAAGTTTGTCTTCAGGTAGTGGATATCCTTCTTATTCACTTCATTACTATCCTTACTTTTCATTGGACTATTTTAGGCAAAACTACACTTCAGCTTCTCTAACTTTACAGGAGCTAGTGTAGACATATTTAGTAGAGCTGATCGTTGCGTAGAGAAGTGTGGTACCAGCCTAACCCAACACCAGAAGCGTGGCATCACCTTTGCAAGTATAGGAGTTCTGTATACAATGAGGAGACTTTAATGTTGGCGGCTCGAAGAATAAATCAAACTGACTCAGTGCTTAAAAGGGACCGATTTGAGGAACATGGCACAATGTGTATAAACATGTAGTAGCTCTTCATTGTAGCCAATGGCTAGTCTACACTCTTCAATCGTTAGATAATAAAAGCACTCGCTTGTATAATTAGCAGGGATGTATGAAAAGTGATACTTACCATAGGCTATTGTTAAACAATCCCCATTTTACCGCTCTCGCTTAGCATCAAAGCAAGCAGTCGAGATCTCTCGGACAACATCGAAGCATTAGACAACAAGATTTATAGACTCTAGATGATCCATGCATAGTACATCGCACCAAATATAGAGCCCATTTCAGGAAGCGTTGAAGCCTAGAATAACTACTACTCGGATTTTGACCTCGGGTACTTTTATAATTCCTTTTGTTGGGGGGGGGGGGGTTTAATGTCACCATCTCACATCAGTGATATAAAGAGTTTGTATGGAAAGCAGACACTGAATTAAAGTATTGTTAAGAATGAAGTCACCATCGTTGTCTTCTTTTAAATTGTTAAATCGTGACTTTCAACGCCTTCCACCCAAGAACAACACGATACTCTAGAATCAAAGACCAATGTTATCAAAACGTGCCTCTTCTGCTGCAGTCACTCAACACTCCGTCGGGTACTTTCCCTCGCTACTGGCGGGATAGCTTCGTTTCAACTGTTGCAATAAATATCAGTTCCCACCAGTCAGAAGTAACATAGTGGCCTCACCGTGACCACCAAAGCCTACAGGCATACGTAGTAGCCCCCTTTTAGTCGCTTTCGTTCTCTGGATGCTCATTTGGAAGCGATGCAAAGTATTTGTTACCCTCCTCCAACGTCGGAAATATTCCTTCTTCGAAGGCCCTGTGGCTCGTAAAGTATGTTTGGTGGTTGATTTCGCAGACTCCCGGCTCTGACCCCTTGTGCATTTTACAGAAAGTATTGTTACGCAGAAGGCAGACCCATGATGGACCTTCTTACCTCCAGTCTTTCTTCCGCTCTTGCGTCCGGGAACAGATACGGCACGTTTCTGCAGTCTCGATATTCTGTCGCGACGATTAATATACGTTGGAAACTCAAGTTGGGTATTTGCTCTGCGCTTACTTTGATGGGCGTTAATGATTACTGATTCTCAGGTAGGCTAGTAGTAATAATCGGTCGACTTTTGTCAATTGTTGAGGAAAACAGCATTTCTAGCCTGGTGGTCTCTCTTCTGACATATACACGAACGACCTTGAGCATAGGTATTGTTGCCAAGCAACCATCAGACCAGCCACCTCAGTATATAGACTTGGTGGCCTCTAATTTGATGCAATTCACGTGAATATGCATAACATAGTCTTGATAGGTCTTTGCAACCAAGGGGATTTTACACCTGCAGCGCTCTACATTGGGTTAGAGGCATGATTGATTGAAATCGGCAAGTACTTACCTCTTAACAAGTCTCGTTCTAGGAAAGGTTATGGTATTTCTGGTACGATTATCTTTATAACACATATTAATCGGTGCTATTTTTGTACCTATAATTTGTTTAGAAAGATATAAGATGTGAAGTTTGTCCTCCTCGAGGTTATTCGTATGCACCTACTAAAAATACTCGATCGTTATAGGCAAATGATTGGTATATGCTAAGAATTAAGACCACTACACTCTAGCCTTGCTATAAGGCTCTTATATTACCTAACTGCAATAAAATATCAAGAAAGTAGTGTGCCTTTAATTCGTAGATCTACCAAATATCTTCTTACTGTATAGCCGGTATAAAGTAGTGCTATATACTTAAATATATGCCTTTTCTACATAATTGTATTAAGACATATTGAACAGCAACTCTTAAGAATATAAAGAGCTATAATGATTACAAACAAGCTAGTACTTAGACGAAATTCGGATTCACAAACCTAGCGACCACTTGTGGACTACTCTTCCCGTAATGAACTCGACCAGCTCAACTTAAAACTGACGAGTAAAAACAGTAGTGCCTTACAAGGCCGACATTCTTGATTCTTAAGTAAGTGATGAGCAGAGGATGGCAGCAGTGCTCACATCACAAATACAAGGTTGGCAGGACTACTAAATCTAACACAAAATAGGGTTCCTCGATCCTGCTAAAAAGCTAGTACCGATTTCTTCAACGCAATGGTACAGAATTAAGCTGCTCGTTTCACAAGCGATGATTGTCACAATAACCTATTCAGTACCACATCCAATTGCGGAAACCTTCAGCATCTGTTTCCTGAAATTTTACTTTCCAACTCAACATGCACACACTCCAGACTCCATCCAGTATCTATTTCCCCGAACAGCTCCCCATCCAGCAATTTCGCCTTCACCAAGCAAGACCGGCATAACCAAGGTCCACCAACACCAGAGAACTTGAACGGCCACTTGCAAGATCGCTTAAATAGCAAAACAGGGTAAGGGTAACGGTGTAGTCCTGGTGAGAAAGTTGGTACTCTACAGCACAGCATTCTACCAAGTACCCGTTACCTACCGATCCATCCACGCATCTCGACGAATCAAACATACCCATCTCCGCAAGTTCGTGGACGTCTAGCGGCGGGCACAATACGAGGTTCCCATTTGAGCGCATTCCCCAGTACGAGTACGGTACAGGGGGCAAATGCAGGCAGGGCAAGGCACGGGGTTTGTGGTTGGCGGGGTCACTCACCGTATTCCAACGACGTGATTCTTCCAACCAACAACAATTGCCTACAGTGGTAGTAATCCAGTAGTCCAGCAATACAAGAACGAACGCGGAGCAGCGCAACGACAAGAATCGGGAGCTTCAAGTCCGGTCAACTAACATGCAGGTCTGGCAACGCATCTGCTGCAGCATTTCCCCCCTTGGGCCCTGGCTCTGTCTAGCTGATGATGTTTACCCCGCTGTCGATTGTCCTCAACCCACACGGCTTCCTGTCGCTTGCTTTGGTCTCCTGCAAAGCTGTGAAGTCATGGGGTGTGCTTCTCGGGTCGTAGCCATGATTCGATGACTATAAGAACCCAGGGTTCCCAATGGAATTGGAATTGGAATTGGAATTGGAATTGGGAAGGACAGACAAGAAGCTCTCTCGATCTCTCAATCCCTCAATTCCTTAATTCCTTAGGACGACCCTGATTTCAGAAAAGGAAAATGATTGTTCTGGGTACTTTTCTCCTTGTGGCGTCTGCACTTCTTGGGTTGGCAACTGCTGCTTCCTATAATGGCCTTGCTGTGACTCCACAGATGGGGTGGGATAATTGGAATGCGTAAGGATTGTTCTGTATCTGTGATTATTTGCAAGATATGGGTGTTGACTTTCCATTGCTTTATAGATTCGGCTGCGACGTCTCGGAAGATCTTCTGCTCCAACACGGTCAATTGATCGTCGATTATGGTCTCAAGGGTCAGCAAGAAGCCTCCACTTCACACTACATGTCTCTTGTATATACTAGATGCTCATGTGTTTAAACCAGATCTCGGGTTTCAGTACGTTATCCTCGATGACTGCTGGAGCGTTGGTCGCAACGCTAGCACCAACAACTCCCTCATCCCCGACATAACCAAGTGTGCGTCTTCTCCATTCACAGAATTCCCAAAAATCCAAAAACTGTTTCCGGGCTTGAAATAAAGAAAAAGGAAAAGGAAAGTGGGGGAAAGGGTTTCCGTTGGCCAAACATGCCTACAGCTCCTGAACAACTTCTTAACCCTTTTGAATCCTCCTGCAATATACAATACTAACTCGAAGAATGTTCCCAGTCCCACGCGGCATGGCAGCAGTCGCAGAAGACCTCCACGAGCTAGGTCTAAGCTTCGGCATGTACTCCGACGCTGGAAAATATACCTGTGGTGGATATTCAGGTAGTCTAGGATACGAGACCATAGATGCACAAACATTCGCCGATTGGGGTGTTGATTACTTAAAGTATGATAATTGCTTCAATGAGGGACAGGCTGGAAATCAACTGATTTCTTATACACGGTAAGTCTAATTAATAGTATGGTACTTTTGTTACTTGTAATTCTTTCGTACTGATGAGTTGCAGATATAAGACGATGAGCGATGCTCTCAATGCTACAGGACGCCCAATCTTATATTCTCTCTGTAATTGGGGCGAAGACTATCCATGGAACTGGGCTTCTACGATTGCCAATTCTTGGAGAATATCTGGAGATATCTACGATTCATGGGACGTAGCGGATTCGAGATGTCCCTGGTAAGCTCCTCTCCTCGCCACATTTCAGTTGAGAAATGTACTGACACACTCCAGTGACGGCCAAGATGCCTGGAACTGCGGTCTCCCAGGCTTTCACTGCTCCGTAGCGAATATTGCTAACAAAGCAGCCTCCATCGTTTCCAAGGCCCGTCCTGGAGCTTGGAATGATCTTGATATGCTCGAGGTCGGCAATGGCGCCATGACAGACGCCGAATACGTAGCCCATTACAGCATCTGGGCAGCAGTCAAAAGCCCCCTGGTAATGGGCAATGACATCCGAAAGATCCCCGCTGCTGATCTAGCAATCTTGTCGAATGCGGCCGTGATTGCCGTGAATCAGGATCCCCTTGGAAACAGTGCTGCGAGACGCTGGATCTATCCTGCTGCAGGCTCGAACTTCACGACGCAGTTGTGGTCGGGATCGCTATACTCGACTACGGGAGGTGATTACAATGATATGGTTGTGCTGCTTATTAATGGGAACGACGACGAGACTGTGATCAATGCTACGCTTGCGGATATCTTTGTTGACAGTGGTGCTGCGGGGACTGCTGATCAGGTGAAGATGGCGTGGGAGGTACGCGATCTCTGGGCGAATCGTATGAGTGACGATGTCGCTGCTTCTATTATTTCAGTTTCTAATATGACGGGCAATGCGACGACGGGCTATAATGCCACGCAAGTTGGGTATGGAAGGTATAATGCAACGGCGCAGAGCTACGCGGCGGGATTAGAGGCGGCGGATGAACTGTTGTTGGGAAATGTGACGACTACTGTGATGCCTAGTGGAACCATCACAGCAACGGTCTCTCCCCATGGTGCGGCCATGTATAGGCTGAGGGCTGTGCAGACGGGGCTGAGAAAGAGAGATGAGCTGTGAGGCGACAACGAGCTGCCTGCAGAAGGAACGCTTATGGTAAAAACATAATGTGTGAATAATGGGCTGCATACGAAGTTTTGTACAATAACTTACACAAGGCCAGCAAGAGCCCGTTGCAGAGGACTAGACTCTATCTTGCCATTGCAGCACCAACTGCGCCAGCCAATTCGCCAAATATGACCCCCTTAAAAATCGTCTCCCCCGTGTCCTCAGCCCAGTGGCCTGCTTCCTTCAATTTTCTCTTCCAGCCTTCCTTCTGCACATGGGCAAGATCATCCCACGTCTTCGCGCTTTCGGGTGCATTTGTCTTATCAGCGATCAGATGGGCCCTTAGATCATCTGTGGTATCCTGCAGGTAAATAACGCCCGTGTCGCTGCCTCGCCTCACTTCACTGAACCAGTCGGCCATGGCCATCGGTTCCGAAGGTGTATTTGCCGGGAGACGCTTCCTGTGTCCTGGGAGGTGCGTTGGGGAGTTCAGCGTGTTGGAGTAGTCTTCTGGAAAGACATAGGGTTTGCCGATAGCTTCTTGCCAGTGGAGAGGTATGTATTTTGCTGCTCCTAAGTGTGGAGCAACACCACCCCTAATTTCGAGAACACTCTGTGTGAGAACCGCACCGAAAAGTGCAAGGATAATAGTGATGATAACACCAAATCCGAAGAGGGCCTTTTCAGAAGGCAGAGCTACGACATAGCGTGGAGTTTTAGATTGTCCACGGGCGACGGATAGAGGGACAGGGAAGAGGGGCAACGTGTGAACGACAACCGTGTTACCCACACTGACACTTGCAAGCTTGAGATATTGGGGTGGTGTACTTGCAGTGACAGGATGAGAAGGTGGTGTGAAATTCGAGAAGGCAATTCCGGTTATTTGGAGAGGGTGCACCTTCTTGAAGGTGCGGAATGGCTTGACTTTCGTGACCATGGATACCCCGTTTGCAACTTGCAGATCTACCTTGAAAAGCCGTATGGAGATATCGTGACCTGCAACAGCAATCACAAACTGAGTGTATTCTTGCTTTGCGGCAGGTGTTAGAGGTGGCGTGAGATTGCACACAGAGAGACCTGTCGCCTTGGAGACATCGCTAGATAACCTGTACGATTGTGCAATACGGGATTGGCCTTTTCCGCTGGGAGGTAACCGGAGAATTTGAAGAACAGCTCCACCTTGGCTATGGATGTTCGTGAGCATAAGAAGGAATTCCGGAGTCAACCATCTCATAGCTCGGAACGCAGGAACAGTGGGTTTCTCAAGACTCTCTGATGCCGGTGTGATGTACACACAGTTGGGCTCCTCCATATCCGTCTTCGAAGCTATCTTCTTGGTATAGATCCTGTGCTCGTCGCAGTAAGCAAATTTATACTCATCATTTCCGACTTGCAAGAAGTCCATGTCTACAGCCTCCTTGTCCAGTTGGAGGGTCCCCTTTTTGCTCGGAGGTGATGATGCAGATGTAGGAGTATCAAACAGCACAATGTGCGACTTCTTTGCAAATCCAGTAGCAACAGCTCCTACCTGAGTCTGGCCTGGAAGAGGTTTCGAGAGTCGCAATATCCTCTGGTAGGTATCCTTGTCTCCTGAGGTAAACAACGACGTCCTTGAAAGTGCGTTTATCTTGCTCACAGGAGCCTTTGTTTCGCTCGACTTTCCCTTGCCTTTCGGTGCAGCCTCGATTCCAAAGGCCCGGAAATGCTCGTTCTTCCCTTGCTCCACATCCTTGGGACTTGAATTTATACCCGCATATACCAGAGTTGTCTTTCCTTTCTTCTGACCAACTCCGAGACTGGTGACGTTGTCTTCATCTTTGCTGAGATCTATCTCGCCTGCTTGTTCAAGCTCATCGGGAACCGACGTGTCCAAGAGGGTCTGGAGAAGCTGTTAGTTGTCCATTTCCCACCTGGCACAAGAAGTTGCAGCTCACAATCTTATTTCCCACTCCGCTTCTCCCCGCGCCTCCACCACCCCCCACAAGCAGCTTCGTAGAGTCGAGAGGATCGAAATCGCAAGCGTACAGTGGGTATGAAAGTGTCACCTTTGCGGATGGAATTAATGGTGCCATTCCTGCAAATATGCTGGCTGCTTCGCACACGCAAACAGCTACAGTCGGAGTGACTGACTAATGTACAAGCACAACGGTGGCTGAAGGAGGAGGTTTGCGACAACGAGAACAACCACGTAGAAGATATACTGAACAGGCCAGAGCTCAGGAAGAGCTGCAATGACGTTGAGCCAATGAAAGGACACGCTTTTCTCGGAAGGTCCGTGTCTTGGCACCGAGGCTAGCTGGCTAGCTGCATAAGGCAGCTGGCCCAGAATCAGGCCTCGGTGGCATCAACATCGACCTCTCAACCTCATCCATCCATCCCATCCAGAAACGTCGCCGTGCAGAAATATTGAAATCGCAAGGCATACAAAGAATCATCCCCATCGCCACTAGAAGATGTGCAATGTTTGCTTCATCAATATCCTTTACATGGTCTTCACTCCCTTCCGCTGTCCGCAGGCTCGTTGGTCCTCTTATTAGACTCATCTTCCTCATCTTCCTGTTGATATATAGGTCATCCACAGCCGAGAACATCTATCTGAGTTACTCAAGATACCCAATCTAGCAACTTGAAAAGTCGTGCCAGCTTGCGACGTACTCGGGGAGGAAGAGGGGGCGTAAAAAAGTATTTTGCAACTGAGTGCGAATGACCTCCTAGCTGGCGGACAACGCATCGGATATGCACCACCTCACAGCTGAGAGGCGACAACCAACTCACTCAGCAACGGGACAACCAATCATAGGTACAGTGCAGCAAGGTATAGTGTATTCTCATACCTACTCAACAATCCATTTTACACACCACGCAATTCCTGTTCCCCATTCTACATATTCATGAAAGGAACGATAAAGACCTATCTATACCTCCGAGTCTTTCCCATACCATGTCCCTAATTCAAAAGTGCCTATGGCAAGCTCAAGAATAGCTCACGCAACTTGGGATAGTTTGGAGTTCCTAGGTGACAGACATATCAGTATCCTTGCTCAATGGTGAATGCTACCAAAAACAGCACCCTCAAACTCACCAAGACCAGTTACAGGATCCCAACCAGGCACAGCCGAAAAACCGTTCGTACCACAACCTGGGTTTGTACCATCGATGATATCATTCCGCGCCCGAGGATTGGCATACAACGTAGGGTTTACAAATCCCACGGGCTTCTTACCAACAGCAAGACGCTCTTCATTGATACGGTTGATGATCGCTGCAAATATTGGCGTGCTTGCGCTAGTGCCACCACCAAACGTGAAGTTGCCGTTGGTGTAGATAGCAATATTGTCGCCGTTTGCCGCGATATCAGGATAGCCTCTTCTAATACGATTGTATATCCCGCCTTGAGCTCCGAAGCTGTTGCCTTCATAGAAAGGATAGAGTGGATTTTGATGCTCTAAGAAAGAAGTCACCGCAGCTTGTTGGTACGAGGGCCGTGAGTAGATATTGGAGAAACCACCACCAGATGAGAAAGTGTAGTTTTTGACGACATCTACTGGTGCGGACTCAGAATCAAATACTGTGTTTCCTGGTGTTACTTTTGTTGCGCCAACATTGGTAATCCAAGGGCAGGAGTTAGGCCAGGCAGGACTGAATATGGTTGCGTTAGGATCCAGGCAGCCGTTGTCATTATCATCTCCTGGCGGTCCAGATACTCCGTTATCCCCTGAAGCGTAGAAGATCGAGTGTCCTTGGAGGCCGAGTTTAAGAAATTCAATGCACTGTCTTTCTTGGTAATAGGCAGGTAAGTCGTATTCTTGACCTCCATAAGAAACCGAGATGACATTTCTAGGCAACGGTCAGCAAGAAGAGAAAGCTGGGAAAGGGAAATATAGTATTTACGTTGGCATAAAGACACCACACTGAAGTTTGCCCTCATAGCCGTCTGGACTGGGGTCTGGATATTGTGGATCAAGGGTCGCTACGAAACGTTGGTTAGTCGCTGTGTACCTTGGAACCTTCTGCAAATATGCAGGCAAATTCACTAGAGCATTGAAAGCCAAGTACTTACGGTCATTTCCACTCTCCCCAAAAGCAGAGTATGTACAGTAAGACTATTATTCTTGTCAGCAAAGACTGAACGCCAAAGATTGAACGCGAAGCCGAGTTATCTCTAGTTTGAGTTAATGCAAAAAGCAGGAATAAATACGGAAACTAGCCTTACACCATCAATAGCATCGAGAAAGGTGTTGAATCCGCCAATACTAGTCGCGGTTGACGCTGTAGCATAGTACAAGTCGTCAGTCTGATACAGCGTAATGGTTTGCTGCCAAATAAGTGGATACGCGACTTGGAAATCCAAGTTAGACTCGGTTCCAGCATCTTTGACTCGCACAGGAGCCTGAGCACCATCAATGAAGGCCGGTATTGGGTGCGTTCCTTGAGGAATCTGAGGAGCGAAATTGGCAAGGAACAAATTCAGATCCTTCTGAGCGTAATAGTCACCCTCCTCAAATATACCGAGACTGTTTCCTGGGTTCACGCGGTGTCCCATTTCTGGGACTTGGTAAAGAGCACGGATGCATGCTGGTGTTATTGCTACATCACAGTGTGACACGTCGTTCTTGTTAAATGGGGGGTGTGGAGGGCGTCTACTTGGAGAAGTGCTTGCACCGTGACTATTTTTGCGACTTGTCATGCCGAAACTACGCTTGGGGTTGCGCTTTCGAAGGGGTGGTAGGAGCTTGATTCCCGGTGTGATGTAATCAACGTATCCTTGGATGTGCTTGGGAACATGATAGCTGGTATATGGTCAGCAAAACATAGGATGAACAGTGCAACCAGCAGCATACCTATCACAAGCAGGACTGACAACATTGGTAGTGGAGTGTTCATAACCATGGTACTCAGTATGGAGGAGACCTTCAACTTCTTCGGTGGTGGCATCAAAAGCCAACCAGCCTTTATTGTCAGAATGCGTGATGCGATCATTGGCAATGCCGAAGTCAACCAACCAAGACTTCACAGTGTTGACCGTCTTTTCATCGGGAGCGAAAGCTGCAGTCACTTCCTCGGGTGTCCAGTGCTTGGCATAGTTTTTGGAGCCTGGGTGCGACCTATAGACGTTCAATAAACGTGACTTAAAAAGAAGGGAACTATTGTGGCATCACTTACACGTCCATTAGGTATTCATGAGCCTTGTCTAGATTTCGCTGCTTCAGACCAATTCTCATGGTTAGCACGGCAGCTGGATCAAGTTTCGCTCTTTTGACCTATTGGGAGGGTAATGCATGGCGCTTCTCGTGCACGATATGAGTCTTAGGAACTGCAATGCTCTGAGCCGTGGCGACAAGTCCCAGGACCAGAGCAAGAAATGAGACACGCATTTTGTCTTGATGCAGAGGTGTAGGTTTTGTTCACTGAGTTGTGGCCAGTTACCAGAGCGACACGTTATTGACGCTCACAGGCTATGTCAAGAGGCGGGAAGTATTCGACGAAGCCCAGAAGAAGGGACCGAACCGAAGAAGCATGTGAGAAATGCAGAGTGTACGTTTTATATGTAGATAGCTACCGTAGCAAAGGATACGCGGTTGGTCACTTGTGTTCGGCCTTTAGAGTAACACTAAAATTGAAAAGCACACCTTTTGAAAACACTACGTTTGGACCAAGCAGGGTTACTACCACAGAGTTTTCACCACCAGAGAGAAGAAAGAGGAAGCAAAGGCGCGGGTTACACGAGGTCATCGAAAGGGGAAAGGTATGAAACGCTGTTCACTCTATCACGATAATACTTGCAGGTAACACTTGATGGGTAGGTCAGACAAGATTGTTGGAGGTTGATCATACCGTCGCACTGGCTTTCGGATGATTTGGAATTGAATAGGAAAGATTGACTGGTTGAAGGAAGTTCGCGAAGCATTTTGCAAGAACCATTCAGTCAGAGAGGCATAGCTGAAGAGAATGATTTGGAAGGACTTTAAGAGGTTTGTTGGTGGCTGTTCAAATATTTGACATGGCAGCCGCTAGATGTATGAAGTTTGCTTAGTACCTATCGCAGGTATATATCCACATAACCTGCAGGTACCTGCATAACCGAGGATTTGAGGAAACGGCAAGGAGGCCACAGGACAAGGCGGCACACATTATCGAACAGGCAAGTTACTCCAACCACCCAGCGCAACTTGTTTGAGAAGTCAGCCTTAAGATGAGAACAGGCTGCTGTCCGCGAAGGATAGTTTAGAAAGTTGCCTTGCCCAATACTAGACTCGTCTCGACAGAAAAACGCAGAACAAGGAAGTATATATACGTGACTTGAAGGTCCACCCTCAAGTTTTTGACTACGCTAAAGAGACAAGTTTATACATAAAGTGCTGCTCCTTGTCTGTGAGTAGCTGTCTTCTGTAGGGCACTTGTAGTGCCTTCACAATAACCTGAAGTAGGGAGCTGCTGACGCTTATTTTATATACAGCTTAGGGCAAAGAACAACGCGTGTCTTCTCACAAATTGCGTACGTAGCATTTCAATACGTGCTCTACTTCGGCTCTGGTTTATTCTGGGAATACCGACAGTCAGTGCGACCCGGTAACTGATCGATAGCAGATTAGCAATTCCAAGACAACAAATCAAGTAAATTAAAATTACCTATTCCTGCTTTCTTATATCGGCACGTCCGTTGGGATGATGTTGCTTCTTCCTGTAGATGTCTTGAAGCTGCGGCGACCTTAAAAGTCAGATAGACTACGACAGATTTACTAAAAACAAAACAGGTGAGCAACACCCGACTAGATCCTGGATACTATCGTAGATAATAGATTTCTGAAGCAAAAGTCGATACTGTCTTATCCATTGCATCCTTCGTGGCTGTACGTGGACACATACAAGGGTAGCGCAAATGCAGTTGAAGATTACAAAAGTAGGATCGCTTGTAACCGAGCGGGAGAACTTCAACCTGATGCCTGATGCCTGATGCCTGGAGCATAGCAAAGGAGAAGAATCCTAATATAGAAAATATATAGGAAATCATAGCCGACTCGATACCAAGCCTCCAGAGGGACACTTAAAGCATGCAAGGCTCAAGTTTCCCATTGTTCTTCAAAGAAGAAGTTTGATTGGAAAGGGTCGAAAAAGTTTAATTAGGAGTCAATGCGTCGAGATCTTGGTAAATTGATTGTTACGAGGACTCGGGTCACTTCCCTGTCTTCTTGCGGTACGTGATCCGAGTGAGATCTGTGTGCAGTGTGCGCCGTGCTTGCATTCGTTCTCCTTGGCAGTTGACACCACGTGTTCGTGAATGAATGTCCAAGGTGGGGTTGCGGAGGGAGAACAACTTGTTGCGGTGAGAGGTTCCGTCTTGGAAGTTCTTCAGTAATCTGTCCTACTGCATTTGGTATAGTACCTACCGGTAGTGCACACACGAATTACAAAAACGATGCTCAATCCTCCACAATATTAAGCACGTTTTCGGTGTCGGGCGATGATAGGAAGGATTAGCAATAACGTTCCTTCTCTTTCTGACAATTGAAGATACTCTATTAGACTTGCACCCCCTCAGGGGTAGAACGCAGCCAGTTCATATTCAACGCGGACCTAATCCTGTAGGTTGTATAATTTATAAAGTCACTTATTCATTAGAGTGAAAATGTATCTTCATCCTACTAAATATCTCTAGAGCCTAAATATAGCTAAGATGTGAGGAACTTTGGAAGGAGATCCTATCAGGGCCTTCGAAGATACTCCTTCGTTGCTAAAATCAATCCTTAAATACTTAGTCTAACGAGGTCGGTCAGCCGACTTACGACGCCCCCGAGTAATACTGTACAGTAGTAATTGCCAGGCCGCCCACACCTTCACACGGCTTGGCTCGCTTGGTTCACGGCTTCACGTCGCTTAATTGGGGATCATTGTGCTTAAAGTATGCTAGCGCAATCTTGTTTCTTATGAGCGCCATGCTTAAACTTCTCGGTTGGCTAAACACAATGTCACATTGGAGACCGCTCTGACAGCGTCCCATAGGAATCGGCATCGGCGCTTGAGCGTTGTACCTGGGTATGCAGTACAGTATCGTGGTGAATATCCCCCTTCATCGGATGGAAGTGCATGCAGAGGAGGCATATAATGAATCATTTTATGCACGTGCGCGACTCTTTCGGCACGAGTTGATGGTGCGCTCTCTCTGTATGGACACCATGGAATATTGAGAGCTCGAGCTTCAAACCCCAACAAGGTGGGAAGAAAGTATTTAAAGAAGCCGCCCTCTCGTACCTTGATGACTTTCTTCCCACGCTCATCGTCCACCTCGAAAACCATGTCTGTCTTTTCAAGATTCCTCCAGCTTTCTGTCGCCGTCCTGGCCACTGTCGTTGTCAACGCAAACCCAATCGAGCGTCGTTCAGTCATCTCTCACGATGCGGTTGTAAACTTTGCTGAGACGGTTCCAGCCGGTACTGTTGGTGACGTCTACGAAGTGAGTACTTTCCAATGTGAAAAGGGGGAAAGAAAAGTAGCTAACTCTTCATATTAGGCCTACCAACCTTTTCTCAAGGTGGTCAATGGCTGCGTTCCTTTCCCTGCAGTGGACGCCTCTGGAAACACTGGGTATGTTGTTCTATACTTGCCCTAAATAAAATCAGTTTCTAACCTAAGTTAGTGGCGGTTTGGCAACCTCAGGCTCCAGCAACGGAGGTTGCAGCTCATCTACGGGACAAGTCTATGTTCGTGGTACTACGTCCGGCAACTATTACGGCATAATGTACTCTTGGTATGTATACATGTCATCCAAAATATTTGATTTGAACTAACATCCTCGCAGGTACTTCCCCAAGGACGAGCCATCAGACGGCCTGGGACATCGACATGACTGGGAAGGTGTGATTGTCTGGCTTTCAAGTGCCTCGGCCACAACATCCTCAAACATTGTAGCCGTCTGTCCATCGGCACATGGTGGTTGGGACTGCACCACCTCCTTCAGCCTTTCAGGAACCGGAGCCCTTATCAAGTACGAGAGCGTCTGGCCGGTGAACCACGCCTGTGGTACGACCACTGAAGTTGGTGGACAACAGCCAATGATTGCTTGGGAATCATTGCCGACAGTAGCACAAAGCGCACTCGCAACCACCGACTTTGGAAGTGCTATTGTGCCATTTATTGATGCTCACTTCACAGCCAATCTTGCTGCCGCGACTTTCTAAGCGATACGAGGTCTTTGGGGCAATTGAGATTTGCTATTATGGCTGTGGGTCGCCCGATTAGCTGCAGATGAAAATCTACAGTCTGGAGCGGGTGGATAGTTATAGTTATACATAGCTTCTTGAGAGTTACAGGTCTTAAGGGTTGGACGATGTTGCCGACGGAGCGCATAGTATATAGCACCATAGTTAATATAATGATACTAATACCCAAGTATGTTTCAAGTACGTAAACCTGAGCACCATTAAGGCAGAAGTTGAGTAGAGTAAGCCATCGGCAGGCCATTTTTGCACAAGTAGCATATTGAGAGTTTGCTAAAAAGACTATGCACTTCCTTAAATATGTACAGAGGAATGCTGCAATATTTCGTGACTTATTATTAAGTGTTTATCTAGCCGACCCTCAGTAGGCAATGGATCGTTTGTAGTAGAAACGTACAAGAGCAAGTTTTAGTACTAAAAGCACCACTGTTTCGTGTGCCGAAAACAGCAACCAAGCATATTCGAGCGCGGCAGCGATGGTAAGCTGCTAAAAATGAGGCGAAAAAGATGCTCGCCGTGAGAGAAAGTGTGCTTGCAAAATTTAAGACATGCTATGATTTGTTTGCAGCATTTGACCTGACGGTTGCCGAAAATATCAAAGTTTCTAGATGGCCAAATTTTATCATGAAATTAGTCTTCCTCTCCCATCTCCTCCAAAAGCCGATCTTGAATATACACTTGTTCGTCGTGAAAAGATCCACAGCTCTCTTGGACGCGATCTAGTTCTTCTTTTACGGCTTTGGTGACCACTATCTTACATTGGATCTCAGGTATGATCCAGAAAACAAGATAGTTTTCGTCTTCCAATCTAAATTCCTCTAGCAGTTCTTTGTCCAGCTCACGTGAGATATCGGGGCAGAACCAGTTAGGCTTCGGCGGTTCTGAGTTAGGTCTTTGTCCGCAGGTATTTAGCGCATAAGATTCCAGTTCCATACAAGTGCTGTCCACATCAATCGGATCAATGAAAGCAAGATTGGACAAGTCCCCGTTGCCGACTTCATGAGATAACACAAGCGTGAGGTGTTTCACCTTGCCAAAGAAACTCAGCACATCGGTCAAAAGTATTTCTAGGCTGGTACCAGCTTCCTCTGGCGTTCCCTGCGCATCTACCAAGATGGCGATATATTCAACCTTTTTTTAGATGTGTAGCAGACTCCAAGAACTCATAGACCTTTTCGTTGGTAGTATTATCCCACGAGAAGTCTTCGAATTGAAGGTATAATGTATCAATTGTGCAGTTGAAATAGGTCTCGGCGAAGGAGTAATTGAGGGTGCAAAATGAGGGCTCGTAAGACTCCAAAGCCAGATATGTCCCAACTCTGAAAACGTGCCTTGCAGCTCAAGAATATGCTTCGAAGAGGAAGTTTGGCTTGGAGAATGTGCTCACCACCATCAACGGTATCTCTAACGGCAACTTTGGAAACCTTGTGAATACTCGATCGTCTTCGAGGGAGCTTGTCCTGCTATTGGCCTGAGCCAACAGAGCCATTGCGATCAACTTTACAGGCTTGAGAGGCTTGAGGCCTAAGGCGTGGTAGGGCTATAGATAAGATCGGTCTCTGTAACACTGCGGCATGCGTTCCTCAGGGCTTAAATAAATGTAAATACGAGCAGTATGCCGAGCGCTTTCGACGGTGTTGTGTGCCTCCTCAAATGCGCCAGTGTCTGCCAATGGCCTCGTCGATTGCGCGCAATAGCTGTTGTGTCGTGGGTGGAGGTTCAAGGACGCGCTTTGCTGGGAGGAAGTCGTCGAGCGGCAAACCTCGGGTGAGCATAGTAAGCCTAAGGCTACTTTTCCTTCCCGTGACTCTTGGTGACGGACAAGGTTGACGACGACAGACACCAAAGCAACGATTGAACAGATGACCACCATCCACCCTTCCATCTCATCTCAGCCATTCGCAATACTCAGTGGAAGATCAACACTCCGCCAGAGCATCGAAGCAAGCCATCCATCGGTCTGACAGAACGCCGCGCTTCTCACCTTGACGAGGATCATGAGGTTGGATTCCGCAGGTAGAGGCGCAGCACGAGAAACTGATGAAAAGGGTTGGCGTCGACGCCTCCACGACGTGCAACGGTGCAAATAGAGACCGAGAATTTGGTAGCTGCGTTTAGAATCTACTATTCGCCACGGCCGGTACTGTATGGCCATCTGTCCTCGCCAGTCGGCAAGTTTGTTCGACCGTGTGGCTTCAGCCTTGTCGCTTACCCATTGGCCTGTGACACTCAGTTGACAGGCAGACACCAGGTATCTTCCTTTTTAGAGACAGTATATAGAGAGCGATAATGCCATCCTACACTTAAGAGCCCAGCTTTGAAATCAAGCAAATTACCAGCGCGCAGGAATAATAAGATGTCCACGAAAATCAACAACCCCAGCCCTGCTATTGCATTAATCGGAGCGACTGGTGGATGTGTCCTGACTGTTCTTATCAAAGCACTTGAGGGAGAACATGACTGCTTCGCCCGTAAGCCTCGCCCTTATTCTGACAGTTGGAGATTTTGGTTTACCCTCCAACCTCACCTCTCTATCAAGAGACCTGCACCAGCTCTACATAGGTACCTTAGCTTACTGACGTAAAACCCCTAGTCGTCCGTTCTGAGTCCAAGTTAACCGGCCTTCTCAATTCACGTCAAGTCTCAACGGATCTCATACGGAAGCACCTCACAATCATAACTGGCGATGTCAGGGATCCCGACAACGTCACCAAAACTCTCTTTCATGACTCTCTTGAGACGGGCGTCGTTGACATCATTGTTAGCGGCATAGGAGCATATCCAGTCAGCAAAAAGTCAAACCTATTCTGGCCAACCTTCGATGATACAACTATCTGCCAAGACGCCACATCTATGGTTCTCAAGTCGCTCAAGACCGGCCTCAAGGACAACATGAAGAAGCCTCTGTTCATCGCAATTTCAACCACCGGCATTTCCGATCAAGGCCGCGATATTCCAATTGCCATGATTCCCCTCTACCACTGGCTCTTATCAGCACCTCATGTGGACAAGAAGAAGATGGAGACCATCCTCGCAAGTGAGGTTAGGGAGGCTAGCTCGACTATTTCAGGATTTGTGGCTGTGAGACCCAGCATGTTGACTGATGGGAAGTTGTATGGTCTGGGGAAGATTAAAGCTGCTGCAGAGCACAATGGGAATTCAGCCAAGGATGCGATCGGCTATACGATTTCCAGAAGGGATGTTGGTAACTGGATCTACGAGACATTGGTCAAGAGCCGTGGCGAAAACGAGAGTGCATATCTCAACCAGTTTGTCAGAATTACCTATTAATTTTTGTTATTCAGTACTATTTTGTTCGTAGCGGAGGCAAAGAGTTCTGTGGTTTTGTTGGGCACCACCCATTGCTCTCATATAAATAACCTTCTCCTTTTCCTACATTTGCTATTGATCACCAGGGGGTGTCAAGTGGAACTATAGATTCGAGCTTTTTCAAACGCAATTAATAATTCGAGTAGAGTTTCAACTTCGCCTTTGTTTTCTCTCATAATCTCATCATATTGACTACTAGTTTATATTAGTCTTTTAAGCCAATCGATAGAATCGAACCCTTGAACGACAGACCCTTAAGCTTGAATTTTCTTTCTCCTGTACTAACACGTGTGGAGAGTTGTGCTAATCTCCTCCTACAAGTATCGCACACAACGAACTCAAGCGAAGTTCACACACACGCCTGGCTTATGAACAATGTCTTTGGAGAACGCTGTTGTTATGAGAGGAAACGACGAGGCAATGTAAAAGAGAAGGATAGAGCCTGAGGATTAGAGTTCGGAGGAAAAGGGGCAATTAAAGGGGCTCGGTTATTCTCGGCTCGGTCTTGGGATCTCTTCAGTTACACATGGAGACATGAAGACATCACTCGGTATGAGTCCCGGGTTGAATCGAGGTTTGCAGCCTTCATACCTACTCCCATCTTGTTTTCTCATTCATATGTGCAATAACCCATATAGGTAGTCTGTAACAATAAACAAAGTCTGCTTCATGGTCCTACCAAACCCACCAAAGTCGGACGGACATCCTGATCTCTAAAGTATCCTCCAGATATATATATATCTATCTTCATCCTAAGCAGCATGACATACCTAGCTAAGCTTGCAACTCTCTTCCTTGTCATCTGCCTACCTAAGAGAAAAGTCAAGACAGAATAACAGCAGCAATGACTCAATTTTACAGGCACCCTCAAACCACAGCCCTCACAACATTCCTCCCCCTCCTCCTACCACACTTCCTTTGCAGCAATGCCCTCTACAACCGCCTCAAAGGCCAACTAGGAACAGTGCTCTCGACCTCCACTGTTGAATGCCAAGCAACGACCATGCTCGCGCTCCCTAACGTAGCAATCCTGGATTCCGAAGGGCAGCTAGTGGCGTGGACGTATGTGGGAATCGCTGGGAGTTTTGCGACGAAGTATGTGTCGCCTGAGTATCGAGGGGGAGTGGCTTTGCGACGTATGTGGCGAGGCAACTGTTGGGCAGGCATGGGAGCGGTGGGTTTGCGGATTTGGGCTTTGATGGCGTGAGTGGTGGGTGCATGCTGATGTTAAGGAGGGGAATGGGTTTTGGGTGGATAGTGAGAAGTTTTGAAAACGATTCCAGAGAAATAAAGCGATAGAATGCTCGCAACAAGTCTGATAGATCGTCTGTCGCTCCACTAAGCAAAAGTCCCAGTAAGTCAGGGCATGGCTTACGTAGAGCAGGTATTTGCCGTTAAACTTAAAATGATGTCCAGTCCGACAGGAAACGCAGGTAAATGTACATGTCCGTTGATCATTATCCTGGCAGTCGTCCTATGCAAATCGTTGGTATCCAATACTCCTGTTCCTTTGTTTGGACCAAACCTTTCATTACTCCTCATCAGAACTATCAACAACAAACCCAGCTCTTACCCGATTTCTAGCAGTCTTAGCAACTGGCACAATATCCTCATCATCGTCGTCATTTCCTAACGCACTGGGGTCGTTTTCTTTGCCAGTAGAAACAGGCGGAATCTTTTTCGGGTCCACATCATCGTCGCTCAAGACCTTTCGTCGTTTCGTCTGCGAGGATCTAGGATGCGGACTTGACATTGGGGTATCTATAGGTTCATCATCCGACTCTCCAAGAACATCATCTTGTGTGGCCTCGGGCGAAGACGCTTCATCCTCGTCACCATCAATTGTGATGGCATTGGATTGTTTCTTTCTACTAGCCGTCATGACAACATCTTCGTCACTATCGTCGACGTCCATGGCACTGGATTCTCTCTTCTTGCCCTTCATTGTCGCAAGCTTAGTCTCTCGGGCTTTCCCGACGTGCAATAGCTCCTTCATAATGTCGATTTTCGACCTCTGCCGAAGCTTCTCCTCCTGCTCAAAGAATATTCTATCACGCTCTTCATCTTCCTCTTCGTCACTGTCATGTACGTAAAGATCACTCTTGATCTTACGGTTCTTCTCCAGCTCCTTGGCTCTTCGAGCATCAGCACGTGCCTTGAGCTGTGCTGCTGTGGGGCCATCATCTTCATCGTTGGATCCTTGTTTTCTTCTCAAGCGTCGATTCTTCTTCAACTCGGTCAATGCCTCTGATTTCTTCATTGTAGTGGGGCCTCCAGCAGGAAACAGAGGCTCTTCATCATCGTGGTCATCATCAATCCCATTATCGGACTCGTCATCAAACGTTGCCCGCTTTCTTGAAGTCACAGCAGATACGCGTTTGATGAAATCACCAGCTTCCTTGCCATCATCAAAGGTTGGTGGGCTGAACTCGGTCTTGTTGATCAACTCGAGCGATTGCTTTAGTCGATCCGCGGATAGAGGAGACGGAATGATCCACGAACCATCCGGATCGTCGTCTACGCCAACTCGTTCAAAGCCAACCAGAGTGATCAGAAGTCGCAGGAATCCATTCTTGAACATGGCAACCTTGTTCTTTTGTTCGCCTGGTTTGACCACTTCTCGAGTATCAGTACGTGTCATGGGCACTAGAGATTGAATAGTACTTACGGATAGTGGGTGCTTTCGGCGCTTCAGCCTCAACAGCAGGGGTCTCTGTATCCGCAAACAAATCTTCTTCAACAGATTGCAATGCTTTGTTAGCTCCTTCCCAACTTCTTCTCTCGCTCTCAGCCGAGGAGAGTTGTGACTTGACCCATTGAATGAGTTCACCCTCATTCCTGTCCAGCATAGCACTAACCACAATTGCAACCTGCTGTTCCCATTCCGTCTCTTTCGGCCTGATCTCGAGGTGGGCGGCAGCTCTTGGCTTGCTAGCCACAGTCTGCTTTTCATAACCATACTCTAAATAGTGTGCCGTACTGTTGATCTTGGAGAAAAGCATTTCAACGACAAGCTCCGGGCGCTCCTGCATTTTTCTAGTGCATTTCTTTAACAGCTGCTTGACAAGCTCAGACCACTCCTTGTAATAAGGCTGGGTCGAATCTAAGCCCTCTGGGCCTTTGATCATCTTGTAAAAAAGAGCGATGATGTCGACTCGGAAGAGCATCACGCTCATCTCTTGCTTAAATGCAACACGGTAGAAGAACCTCTGTGCTCTCTTTAGCTGTTCGGGCTTTAGGTCGCTGTAAAAGGTTGTGAAAGTGACGAATGTATCGATACATCCTTGCACCAAGAATCTCGCACAGAAGCGTTTGAAGTCGAATTTTCTCTCGTGAGATGTCTTTTCTGCCCGGGCATGATCTTCACCATCCGATTCGTCGACCAAGTCATCATCCGGATCGTCAACTCCTGCAGCTCTAGCAGCTTTCTTCTTGCTTCTAACTCTCCTTTTTGATCTGACTTGTAAGTCCACGTTCTGCTTCGAGTATTGCTCTAGAATTCGGAGGTAATTGTGACACAACTCTGTACACGAATCTAGATACCCAAATCCTTGGTCCTTGTAAGTTCGTGTTATGTTTGCTACGCGGTCGTGGGTAGTCTCCTCGTAGAAAATACGATTAAGGATGTTTTCTGCAATATCCTGATCATCTTCGAGTTTCGACTCCGACATCTCCTGCACGGTAAGAAGAATCTGTGTAAAGCACTTCATTGCAGCACTCAGGTCCTCCCAAGATTTTGATTCATACGCCATATCCATGGCTCTATTCAATGTCACGAACATTTCCTGGTTAAGAACACTTGCAACAAGACCATAACTGTCCGCATCGTCTGGGACTGCGCTCTTGCCGACGGATGCTTTGTTCTTCCTCCGTATCCGCTCAGCTTCAAGAAACCAAGATACAAGGTAAAAGAACTGTCTCGGGTGATTCTCCAGTACACGTTCAGCCTCTCTGTCAATAGCTTTTCGAATATGGCCGAAAAGAGGATTGAATCCGGAATCCAGGAAATCCTCAACAAATGCCCGGAGATGCTTAGTTGCTGGAGGAGTCAATGAGACGGGAGTATCGAAATCCATGGGCCCAGAACTCCCTTTCAGAGCTCGCCGTGGCGGCTTGAACTTCTTTGTGCTATCCATCTTAGCCAAGCTTCCCGCTGCATCAATAATTGCGGCTTGTCCAGAAATCGTAGTCCGCTTTGCATCTCCACGCTGAATCCACGTCATGGTTCCAAAGCGGTTATGTCGTGATCCAGCATTCTTCCGGTAGCTTCTAAGCATCGCAGCCTCCTTTTCTCGCAACTTCGTGAGTTCATTCGATTTATCGTTACGGTTTTGAACTTCGTTCATAAACAATTTCTCTGTGTCAACCCCCTTAATCAGGTAGAACAGAACATCCATGACTATCACATCCTGTGTATTGAAGTCCTCGCCCATTGTGGAGGAAAGCATCAGTAAGAGGTGAAATATGTCTTGGTAGTCGAAAGCATCGATGGTAGAAGACCGCGAGATCTCCGACACGTCGCCCTCATATTGTACATTTGGAGGAGGTGCAATCATAGCCATATTCCGTAGAAAATAAAGTACTAACTTAATAATGCCTTCATCTCGTGTGCCCCGGTCGCCCGCAGCCTGCGCCATAGACGGAAGAGCAACTCTGACAGCTGTGTTGAGAATCTGTGCTCCATCGAAGTTGATAATAGAGCGTTTGTATCCTAGCTGAGCAACTTCGAGGTATGGAGTATGGCGGTGGTGATTGATAGTCATCAGTGCCGCGTTTTTCTCAATCGGCCACGTCAGAGGTACCAAGAGTTCTAAGCATGCCAAAGCTATCTTCGCCTTCAATTTGTCGTCCGTAGCGTTCTCCGGCCACGCTGCGAGAATCTGGAGTAAGTCCCCGCCAACGAGATTGGATTCTGCTAGACATCGAGCTACATCCAATCGATTCGCCTTTTCGTCGTAGAGCTTCAACCATTTCTTCAGATCCCGCAGACATGCCAAAGCATCGTCTCCAAGAATATATCGTCCATCTTCGTCCGCACCACTTCCTCCAAGCTACAAACCGTGTCAGTTCTTGTACTGACAGAGGAGATAGAGGAGACTGACCGCGGTAACAAGACTCGACACATAGGCTCGAACCTCTGGGTCGGCCACATCAGTTGTGCCATTAGCAAACTCCATGCTGGGCGATCTGTTCTTGGAGGAAAATAGTCATAAATTTGGGTACCTCTTTACGCGTCGTCAATCTGGCGACGCGTTCTGGCGGCCGCTAGCGTGTCTGATCATAGTCCGTGACGCAACCGAGGTAAATACCTAGGTAAGTAAGCTTACTGTAATCTGGGCTATCAACTTCCATTCATCGATCACCTCGTCTCCCACACACATCGCATCAGTCAAGATGATTAGCCCAGTTCTCAGAAGACACTTAGTGCAGAGCACCAGACATGCGAGATGCTTTACTTCGACCCCAATTGCCTCAGCGCAAGAAGTGAAGCGTCTGGGTGTCATCGGTGCGGGACAGATGGTAGTTTATTTTCAAGCATGTGCTGTATCTCTACTCATTGCATATAGGGTCTTGGGATAGCTCTAGTAGCTGCACAGAGAGCTGGAGTCCCAGTCACGCTGGTAGACACGAACCAAACCTCCATCGACAAGGGCCTCGCATTCGCAGGTAAGGAAACATCGACCAGCTACCAGTCATGCAGCAGCGCTGACATCTTTCTGCACAGATAAACTTCTTGCCAAAGATGTGACCAAGGAACGCATGACACAAGATCAATCTGACAAGATTCGCTCTCTCCTTAAGCCTACAACATCCATGGACTCGCTCACGGAAGTCGACTTCGTGATTGAGGCTGTACCCGAGATTCCCTCCCTCAAATTCGACATCTTCAAGTCCCTTGCTCAAATATGCCCACCACATACCATCCTAGCCACCAACACATCCTCTATATCTATTACCCGGATCGCTGCTTCAACCACCAAAGACCCCACGGACACGCAGGCCTCGTCACGGGTGATTTCCACCCATTTCATGAACCCAGTACCCATACAAAAGGGCGTCGAGATCATAACCGGTCTGCAGACGAGTCAAGAGACAGTCGATATCGCCGTGGCGTTCTGCAAAGCGATGGGCAAAATTCCATCTCAATCTGCCGATTCGCCAGGGTTTCTCGCAAACCGAATTCTGATGCCCTACATCAACGAAGCCATTATTTGCTTGGAGACTAGTGTTGGTGCAAGAGATGATATCGATGCTATTATGAAGAATGGGACAAATGTTCCTATGGGACCTCTCCAGCTTGCTGATTTCATTGGCATTGATACATGTCTCGCCATCATGAAAGTGCTCTATGAGGAGACTGGTGACTCCAAGTATCGACCTAGTGTATTGCTCAAGAAGATGGTGGATGCTGGCTGGCTAGGGAAGAAGAGTGGTAAAGGGTGAGTTAACTTTCTATTACAGCTCCTGCCCTTCTGGTTCGCATGGTGTTGGTCGACAGCAACATTTCTAATGACTGAGTTGGCTTGATTTATTCAGCAACTCGAAGACTTTCACTCTAAATACTACCACCCCTAGTCGCAACAGCATAACATTGCCTAGTATCCATGCTAACAATGAATAGATTCTACGATTACTAGAGTTATATCTAACCTTGTAAAATACACATTACGTTTCTGACTGGCCAAGGAAAAAAAGAACATGTGACGCTTATCCTTATCTCTTAACCTTAAACAAAATATGCATATTTCAACGCCAACAATTACCTAGGTATACCCATGACCGTAAACTGCTTAGGTAGGCCCCACAGCCACCCCTTAGAATGAAAAAAAAGCGCGTTAAATTTTGAACAGGTATCATAATATAAACTATCTACAGGTCATCAGGCCCAGCCGAAGAGCAAGCTCAATCATGAGGGGTAAAACTATACACAGATAAAAAATATCACAACTTCTTCCTCCCCATAGTCACAGCGAAAATCCAATCCAATTGAAGAATTTAGAAAGAGGATTAAAAATGTGCAACTGCACAAGATAAAAATAAAAGCCAGCTTTCCAGCGCCCAGGAGATAGTGGTATCATTCCTGAACGGATATATGTAGTTCCCAATGATGTTCCTCTTTCCTTCCCTTCCCCAATCCATCCATGCCCCACGACAGACAAAAGAGGTAGCAACAGCAAAACAGACAAAACAGACTTGATAGTAACACACTGGTATATAACAATAATGACGAGGACTGGACTCGAGTTTACGCGACGGCAGCGACAGCAGTATAGTGTGGTTGGAGCAAAAGGCACACGTTGCGGACCAAGAGATTGTTAAACAGAAGAAGAGAAGTAAAAATATATTTGACATGAAGAGTAGCTTTCTTTGGAGCAAGGGAAGGGATAGATGCTGTCGTGGTGACGAGGTGGTGTGTGGTGGTTATTGGTTGGTCGGTTCGCTTCGCTTAAATTTGCATTTTTGATAGAGGATTTCGGACATTGCCGAGGCGCGGCTTTTAAGGACTCTCAAACGCTCCCGGCATTGTGAAACCCTTTCTTTATTTTCTGGCCGGTCCTGGTGTCTCGTAGCCTCCCGAAGTTCCCGAGGACCGCAAAGAGGATGAATCCTGCTCACTCGTGGCCTAGTTATCCTGGGGGTCCCTTCGGCCTGGGGGTGAACCATTCTGGCTGTGTGCCCGATTTCCAAACTCTCTTTCTCGCTGCTGCTGGCTCATGCTTGAGTGGTACGCGTTGGAGAAATCTTGTGGTGGTGCCATTGGCGCGCTCAATTGTGGGATGTCGAAGTTTCTTGAGGGGTTGTGTTCTCCAGGGGTTCTGGGCAGGCTGAAATCTACCGGTGCTGACAGTGGCGCACTCGCAAACCCGGCAGTGTAAGCACTGGCGAAAGATGAGCTTCGGGGCGTACTCGCCATTCCTCCATGCTGTGCAGAACGCTGTTGTGAAGGAAGTGTTCGGTATTGGTTCCGGAGATCTAGACCAGGGGGAAAGGCTGATGAAGAGGAACGCAGGCGGGATAATGAAGATGGCGAAGTGCGATTGATGGAGGGACCGCTTGATGGCGGGTAGGTCATGTGAGTTGGTGAAGATTGAACGCTCGCGTCTGTTGTGGAAGGGGTCAGTTTGCATGAATCGCTAAGGTGATGAAACTACTAAAAAAAGATTTGGGACGAACTTGAGTATGAATTTCCGTCGTATTGATTCGCAGGGACAGAAGTATTGCCAATTTGTTCTCCTTGGTATGTAGACTGTTGTCGGCCGCTCAATTGGGGACTCGGCTCGCCGGTTTGATTAAAGCCATAGTCTAAAGTCTGTCCTTTCCAGGACATGCTAGACCTCAATGGGGACTGGAGTGATTCCGAGCGGGACCTCGACATCGCAGTCCGTAGCTGTAAAGGCTGTAGAGGCCGGACTTGCTGCCTCGAATTGGAAAGCTGTTGGTAATTGTCGGTGCTACTTTGACGACTATACAAGTTTGCGCTCCGTGGTCCATTGCTCATTGGACTAGAGAGATGACTTCCGTAATATCGATCGTTAGAGTTGAGGGATAAAGGTGAGAGCACATCCGGAGTGCCCATTGATCCTGGAGGTGCGAAGCCAATGTGTCCAAATGCTGGGCTGAGCCCAGTCGGGGACATATGCTCCTCGTTGCCATCATGTCTTCGCATAGTATCGACGATCAAAGGTCGCATCATGTGGTCTGCATATCCAGGTACAAAGTCTTGAGGTGACTGCATTGGAGTGCCGATTCCGTGGACAGCTCCATAGGGAGAGTGGAGAGCCTGGACATTATCGAAGTCGTCTGGGACTGCGCGCATCTTCATCATACGGTCTCGATCGTCTGCCGTCAAACGCTTTATCTTTGCACGTCTGCCTCTGTGTCAGAAACTTTGCCATCGGGAACGGTTGAGAAGTCTCAACCTACCTGTTCTGGAACCAAACTTGCACTTGTCTAGGACTTAAGCCTGGAATCTCTCGCGAAAGTCGTTCTCGATGAGCCGCATCAGGATGTGCTTGTTTTGCGAACTCACTCATGAGAAATCGCGTTTGCTGATGTGTGAGACTGGGGAGTTTGTCAGCAAATGGAGCAGCATATGCGGTACGGTAGACCTTACCGGAATCGCTTCATCTTTCTTCTTTCTGCCCGCCTTTCCGCAGCCGTTTGTGGTACCGAATCCTCATCCGCATCAAGCATCTCATCATCATCCTCATCCTCGTCCAAGGACTCTTCCTTTAGCTCGGCCAGAGCATTGCTTTCTTCATGGCCCTTCGTTATCTCTTGGGTTGCTGGTACGCTGGATGAGGTGGTACTTGGTGGATTGGAGATCCCCGTGGACTCTACAGAGACAAGCGACTCAGTGCGAGATGCATCATCGGCTCGATTCCCACAGTGCCCCGGTGCAGAATCTGGCCGTTCTATGGTAGGACCTGGCTCAACCTCTTGACGAAGCCCTATAGTGCTGTGTCGATGTTCTAGCGTGGGCCTGGTGCTGTCGAACGGCTGGTTGTGTTTGTTTTCAGTTATATCCGAACTGGTGGACTGGTTGAACGAGACGGGTTCCTCCCCGGTCGGGATGAATGAGGGGTACTGTTCCCGCCAGTCCTGCTGCGTTGACAGTGGTTCAAAGTTCGACATGCGTGGAGACGCGGCGTTATGGTAGACGGCCCCAAGCTTGCTAGAAGACCAAGTGTTCCGTCCTGTGTGAATTGACCGTGTGGCAAGCATTGAGATGTATGGGCGCTTCTACTTGAAGAAAGGCTAAATGGAAGTCGGTCCTGTTAGATGGAAGTGAACTGTGTATCGAAACAGTTTGAAGAGAAGGCGAAGGTAACTCGATATAAATGAAGCCTGGATATGAACGAGAGTACGGGCCACTTTGGGCAAGAACTGATCACGGACCAGGAAAGCAAAAGCAGCAGCAGAGAACGGAGGAGAACCTGTCGAAGGCAAGTGTCGAAGTTTCTTAGTACTTGGAGAGTGTGGAAGGTTTTATCGAGTGCCGTGCAGAACCGTTTGCTTTATCGTCCGAGGTATTGTGGAGGATCGTCGGAACACAATGGGATGGTCCTGATCTTCAAATAGATGTGTCTATTAGATCCTCGGAAACCCAATGGTCTTAGAAGATCAAACTAGAGGACCTTTAGTTGATTTCTCGGCGTGCTTCAGAACGCGTATTGCTCTCGTAACGGTTGCGAGGAGGAAAGAGGTGAAGAAGGACAGCCACAAACCACGCGGTTGTCAATAGAGATGAGGCAACCTCAGGGCAAGGATGACTTGGCTGTGAATGTGGCGAGTGTCCTGTACCGACCAAATAAAGGCGTCTTGTCCGCTGGAAGTGGCCTGGCAAGTGACGTGCAGAATCCGTTTTGGGAACCTGAGAAGCAAAGAGGTTGGAGGGGTATTTGAGGGCTGCTTTCCGTGTTCGATCGACCGGCGAGCGTCGGATGATCAAGAGGGACGCACCAGAAAAAGACTTGAGGCCGTGAGAAGATACTGGGGCGATCGCTTTTTTGGTCAACAAGGTCAGTGGAACCGAGAAGTCCTTGCAAGCGCTCCCACTCTCCTCGAATGCCCCCCCAAGCACGGTACCGCTGTCGACAGATAAATAAATTAGTACCGATGAGAAGTAGTGTTCCAGCCCGCTCGCGGAGAATTCTTGAGACGGATGAGCAAGACTGCACTGCGGTGTGGACAGCAAGGGCTGCACGGCCGCTTCCCAGGGGTTTTTTCTTGCAATCTGCAGTAGGACTTCAGACGAATCTGTGTAATCGACGCACGGATCAGAGTGGAGTGTCTGATGGGGAGCAGCTGGGAAATTTATGGCGTTGTGGTGTTTTGTAGGAAGTGTTCTGGGAAAGGAACGGTAGTCACAGGTCGGGACTAGTCGTCGTCGCGGTAGCAGCAGGAGTGGTAGTAGTAGTAGTAGTGGTGGTGGTGGTGGTGGTGGTGGTAGTGGTAGTACTGATAAACGCAGACGAGGCAGGCAGGCAGCGTGAAGCGTCTGGGAACCCCCGTCACAAGGTGGGGACTGGCAAATGGCAATGAGTCCCCAGTACCGGTAGAATGCTGGCCAGCACTTTATCGAGAACTGCAGGACGTTGGGTAAGATGAGAAGCGAGTGTAGGGACTAGGGTCCTAAGCTTCAATGGCGGCGCATTCATCCGAGCGACAGACGGCCATCGAGGTAAAGCAACAGCCAGCACTTTGGGCATCTTAAGTAGGAGAAGGAGGAGAAAGAGGAAGAGGAAGAGGAAGAGGAGGAGGAGGAAGAGGAAGAGGAGGAGGAGGAGGAGGAGGAGGAGTGCCAGACTGCCAGACTGCCAGACTGCCAGCATGCGTGAGTAAGGTAGCCTGAGCAGGACGGTTAGGATGCGACCGCAGCAGACAGACTTTTGGGAGCGTTCGCGATGCCCGGGCAGAGGCGTTTGGGGGGGGGGGGAGTTTGTGGTGAGGGAAGGATTTGGGAGCAAGGAGTCGGCGCAGAGATCGAGGCTCGGTAGGTCTCCCACGAATGATTGGACTGAAGTGCATCTTCGATGAGCAATGACTTGCGGGCCAACGCATAACCGTTGTTGCGACTGGTAGCTCTCGGTCTGTGGTACCAATGACCGGACGTGGCTTCTTGGTGGGGAGGGGGGAGGGGGAGAGGGAGCGACGAGGGCAGCGACGAGGGCAGCGAGGGCAGCGAGGGCAGCGAGGACAAATGCCCGTAAGCGATTCAACAACGTGACGACCCTGATCGAGCAAGTACAGCACAGTAGTGAGGAGGAAGAGCCGGCACAGGCACAGGCACAGGCACAGGCCTTGATCGGCGTCGACCGGCCTCAGGCACCGACGTCAGGCATGCAGGCATACAGCAGGCATCCAGCAGCCCTGGAATCTTCGACGGGGGATCTAGTACCTCCTCCTCCTCCTCCTCCTCCTCCTCCTCCTCCTCCTCCTCCTGTACTGTAGCAGAGGGCCGCTTGCATGATTGATCGATGCGCGCAAAGTTATGCTGCGCCATGAATTTGGATCCTACGTCCCCCAATTCCTCCGGAAGAATTCCTTTGCCTCTGGATGCGACCCGTCCTCTCCCACGCCCGCGTTGGGCCTTTGGGATGCGGGTGGAGGTGGGTGAGCTTGTTTGGTTTGCTTCTGGCGCGTCGTCTTGGTTGTCAGATCTGAGAGATAAAATAGCATGCCACTCCCGCCGTTACAGCTTCTGTTCAGCGCGGCGAGGACGAGTCGGGGGGGGGCTCGGTAGGGACCTACATGGCAAGTCTGGCCAGGGCACAGCACTCGACGGGGGACGGGGTGTGCTGTGCTGTGGTGTGCTGTGGTGTGCTGTGCTGTGCTGTGCTGTGTGGACGTGTGCTCACTGAGCAGACTCCGTAGTAGGTAGGTGGGGAGCGGCCTGGGCAGGCGGGCGGGCAGGCAGAAACGGCGCTAGAAGTCTTTGGCCAGGCGTCGTGGAAGACCTAGAAGGCTGGGCAGCGTGTTCCATCGACAGTCGACATCCATGGGCATCTTTCTCTTTTGGGCGTGTCGTGTTGTCGCGCATCGCAATCATACGGACGGCGGTAGCGGCGTGCGGGTAAGGTTCGCGCGGAGATGCAAGCCGCGGTTTCAGGATGGCCGGGAGAGCCAGGCCGTGTCCAGAGACTCGAGACACCGAAATCTCAAAAAGGACAGCCAGGACCTGCCCAAGACATCGACAACCAGGACGTGTCTGCCCATCCATTTTCGGATTCCGGGGCCTGACCAGCTGCAGGGTGGCCCCCTGGATTCATGGGCATCCGGTGCATCTCGAGTTGCACACGAACAGAAAAACAAAAGAGACAGGCCACCAACAACAACAACAACAACAACAACAACAACAACAACAAAAAACCAAGAAACCCGATGAATTCGGACACCGGTGCGAGCACTCGAGAACAGAATTCTGGCCCCCCCACATGGACAGACCTGTCATCAGATTTGGCAAACCTGGGAGAGTGAGCAGTCTGAGAGTCTGAGAGCCCGAGAGTCTGAGTCCCTTCTGGGATGGCTTTTTTCTCTGGTCCTTATTGCCCGGGACACGCGCGATGGTTGTTGCTTCGTATCCAGCAAGGGTCGTTCTGGCGTCTGTGCACAGCATTTTGCCCTCTTAGTACCATAGGTTGGTCTGTAAATCCTGTAAATCCCGCCGAGTCCTTGTTCAAAGCCCATGCCGAGTCCATGAAGATGAAATCCCGAAAAATCATAACGGCAGGCATCCTTTGTATTTCCCGTATCCATGTAGCTGCTTACATATACACCACACCACAGCTACCAACCGTAGCCACATCGGCCTCGTGGTGCATATTGCACAGTGCAGCGAGGAGAGCGACAAGGAAGCACAAGACCAGGTTGGTACCTTACCGTACTTGCTCTGCAGTGATTCTCACTCTTTGACGGTCCGCCGGGACGGAACCGGGTATTCATATTGCGTGCACAGGCACAAGCACAAGCAGAAGCACTTTGCCGTCACAGTGTGACGTCGCTTCCAACATGGTGAGCGGTGATGGTGGTGAGTCGGTGACCTGACCTGCGAGACTGGCAGTCAGGTACTGCTGCTCGTCTGCAAGTGCCCTGACCAGAAAGAGACAAAGCGAGCGGCACAAAGGTGACAAGACTCGCCCTCGACATTGTTAACCTCCACTACTGTCCGAAGTACTGCTCGCGGGTCTCCTCCCTCACTAGCCTCGCCTTGCATGCTTACATCATTTCTGACGAGTGATATCCGATGCCTCCGTACGGCATGTCGGGTGTACCGCGCAGACGCAGTATCACCGTGATGCTTCGTACCCAAACGGAGGAACTTCTCGTCTGATGTGGTGGTCGTCCAATTTCGGAATCCTGTCGTCAATTCTACCGCGCGAAACCCACGCAATTATGGGGAGGCGCCGCCAGGGAGCAGGTTTGGGCGTCAGACCTTTGCAGGTCCCCTGAGCCGTTGTAGCTGTCGCATCCACGATCTGAGGCAAGGATGGTTGGCGGGAAGCGTGCGTGCCAGGCAAACGGAAGAATCATGAATTTCCGTGTCCTACAGTCCCCACTATTCAACCTTGAGAACGTATCTGAAGAGCAAACCAGCGACAATGGCTTTAAGATTCATCTCATGGTCCGATGGTTCAACCACAATCATGAGATGTCAGTTAACTGGTTACTGCAAGCAAGTAGTGCACCACCTTGCACTTCAGGTTGCCGACTTGTTTGCAGGATCAGTCAGTCATTCAGACGAACCTCGGTACGAATGACCATTGCGCAGCGGTCGAGGGCAGCCAGCGCAGGCCATATCATCAACATCAACACCAATGCAGCTGGTAAGGCTGAGACAGACTGGAGACGAGCCTCGTTGGAAGGGTGTAATTGATCGAGTACGACGGGCTGATGTGGGAGGAGGACATCGATTGTTTTTCCGCCAAGCAAAAAGCAATAAGACGACGACTTGAAAGACATGCCTCGAATGCGAAAATGCGAATGTTACGCCGTCACGCCGTGGTCATTCCTATGTGCGTAGCCGTTGGTCGGGAGAGTCCTTGCGCGACATGTCTCTCTTCCAGTTCCAGCATGCGGCACAACACAAGGCCCTGTGTTTGGAAGTACGAAAGGGTACCTACCCAAAGAATGTTTCGTCCAAGACCTCGTCGGCTCGTACGTCTAGACCAAGGAGATGCGGGATGTCGGGACTTGGTGCAAGAATGGGGATGAGTGCGTTGGATGAGGGATGTGGGTGGACCAAATGGTACGTACTGTAGTGGAGTGCGAGGGTATTTCTGGCTCTTTGTTAAGAGTTTGAAGCGCTTAGCTAGCCAGGTAGGTCGGACATGTGTAGGTCATGTGTAGGTCACGTACAGGTGGTGCAGCATCTGTAACTACAGTAGAGTCAAGGAGCTTTCGTACTTGGCTCTGTCCTGGAGATTCGCAAGCTTTACTCCCAATCTCGTAGCTGCTGCGCCGTGGACGCAGGTACAAAGGCATTTTGGCACAGCACAGCATGTTTAAATGAAACCAGGACACCCCACGACGCAACGCGATGCTCCACGGCCTCGATTCGTCGCGCCCATACTGTACTGTACTGTGTAGTCTCCAGAATTCAAGAAGCGTGAGGACGAGGCCACGAGAGCGCCAACATGAGGTAAACATGAGTCGCAGAGTCCTCTACCGCCCCATCCAGCATTGTTCTCTGTGCTTTTTCAAGGTGGACGGATTTCACCCCACTTCGCTCAGGCACCTGGTCCATGTACGTCCGTACGAAGGACTGCTGGGCAGCATTGAAGGAAGAAACAAAGCATGGATTGCGAAGCAGGTTGACGCTCGATTTCTCCACCATTAGCCATTCTATGGAGTTTGTACGTGTAAGGTACGTAGTGCTGGATTCGCAGGCAGTAGAACGGAACGGAGCCCTGGCCACCGACTCGCCGAAGACAAGTCGTAGGTGCTAGGTGCCCGGTACCTTGCCTTACCTACCTCAGGTAGCTTACGAGTTAATCTTGACTGAGGGAGTGTCAAGATTCAAGAACAACAACGACAAGACGCCGCAGTACCGCAATGGAGCACCGTCGTCTGGGATCTCGGATTCAGTTGAACTACCCCTTAATGGGAACAGTTATAGGCCCGCCGGCGGCACTCATCGAGATCCTCGAGAGATCAAAGTCATCAAACCATGATCCCCGCGGCTGTCAAAATCCCAGAATCATCCAATTATTGAAACGGCGAGGAACACAACAAGAATACGAGGGGCGGGCGCGAGCAGGGGACATCGGATCTCTGCCGACTCGTGGTCCACAACCTCTCCTCACGGTCTGTTTGGCGGGTGCCTGGCCTGGCACAGTGGCCCTCCTCCTCGTCACCACGTCCTGCAATTTTTGGGGAATTGGTGATTTGTCCTGATGGCACTTTTTGTCTTTCATCTGGCCGACACGGAGAAAGCTTTGTAGGCAATCTGAAAAACTCCCCGGGCGGACTCTATCGTATCTGCGCCGCGAGATGAAAGTCTGGCTAGTTTGTCTCGACTCTGGCCTGTATGGTCTTTGTTGCTGAACCCCTCCAGATCTTCCATCCCCTAGACACACCTCAAACACCAACGGACGCATACGAGAGAAGTTATTTATGCTTGAGGTTATGCATTGGATGCACTGCTGACTGGAGTTGCAAGAAGAGTTGGACACTGACGAGCCACGGGCATAACTGAAGGTACCACAACTTCTCCGCCTGCTGATACAGACGGGATTGCGAATGCAGCCCCCATCGATCGCCCCCTCCGTCTCTCCGTGGCTCTGGGCAGGTGCTCCTCGAGCGTCGACGAGCAGACCGGTAGTGCAGTACCGGACGTCCCTCCTCCAGCAGCTGGGTTGACGGTAAACGGACCTG
This sequence comes from Pezicula carpinea, assembly GCA_026119845.1. Taxonomy (NCBI): domain Eukaryota; kingdom Fungi; phylum Ascomycota; class Leotiomycetes; order Helotiales; family Dermateaceae; genus Pezicula; species Pezicula carpinea. The sequence goes on along the minus strand of JALRMK010000041.1, from coordinate 4,098 downwards.
CCAGCCCGGCCACGGATGGCTGAGTTTTTATTTTTATCGTCAGAACATTATGTTCAGAAAGGATGGGAGGGCATTACTGTACGGAGTATTGTGAGGGGCCACTCCATGCCACGCCATGGCTGGCCCCTGCATCTACGTGCGCATCGTGTGATGACTGATGAATCTGATGTTCCGGGCGCTTTTCTTGTCGATCTCCGGCACGGAGGATCCAGGGATTCAGAGCGTCAGGGAGCCAGGGATTCTGGGAATCTCTCCAGGGGAGGATGGTCTGTCCTGTACATCCACGGAGCACGGCGGCGACGAGCCAGACTGATGCCAGCCACTGTGGCTTGGCTTGGGCTTCGCCGGCTAAAGTTGCGTGCGTGGGGACCTGGGTGTTGTCGACCTGGTGCTTCTTCAAGGTCGCACGGAAGTTGGAACTCCTCACGCCAAGATACTTCAGACTTTTGCGACGCCTCGTGGACATTGTTCAACCACCACCACTCACTCGCCTGCGCTCCAACCCATCAATCATCCGTCCATGCTGCCCTCTCTACGTATTCTTCCCTCTTGTCGTTCATGCTTCCTAACCATCGTCATGCCTCTTCACCCATACCCGGCACGCGCAGCGGGGTCTCCGCAAAAACAGACCTCCTCGTCGCAGGTATGCGTATGACAGAACTTGCCTTTGCCCCGGCACTACTACTCTGGTATGTTGTGCTGTGTCTGCCATCAGATGACGCTGGTGACTGCTCCTCGCGCTGCACGACAGGAAATCCACAGATGCTGCAGGTCAAGCACACATTTTCTGGAAGCATTATGCGCCATGCGCCATCCACCATCATCCACCATCCACCAGTTGACGGATATCAAGGCTCCGAATTCTCCTGGCGAACGAGTCGTCACGATGCTACTGGAATCACGGTACAACTTCCCGATTCCGGCATTTGGGCTTGTTAATCTATTTTGCCGTCGCTTTAGCTCTCATCCTGCATTTTAAGGTGCAGTGCTTTTCTGAAGCTTCCTACAGTACAGTAGCAGCGGTTCGGCTTGTGTGTCTCCCCTGCTACAATCAAAAGGTCGGTCGTAAGTCGGTGGTCTTGAACACAACGAGGTCCCATGCGCTTTCGCGGTTTACGATGCTGGCCTTAAGATCGTCTTATTATCGTATATTCGTTCAGCCCTAGGCCTTCCGCAAGATTCTGAAACTGAGAGGGCTACGTCGTCTTGCGATTGGCTATGGTTCAGGCGGGTGTGCCTTTTGCAGCCGTTGCCCCGATTCTTTGACTTCTTTGGCTAAACCATCTTAGATGGGTAAACCAAAAAGATACTTACAGGCTTTTTTGCTCTTAAGTAATGATGAGGGCCTGAGACAGCCGCCAACCTGGATTGCCATACCAAAAATCCGCAACTTGAGACGTCGATGAGGCCGGCAGTGGGAAAGCTGTAAGATGCGAGATTATGATTATTGGAACATGCGAAAGACTAAGAGTGCGTGTTAGGTTGACTCTCAACAAATAATACTAAACCTTGCCATCATCGCCTTGTTCAGAATCCGCCTTGAAGTGTGTGCCGTCCTCTCTCCAAAATTGCGTGACTGGGGTCAATCAATCATACACAGGGGAAATGTAACAACAGAGACCTCCTACAGCCTGCTCTCAATCAATCATTGCTACCTACGCGTACTGTGATATTGATGAAGGAAGCAAACAGTCAGACTCGGCTCACGAGGAGCGGAGACTCCTCCTCGTCCTCCTTGGCAGAAGAGACCGAAGAGTCGGCGAAGACAGACAATCAAGAGTTCGATATGTTTGGCCATCGCAGTCTTCACTCAACGGAACGACCTCCAAAATTCCAGAGCTGCCAATCAACAATCCCAACTACCGGCCCGATACCACTAATGACAGTGTGAAGAGAGAAAGTCAAGCTATGGCCCCTTCTCCCCTCGGTCCATCCATCTCTCTGTCCCTCCCGTTGTTCTTCCATGTATACAGGATTCTAGGTAGTCGATACTCGATAGTCCATCGGTACAGTATTGTGTATCTCTTTGAACTCTGAGCCGCGGATGATCCAAGCTGAAAGAGAATTTCGCACAGTCGCTCGCTGGCTGCTGTCTACTGGCCAACAATTTGAATTTCAGGTTTCTAGATACCGTCCCGCCCCTGCCCCACCCACAAACAAACAAACAAACAGGATAGGAAGAAGGAAGGAAAGAAATTTTATAATATTTTCAAAGTACTTCTCTCTCTCTACCTGTAACGACCCAACGTCCAGCGACCTGGTTCTGCCGCGTCTGGCTGTGCCCAGAGAGGTACTACCCGAGATTAAAACGCTCCTTACAGGCTCACTCACATGCACCACCCACGCAGAACGTCATTTAGTTCCCATTCCCATCCTGCCCTTCTTCATTTAAAAGCTCATATCGATATCAAAAAATTCCCAAGCGGCCATGGATGATGGAAGCATGCAAGCATGCTCGCTGTGTCAGGTCAGGTACGCTACTGTTTGTCCCTAACAGGTTCTAGGTCAAGCAAATTCAATTCAAATAATCACGGGAAGTCATTGAGGGATTTGGAAGAAATGGAGGGATGAAGGGAAGAAGCTTGGAGGCTTGGTTTGATTTTGTTTTGTTTTCTTTTTATGATTCCAATCTTTTTGTCGTTCGAACTCGTTTTCGGGTGAGAAGGCAGAGCTTCAGCAGGGAGTTGCAACAGTGAAATGCAAGGTAGGTATGGAAGGTACCTTGGGCGTTCGCTACTTACTGGCATGGCAGGTGTCAACTTCATATATCTCACGAGGCGGATCTCTCGTCCAGGACACGGTGTAGCCAGTGTTCCCACCCACGTGCCGACGGAATGGACACGAAAGGGCAAATTCCTGAAGCCTTAGGTACTGTAAAAGTTATGAAGTACCCAACAATGATGTACCGGGTACTGAAAAGGAGATGAATCTAGCCGGCCGGTGGAGATTCACTATTAACATTTACCAGGTAAACGATGCTTGATCGATCTCCTTTGGTTGGTAGGTTTTGGGGACGAAGGCGAAGGAATTCCTTCTCTTGGTCTCTTCTCTTAGTTTGAGTCGGCATGTCTGGAGGCGGGCAGCAGGATGCTGTCCTCTCATTTGAAGAAAGAAATTCACTCATGTACGTAGAACTCCTTTCTGCAATGAATAACGGATCAATTTTCTTTCCTTCTCTTCGTTTTGAGACCTCTTTTCGCTCACCGTGGATGGGGGCGCAGTGCTGTACTCTGGTTGACCTTGGGTAGGAGGACCTACCTACCTTACCTTACGTACTTAGTTCGTACCTTGTTGACTACTACCTACGGAGCACTTGAAGATGTGCTGGAGCCGCTCTACTCCTCCGCACCTACTTAGTAGCTGGCTGGCTGCAGTTTAGTGGAGTCGTGGGTGAGGGTCAAAGTCAAAGTCAACCAAAACTTGGTACTTAGTTTGATTTAGATTTGGATTTGTGGATTCCGTCGGTTGGGGCTGGGACTTGTGAATTGTAAGTTGTGAAAAGTTCGGTTGGTGCTTGCTTAGCGACAAACAAGGGACCTACTGACCTACTGACTGGCTGTGAAGGTTTCGGGCACTCCTGAATTGAGCGCTGGTGAGTACAAGTGGGACGTGAACAAGAATCTCGCGTGCTCGCTCGCTGCTTCGCTCAAACCTGCGGTCTTGTTGAACAGTTGAACTCCTCTTTACTCAACCATTGAGCAGCCAAAAGTTCTTTCTTTCTAAAATCCATTCCACTCTACGCCATTATGCACTCATGGCCACAGCGTCATACCTACCAATGATCCACTTCGAGCACGGATAAACCTTGCCTCCTTCCTTGCCTTGCCTTCCCTTCCTTCGACTACTTGGCACAGGCTTTAACAATGTTAGGAAGCTAAAATGTATATGCGTACAGTATATACGTATAGTATATACAGAGACACTTATAACAAGTGACTTACTTTAATGTTAGATAGATTTTAACATAAGATATATAGTATAAATAAGTCTTTCTTATAACTATCTAATAATACTATAGATTTATCTATCTATTTATCTAATTATCTATATAGTGATTAGTGTCTCAATCTCTATCCTCTTAGTCTTATAGAGTAGATT